>OY730196.1:121006477-121358977 GCA_963422505.1 Pseudognaphalium luteoalbum | reverse complement strand
ATGTTCCACTATTTCTTAAGAGATGGGAACCTGGGCTTTGTCTTGAGAAGCCTGAACCTGCACAAATACCTCTATGGATTTCTTTAATTGATCTTCCAATTGAGTTATGGAATGGGGGTAATATTAGTCAAATTGTTAGTAGAATTGGTAAGCCTGTGGTGATGGACAAAGTTACAAAAGAAAGGTGTTTAAAGCAGATGGGAAAGGCGGGTTATGCTAGAATATTAGTAGAAGCTCATGCTTCTAAGCATTTGCCAGACACAGTGAAAGTTGTTTATCCTCCATCAGGTGGTTTGCCTGGGAAAACTATTAATTTGAAGATTGGTTACCAATGGAAACCTGCAAGGTGTTCACATTGCCAAGTTTTTGGTCATGTTTTTGAGAAATGTTGTAAAAGACCATTAACTGATGATGAATTGTTTTTAAAAAAGAAAGCAGAAGATGAGGCAAGACAGAAAGAGGTTAATAAGACAGTTGGAAATGAAGATGGTTGGCAAACTGTTGGCAGAGGTAATAGAGCTATTAAGGATGTGAATGGTAGTACTATGGTTAAGCCTTTACAGAATGTGAACAGGGGAGGTCCTGGTAATCGTTTTAATTCTACTGGTGGTGGTGGTATGCAAAGATCATTTAATAATCCCCCATGGAGTTTTAATAGAAACCAATCTAGAATGGGTACTGGTGAAAGTTATGGTGTTCAGCGGCAAACTAATCATAATTCTGGGAATGTTAATGTGGGATCAACAAAAAGTGTATTGGGTGAGAAGAATAAGCAAGTTCAGAATTCTCAAGTAAGTGCATCCAAATCTGGTGATAAAAGAAAGGTTATTGAAAGGAGTATGCAATCTAATGTTGGTGTGAGCAAATCAAAGGGTTCTATGTTAAAGAATAAGGGTGTGGAAACTAGAAATCCTTTTAGTGTTTTGGCTATGAATGAGAATTTTGTAGCTGAGCAGTTAGAGGATACTTTTGATACTAGATGGAAGCTATGGAAATCACAGAAGGTGAACATAAAGAAATTTGTGGTTGAAGATAAGCTTCCAAGTAAAGAGGTTTTGGAAAAATGGGATGAACAAGAGGTGAAATATTTCAAGTTTCAATGTGAGGAAGCTGGTATTTGGGATTTTGTTGTTGTGCATGCAGTTACAGATGTGGAATCAGATGATGATGACACATCTAATTTTATGAACAGTGATATGTTGGATAAGTCAGATATGGAGCAGGGGCATCCTGTTTCAGAAGGTGATAAGATGGTTTAATGTTTAAACTTTCTTGTTGGAATATTAGAGGTCTTAATTAGGACTCTAAGCAGAAGGAAGTTAGAAATTTGATTATGAATAATGGGTGTAGTGTGTGTGGGGTTATTGAGACTAAAGTTTTGTCAAAAAATTTGGTTAAAGTAACTGGGAAAGTATTTGGTAATTGGTTGTGGGCTTCAAACAGTGAAAAATGCAGTGGAAGAACAAGGATTATTGTGGGATGGGATTCTAATGAGGTTATATGTAATGTTATTCATGTTTCTAATCAATTGGTTCATTGCATGATTGAACAATTGAATAGTAATAAAAAATTCTTTTGCTCTTTTATATATGCTTCTAATGATGATAATGAAAGAAGGGAGTTATGGATGGATTTATGCAGGTTGAAAGGTGTTATAAGGGATGAAATGTGGTTGATTCTTGGTGATTTTAATGTAACTCTTAATCCAGAGGATAAGTCCACTGGAACTTCTATAATCACTAGAGAAATGGAGGATTTTAGAGATTGTATAGAGCAGATTGAGGTTGAAGATTTGAACCATTCTGGTTTCCATTTCACATGGATTCAGAAAATGCATACTATGGGGAGTAATAAGGGTGTGTTAAAGAAGCTTGATAGAGCAATGTGTAATATTTCCTTTATTGATAAGTTTCCAAGAGCAAGTGTTGAATTTTTGCCTTTTGTGTTATCTGATCACTGTCCAGTCCTGGTGACAGTTCCTAATATGAATAGAAGGAAGCCAAAGCCATTTAAATTTAATAATCATCTTGTTTGTAAAGATGTGAAAGTGCCTTACTCTTGGATCTAGATGACAATTGACAGTAATTAATAGGCGGAATCAATCAATTACACTTAATGCTAACAAACACAAACCGAAACAATGAAATTCAAACAAAGCAAACTTGTTTATTAGCTTGTATAACGTATTGGGATCGATTACAGAGAGGCTTAGTCGACAAATGGTGCTAGGGTTTCGTCAACCCTAGCCGAAAACCCGTAGGTTTCTATTTATACTAAAAAGTCAGCCGACATGCGTCACTTGTGGAAGTGACGCATGTGGCCGCCTTCATGCGTCACTTACCTAAGTGACGCTATGCGTCACTAAGGCTAGTGACGCCTAACCTAAAACACGAGTGTCGCATATAATAAAAACTATATTTCTAATAATAACTAACGACACTTATTACAACTTGATAGACCAACTGACAGACACCTAATATGTATCAACAAACTCCCCCGTGTCTTCAGCTTGGTCTTCAAAATCTTCAAATTCTTTGAAATCGTTGAGTCTTTATTTCCAGCCAGCAGGAAATACACCACCAGCGTGTACTCCATTGGCTACGCAGATATCGATAATCTTCTGAAATTTAATCGCTTCAGCTCTATCTCTTTCTTTGAACTGAATCCTGTTCTGATGTAATCTTTTCATATCTTGTTCAGAGAGATTAATCAAACTTAATGGGTCAAAAACACAAAACACTTTTCTCTTGAGACCCCATAACGACCTCTTAGTAGGCTGAACAGCATCCCAAGCTGTTGTCACATTATTTCCAGTATCTACAATAGAAGACTCCGGGTCTGTAGCTGGTTCAGAATTTGGAATGAATACAATCACAGCTTCACCCGTAACATCATCATATTCCCAATAAACCAACCTATTCAAAAAGTCTAGTGGGATGATCTCCAAAGGTATCTTCTGTAGACACTTTGCTGGTGGATAGATCATCTTCACAATAGGTTGTCGGGTAACCGGATCTAGCTTCTTCTTAAATTTATACCTCATACCCAACGTCGGCTTTATCAAATTATACTTTTTACTGTTCATCTCACGATGTATGATCACCTGAAAGAAATCTGCTCTTGAATCTCGTGATCGGTTGATCAAGGGTATCTGAGCTAACCTTTGAAGCTCACACTTCGGCAAAGTACTTATTTTATAAAACTTCATATTGAAGTACTGAATGCCGTCACTTCTCTTTATCATAAAAACAGAGTTGTTCTCATCAAATTTCCAACTCTTAATCAACCCCGTGTAATCAGATCTAACTTTGTAGCATTTACACGTAACCGGTACCTCGATAATCGGTTTAAGCACAATATCCGGTTTTGTTGTAGAAGTTGATGGCTCGTTCGTTTCCTTTTCCGATTCATCTTCAGACGAATCCGATTCTATAATAGGAGCATCATCATAACATTCATCACTATGCAATTGCTCCCCCTCAACCTCAACTTCGTCATTTTCTTCAAAGAAATAATCCTCTGCTACAGGATCATTCATTTCCTCTTCCTCAGGCATCGCGTTATCATCATTCATCAAGTTTTGTAAGTATGTGAGATCTACGAATGAATAATCAACCGCAATAGGTCTTGCCTGACCTTGAACCTCAACAAAATAGTCCAAACTTATATTTTCATTTATAGTGGAAGAGGGAAGTACATTTTCTGGTTCCGGGGAAGGAGTTACATTTGTTTCTAACTCACTAGGACCTACCTCCTCCGAAACATTTGTAACGGATTCCAACTCTAACAACCTAGATGACAGATTCGTCACTTGAGACTGTAAAGAGTCAACCGTTGCAGCTCGAGCTTCCAATTCCCTGATCTGAGAGGCTTGAGCTTCAATTATTGCCTTCTGATCATCAAAACGCTTCGCCAGAAGCTCCATTTGAGCCAAAACCACTTGAAGAGAAGGTATGTCAGACGTTGGCGGTGGTTGTTGGCGTTGAGAAGTTGGCTCCTCAATAACCACCGAAGTCCGCTGGCGTCTTCGATGAGGTAAATCCGCATACGAAGGGGAAGACCCAGCAGGACGTTTTCCGGGATTCCTCGGGATATGTACCCGGCCAGCAGAAATCCTGCGCAAAATACGCTTAAAGCGTTGGGGATCAGCTAGTTGAATCCCCTCAAAAGCAGACTGTGGTGGCACATCACCCTCAGAATCCGGAGGAGTGGGCCCACCATCATCAGAATCGGCCTCAACCCGATCAACACGATCGATATCCGCTAAGTCTTGAGCGATATCGGTATCAACTAAGTCGTCCTCGTTGACCGGAGGCACGACATCATCCAAAAAACCATGATCAATCGGCGCAACATAGTTCTCGTTGACTATGTGCCCAAAAAGCTCACGATCAGCCAAAATTTGCTCACCCTTTGGCGCGAGCTTGCAATCGTTGAAGACACGCAAAAGCATCGGTGTCGGAACCAGAAGAGAGCGTTGATCAGGTGCAATCTCAAGGTTCAGGTCGTTCAACAGAAGCTGCACAAAACGAGGATATTGCAGCCATTTGTCCTTCCCAGCCCTGATGTTTTCCACCATATTCCCAAAAATATAGCCGCTAAAGTTATAGGGCTTATTATATACTAGGGCTAACATAAGTGACAAAGTCAAATGACTTGCCGCATCATACCCCCCTTTCCTTGGCGATAAACATACAATAATAATGTGGCAGAGATACCTCCAGACGCGACATAGAAACTGCTTTCGAAAATCCGACAGCTGATTAGCTGGATATCCCATTCGCTGAAGTCCCCCGTAGATGAATGTAGTGGGGAAGATAGTGGGCATCGTGGAGTTGTCATTGAACTGTAGAACCCGTCTAATCGAGTTCTCGGTGATCTCGATTTCCTCCCCAAACATATTCGAAACTATGCGGGGAACATCACCCTGAACCCTGATCACGGCATGATCATAGAATTCCTCTATTTGGTTCATATATACAGGAGTCGTTGCCGTAATCGCATAAAAAATCCTCGATCTGCGTAGAAATTCGATCATTGGCCTGAACGGCGCTGAATTGGCATGCGTCGACTCTAGAAACGCCGTAATGTTGTGTCGAGTGTTTGTGCGGCGGTAATAATTCTGAAGTTCAGCCATCTGTAAGCTAAAAATACAAAGAAAAGTAACCGAAGTCGTTATAAAGTTAGCTCGAACACATAAAGGTTAGAAAACGAATTTTGACTTTAGGCGTCACTTATGGTAAGTGACGCATGGCCACTACCGTCACTTAAGGAGTGTCGTAATGTACAGTGTTTTAAAATTAAAATCAATGTGTAGCGTCACTTATTGGAAGTGACGCTATCATGCGTCACTGATGTAAGTGACGTTTGCATTTGGTGATTTAAATTATACGACACTTGCAAAGTGACGGGTGAAGAACATGCGACATTTAACATAGTGACGGTATCCTAAGACAGTCACTTAAGAAATGACGGTATAAGTGACGGATAGAAATAGGCATCACTTAGACAGTCACTTGGGGTAGTGACGCATGTATAGGCGTCACTAGGTAGAGTGAAGGTTTGAACAATTAAAACAAGTATATGCGTCACTATATGAGTCACTTAAGAAGTGACGCAAAATCAAGCGTCACTTGTTAAGTGACGGTATGGGTTACCAAATTACCAAGGAGCGTCACTTGAGGTAAGTGACGCAAGAAGTGTCGCAACGATGAAGATCATCGTGCACTGTTCATACCCAGATTCAAAATTTAGGGGTTTTCAAAAAACGAAGTAACTGGGGTGTGCGCAAGGTAGAAACGAATAAAACACACCCTTTATTACATCAAAACACTATCACACAAGCATTTAATCGAAAGATTTGCAAAGCGAAACCCTAACCGTAACCCTAACTTAAATTTACAGAAAAAATAAAACGAGTAAAAGGTTAAAGTTAGTACCAAATGGATCGTAGGAGTAAGGAGAACAACGATGTATCAATGAAACGCACAAGAAAGCCGTAGAAATCACGAATCAATCGACGAAATATGCACAGTGTAAGTGACGCAGAGACAATAAGAGTGTCGGTGTGTCAGTGCAAGTGACGGTATGAGTATTTGAAAAGTGGTGAGGTTGAGTGTCGTGGGGAAGGAGTATTTATACACCGACCCTAGTATGCGTCACTCAACCCGACACTTATAGCGAAACTTATCCCGGCACTGACTGCGTCACTTAAGTGAGTGACGCAATATCGTATGCGTCACTGGTAGCGTCACTTATGAAAGTGACGCACAGTTCACTTTTAGTGAAAAATTTGCGATTTCTTCGATGGTTTCGCGTTGTGATTTCGGTACTCAAATTTGAAAATGTAACTGTAACTTGGATAATAACTAAAATTACACTAACTTAGAGAAAATAAGACTTACAGAAAATTGTAAATTGACAACTAGAGAATTAACACATTCTTTTTGGTGACAGAGTTGATAAAGTCTGATTAGGGATCATATCGGAATAACATGCATTTATTAGGAACAGTAAGAGTTATTTCGATCATCAGTATATTTGTCCTCTTTAAATTTACTTGACATACTAAAAGCACTTTTTATAAAAATTATTTCAAAACGATTATTAGTATATTTGTCCACTTAAACATGTTATACGTACACCTAGGAGTTATTGTATTATTATTGGTATGTTTATTTCGCTGTGGTGCCCAACATAGATATACATCTTAACTTAAAACATAGACCATGTTTCCATGTACAGATAGAATATAAGAAAATCAATTTTAAGAATCAAGTCAGCGGTGACAGGTCTGTACTGACGTACAACAGAGTGACATAACTTGATCCAGGTTTAAGCAAAACCAGACTTGGTCAAACCATTTTGGCGACCTTGTAAGGTATCTTACTTTGAAAGACTTTTCAAGTTCTTTGACTTGTGTTTGTTTAATTTTAAAGTATATCTTAACAGAAACCAGGTCTATACTTATGTATAACAGAGGAGACTGTCAATATATACCCCCAAATGATATCAAATAAACATCTTTCACAAAAACATGTCTAGTATAAGTAAGAAATTAAGACTATTGTCATACATCTAATGATGTTGTACCACTTGAAATAGACAGTTATTGATTAAGCTTCTTAAGACTTCTCAAAGAGTTTTGTATAACATGCCTACTAATATATCGTATGATGAAGACAATGTTTATAAAAACTGTTTTCAATACGTCAGATAAATCTACTGACACATCCAAGATAAACCTTAAATTTCCATTTTTATGCATGTCACCCAATGTACTATCATATCCCAAGTTGTTTACAGACACAACTTCAACGTCTATTTTTAAAATGTAGCAACCTTGCATTTCTTTAATACTAGAAAGTATAAAGAGTGGCAGTTGCGTTGGTTACAAATTTTTTTTTTTTTTTTATAAAGTTACTAAAAAATCCAAGTCACAAATTACTTTTTAGCAAGAAAGAATCTTAAACCAATCATGTTGATTAGTTCGTCAAATCGAGTACGCGTAAAGGCTTTAGTAAAAAGGTCGGCATTCTGCTTTAAGGTGTCTATGTGGACAAGGTCAATTAGGTGTTTTTCATAACAATCCCGTATAAAATGGAACCTAAGTTCAATGTGTTTAGTTTTAGAGTGCTGTACGGGATTGCGCGTGATAGATATAGCAGCAGTATTATCAATATGAATAGGAGTCATAGAAAGAAGTAACCCGTAATCACGCAGTTGATGTTGTATCCATAGAACCTGAGAGCAGCAACTTGCAGCAGCAACGTACTCAGCTTCCGCAGTTGAAAGAGAAACTGTAGTCTGTTTCTTGCACTGCCATGACACTAGGCGATTTCCTAGGAATTGACATCCACCGGTGGTTGACTTCTTATCTATGCTGCAGCCGCCATGATCTGAATCCAAGTAGGCAGAGAGAGCGAAGGATTTCTCATTTGAATACCATAGACCAAGATTGGGTCTATGTTTGAGATAACCAAAGATTCGCTTTACTGCCCTCATATGAGACACCTTTGGTTTAGCTTGAAAGCGAGAGCATACGGATACCGCAAAGACAATATCCGGTCGAGAAGCTGTCAAGTACATCAAAGAACCTATCATTGATCGATAGTCCTTTTCTTTGCAATCTTCTTCATCCTCAGCAAGTCGGAGATTGTGATTAAGCTCGATGGGAGTCCCATAGGTTTTACAATTGAGCAGATCATATCGAGTCAGCATGTCTTTGACATACTTTGACTGATGAATATAAATACCTTTTGAAGACTGCTCAACTTGCACACCTAAAAAGAATTTGAGCTCCCCCATCGCACTCATCTCAAACTCAGCTTTCATGATTTCCTCAAAGTGCTTGCACATTGCTTCATTGGTAGAACCAAAAATAATGTCGTCCATATACACCTGCCAAAGTAGCATATCCTCGCGATCGCCAGTCCGTTCTTTGCGAATGAACAAAGTACTGTCAATATTTCCACGAACAAATCCATGCTTGACCAAATGATTGGATAACCTCTCGTACCATAATCACGGGGCTTGATGAAGACCGTATAACGCCTTGTTCAACTTGCAGACGTATTCTGGATGCTCAGGGTCTTCAAAGCCTGGAGGCTGTTTCACGTAGACATCAGTGTCCACTTTCCCATATAAAAATGCACTCTTGACATCGAGTTGGTGAACGCGAAACTCTTTGTAAGATGCAAATGAGAGAAAGATCCGAATGGATTCAAGTCTTGCCACAGGAGCGAAGACTTCATCATAATCCAAGCCTTCAATTTGACTAAATCCTTGAACTACCAGTCGGGCTTTATTCCGAATGACAATACCCCTATCATCCATTTTATTCCGAAACACCCATCGAGTGCCAGTTAAATGAGCACCTTTGGGTAATGGAACTATATCCCACACGTGCAGCTTGTTGAACTGCTGCAACTCTTCTTGCATAGCCTCGACCCAAGATGGATCTTTCAAGGCTTCATCAACTTTCTTCGGTTCAATTTGGGATAAATGACAGGAATTTATCCGGGCGATCAAATTCAACATTTCCTGATTTGGATTTTGTTGCACTTGATGCCTTGTTCGAACAGCAGCTTCAGGATCACCGATAATGTTATCAATGGGGTGATCCCTGTGTACACGTGTGACTGGAATTCGATCAGGTGCAAGTACTAACTCCAAATTATTCATGTCCCCTTCAATGATGGGAACGGTGTTAGATGCAGGAACGGTAGTACTTTCTGGTTGCACTAGAGTTTCCGTATCATCTTCATTAGAGAAAAGATGAGAGTGAACCATGTCATCATCCTCGTCCTCCTCCAATGGTGGCATGTTGGGGTCATCGGGATATTCTGTTGTTTTAGATGTTCCTGAAGACGAAGGAATATCCGAAGGTGGAACCGTAGACAAAGGTGTGGATGTGATAGATATTGGTGTAGTTGTAGGTGATGGAGGTGACGGAGTGGGTGTAGCTGTAGGTGGGGATGCCGGTGTCAAGGTAGAATTGTCCTGACACAAACTAATACCATGAAGTAGAGTGACAATTTCGTCCTCATCAGAAGTTCCTTCTGGTATGTCGAATGAGTTGAACACATCCTTGTAATTGAATAACCAATCCGGACCCGTTCCTTGAGGAGGATCCGTGTATCGTAAGCATTTCACCTCAAAATGCTCTTCCACTTGATGAGTCGACTTGATGTAGACTCGTTTATTTGGAGAGTTGACGGAATAACCAAGGAAAATTCCTTCAACTGCTTTAGCTCCAAACTTCGAGACTTTGTCTTTAGAGACCATAATCAGACATGGACACCCGAAAGGTTCCAGAAACTGCAAGGTGGGCTTACGGTTATTAAAGAGTTCATAACATGTCTTATTTTTCTTCTTAACCATGAGCACTCGGTTCAACACATAGCAAGCAGTACTGACTGCTTCTGCCCAAAAGATTATAGGAAGCTTAGAATCGGCCAGCATAGTCCGAGTTGTCTCGATAATAGTCCTATTTTTACGCTTAGCAACTCCATTCTGTTGAGGAGTTCGAGGGGCACTGAACTGATGATCAATGCCTTTTGAGGCACAGTATAACTCAAGAGTAGAATTCTTGAATTCAGTCCCGTTATCACTTCGCAGTCTTTTCACCTTTAAGTTGCATAAGTTTGCCAACTTTTCTAACAAATACACCAGAATGTCTAGTGTTTCACTCTTCGCACCTAGAAAGTACACCCAAGAAAAGCGTGAGTAGTCATCGGTGACTACTAAGCAGTACGATCTTCCACCAATACTCTTTGTTGAAATAGGACCGAATAAGTACATATGCAATAATTCCAATGGTGCTGCAATGGAATTCACTAACTTAGGCTTGTGAGGTTTCTTATGAAGTTTCCCTTTATAGCAGGCGACACAGTCATCTTTTAGTGCAAATGACTGTTTAGGGACTCCATTTACCAAGTCATTGTTTATCAAGAAGTTCATCTTGCGAAAATGAATGTGTCCCATTCGTCGATGCCACAGTAGTGATTCCTTTTCTGAAGCCTTAGATAGGAGACATGTATATTCATCCTTAGTCTCAACAGTACGCATATTCATGACGTAGGTATCATTTCTCCTAGGTGCCCTTAAAAGCACCCATTCCTCGGGGATAACGAAACCCGGCTTCAAAATCACACACTCTGTCTTTGTGAACGCTGTTGTATAATCCTTATCACAGACTTGTGATACACTCAGCAAGTTGTGAGTCAATTGAGCCACGTAGTTCACATTTTCGAAGCTAACTTTCCCGTTAGTTAGCGTACCTTTCCCAGAAATAGTTCCTCCTGTATCTCCAGCAAACGCAACATGTCCTCCAGAATGTGGTTTAACATCCGTCAAAAGGGACACATCACCTGTCATGTGTCGCGAACAGCCACTATCGACAAACCACTCGCTGTCTTTAACGCGATCTGACTGCTGCAACACAAAAGTAGGAGATTAGTGAGAAACGGTGACCCAAGCCTTTACAGACTTAGGTCGACCACAGTCATCAACAATAATCACATCAGACAAGACTTTATTTTTAAACAAATCAGATTTTGCATCTGATGTGTTATTATTGATGACAGTGGAGTCTGCAGTAGACTCCTTTATTTTCCAAACAGTAGATGGTTTGGAAATTTGCTTTGGAGTAATGTTGGGTTCTTGTTTTGGCAAAGGTTTTTTCCCAACATTACTTGTTTTAGCAGCAGGTTTGGGAGAGACAGAGTAACGCCTAGGAGGAGGTCATGAAAGAGAATTGCGATAAGCAGAAATCCTAGGCATTTCCCTCCCGTAATTCTGATGAGACAGTTTGGGACAATCACGAATTAGATGTCCCTGTCTCTTGCAGTAAAAGCATGATCGATTTTCAACAACTGGTTGAAACTGAGGTTTTACCGCTGGAGTTGAAGAAACATTTCTAGAACATGCATATTTCGTGCATGTCTTAGAATGTTCTTGTTTCGGTTGAGTGGTTAACATAGAAGGTTTGTTACAAACATCATTTGCAGATTTAGATTTGTTTTGCAAAATCTTTACAGGTGACTGTAAAGTTTTAGATTTTGTACTTAAAACCTTATTCTTTTCTTTGTTAGATTGAACTTTAATTGGAGGTTCAACCTTTAACACCTTTTCACATTTTACCTCAACCTTTTTAAACTCAGGATACTCCTCATCGGTAATATCCTCAATCTCAACTATCTCCTCAACATTAACAGGAGATTCACACTTTGCTTTAACAAACTGAGGTGAAGGGTACTCTGACCGTTTAGTTTTCTCCTTCACCTGTTTGTTAACCTTATCAACCTTAGATTTGACACCGTATAACAATGCATAATCAACCGAAATCTCTTCGGTGCCTTCCTTAACCGGCATAGGACAGTATTCAGTAGGAGGCGGGACTGCACTATAGCCTAGTCCCGTCTTCGTTTTGTGATCTGTCCTTTGCTTAGTAAGTATATCATTAAAGGCAACAGTAGACGAGGAGGAACTTAAGATCTTACTCTTATAGTTGTCATATTCTACTTTAAGATTAGAAAGTTCCTTGTTTAGACGGTCAATTTCTGCAAGATAGCTATCAATAGCATCCTGTTGACTGAAAACTTTTGACTTATACCTAAGTGTGTCCTGTTGATAAGCTTCTATTTTCTTATCATACAATTGTTCATTTGCTTTTAGGTATCTGTTTGAGTCATTAAGTTTTTCGACCTTTCGTCTTAAGTCTACATTGTCTACCTGAAAGCACCTCAAGGATTCGGTTAACTTAATGCATGATACACAGTTTAAGGGTTCTTCAGTTTCAGTACATACCTCATTAGAGATGTGAGCCATAAGACACTGCTGATAGTTCTCAGCATATATACTCCAATCCGTATTGGTTGGCTCAAAAACCACTAGTGCATCTGCTGTTGCTTGCTTTATTTGATCCTTCTCCGGAGTTCTAGGAGCATCAGGCTTAGTGAAACCAGACGGAGGAACCTTAGGCTTCTCACATTCTCTTGCAAAGTGTCCCAAATTCTGACAATTGTAACATTTTACTTTGCTTTTATCAAAACCGAAGCTGGTTTTGCCATCTCCCTCCAAACTCTTGCGACCAGTTCGTTGCAAGAATTTTTGAACACGCCTGGATATCATAGCAATGTTCCAGTTAAGATCCATCTGCTCAAAATCATCACCATCAAGTTGAGCATAGTCTTCCTTTGCCAATTCCAAAGTGGCATTTGGTTGTGAAACCAAATCCTTGTAAGAGCTTAGAAAGGCTGTATAGATAGCAGCTTGCTCTTGAATTGCAGGAGAAACGGGGACCTGCTGTTTTAACCCCTGAGATGATTCAGAAGCATATGCTGGATGAGAAACACCAGTAGAGTACAAAGGAGTTTGAAGTGGAGAACTTGTAGAAGAAACAAAAGCCATTCCCCCATACGTTTTACCCGTATTAACTTGTCCTCCATACAGGGACGGATCTTGAACAAAACCACCTGTCTTGCATTCTTTCTTTTTCATCTCCATTGCATGAGCTTGTAGAATGCCAATTAGCTCGTCCAATTTCATGGTAGCTAATTCATGACCTTCCTTGAGAAGCTGTACTTTAACATCCCAAGAGCTAGGCAAAACGTCCAGTAATTTCTTGTTTACTTCAAGTGGAGGAAAATCGTAACCTTTCTCCGTTAACTCACTCACCAGTTGTGAGTATCTAGTAAAAACTCCTGCAGTCGTCTCATTTGGCAAAGAATCGAACAAATCGTACTGTTTCTTAATGAGTTCCAACTTGGCTGCTTTGTACCTTTGATTTCCACCACATCTAGTTTCTATTGCATTCCACAGCTCATATGTGGTTTCATGTGATTTGAACATTCGCAATACATCTTTAGATAGGCACATACAAATAACCGCATGTGCCTTTTTCTCCATATCGTAATCTTTCTTTTCCTCTGGAGTCATGGACCTGTACAACTTTTTCGGAGGCATATTCATGGTAGGGAAAACTCCTTCAGCTAGAGGAGCTACATATTTCTCGGTGAGTGGACCCCATAGCTCCGGACAGTGAAAGTTGATGTATTGTTCAAATCGAGCACGCCAATATACATAATCCATATCGGCTGTAAACAGAGGAGGTTTATTATTAGAGCCAACATCATGATTTTGTTTTAACATATCTCTTAGTCCTCTAATATCGTCTTTATCAGCAATAGAAGCCATTGAAGATCTACCTGAAATGGTACGAAAAAACAAGAACTTGCAAAGTAATTAGTACCAAAGGCGTCACTTGGTAAGTGACGCACTCAAGTGTCGCAGCGAATAGCGACACTAGGAAAGTGACGCTATCGAGTGACGTACAGAGTGACGGATGAAACTATTAGTAAGTGTCGGTCAGTTAAGCAAGTGACGCACTCAAGTGTCGTACTTGAGTGTCGTGCTAAATCAAATAGGCGTCACTAGTAAAAGTGACGCTATAAATCAAACAGGCGTCACTAACAGAAGTGACGCTTAAGGATCAAGTGACGTGCAACAGTGACGCACTTGAGTGTCGGTGTATTAGGGTAGACGACACTTAAGTTAAGTGTCGTATTACCTCAAGTGACGCTTCAAGTGACGCGTCTAAGTGACGGTAAAACCCTAATTCTGGGATTAGCGAGTGCCGCTATAAGTGACGCGTCCAAGTGACGGATCGAGTGTCGCAAAACGGCTGAAAAATCCCAAAACCCTAAAAATGTCGAATTTTCGTAAACCAAACAAAAATTCCTTGAACCCTAATGGACAAAACCTGTATATGTTGAAGAATATCGACTGTAATTCAGCTGTGCACCTCAAAATCCGTATGAATTCGTGATTTTTGAATCAAGCAAAACCGAAATCAATCCAAAATACCTTATAAATGTCAATGTTATCACCGCAAGGCTCTGATACCATTTGAAAGTGCCTTACTCTTGGATCTAGATGACAATTGACAGTAATTAATAGGCGGAATCAATCAATTACACTTAATGCTAACAAACACAAACCGAAACAATGAAATTCAAACAAAGCAAACTTGTTTATTAGCTTGTATAACGTATTGGGATCGATTACAGAGAGGCTTAGTCGACAAATGGTGCTAGGGTTTCGTCAACCCTAGCCGAAAACCCGTAGGTTTCTATTTATACTAAAAAGTCAGCCGACATGCGTCACTTGTGGAAGTGACGCATGTGGCCGCCTTCATGCGTCACTTACCTAAGTGACGCTATGCGTCACTAAGGCTAGTGACGCCTAACCTAAAACACGAGTGTCACATATAATAAAAACTATATTTCTAATAATAACTAACGACACTTATTACAACTCGATAGACCAACTGACAGACACCTAATATGTATCAACAAGATGCATTCTTACCTTTGATTGATGAAGTGTGGAAGCAGAGGGTTAATGGTTATGCTATGTTTTCTGTGATAACTAAATTGAAGGAAGCTAAGAAGAAGTTAAGGCTTTTAAATAAGGAGACAGGGAATGTTTTTGTTAAAGTTCAGAAGTTAAAGGAAGAGTTATCCAGAGTTCAAAGTGAGGTGGTTGATGATCCAGAAAATAATGAGCTCAGAGAAGAGGAGTTGTGTTATTTTAAGGCCTATAAGGAAGCTGTTAGGGATGAGGAAAGATTATTGATACAGAAGTCTAAAGTTCAATGGTTAAGGGAGGGTGATTTTAATACTGCTTATTTTCATCAAGTTGTAAAGAGCAAAGCTAATAGAAGTAGAATTGAGGTTATAAATGATATGCAAGGAGGAAAGCATGTGGGTAATGATGTTCCTGTTCAATTTGTAAAATATTATGGTGATTTATTGGGTAAAAGGCAACCTGTTGATGAAATTAGAAGGCCTGATGATTTGTTATTTGCAAAGGTTCCTGATCATGTTGTTGTTTCTATGGTTAGAATGATTGAAAAGGGTGAAATTAAAGATGCTTTGTGGGATATAGATGATTCAAAGTTTCCTGGGCCATATGGATTTGGTGCAAAGTTCTTTAAAACTTCATGGGCAATCATTGGAGATGAAGTGTGTAAAGCTGTAAAGGATTTCTTTTTGAATGGAAAGCTACTGGGTGAGGTAAATGCTACTTTAATTGCTCTTGTGCCTAAGAATCAATGCCCAAAATCTGTGTCAGATTTTAGGCCCATTTCTTGTTGTAATGTGCTTTATAAGATTATTAGTAAAATTCTTGCTAATAGAATTAGGGATAGTCTTGATCATATAGTTGATATGAATTAGTCTGCTTTTATCCCTAATAGACAAATTAGTGACAATATTTTACTAGCTCAAGAACTTATGAGAGGTTATACATGGAAGAAGAGCAAGAATAGATGTGCTTTTAAAGTAGATGTGCAAAAATTATATGATACGGTTGATTGGAGTTTTCTTGAGCATATTTTGCATCTGTTTGGTTTCCATGACATAATGGTTAGATGGTTGATGGCCTGCATATCTTCTCCCTTATTTGCTATTTCTGTTAATGGAGATCAGCATGGATATTTTAAGGGGCAAAGGGGCTTAAAGCAGGGGGACCCCCTTTCTCCTTATTTGTTTACCCTTGTTATGGAGGTGTTAAATTTGTGTGTTAAGAGAAGAATAATGAGGCTGGAAATTTCAAATATCACCCAGGATGTGAGAAACTTAAGATTACACATCTGTGTTTTGCTGATGACCTTCTGATGTTTTGTAAAAGTGATAGAGTATCTGTGCAGATTCTGAAAGATGCTTTGGATGAGTTTGGTGCATACTCTAGTTTGTATCCAAATGTATCAAAGAGTACTATTTTTCTGGTAGCATGTCTGATAGGGAAAGGAATGATATTTGTAAGGTTATGCCTTTTGATATTGGTAATTTCCCAGTAAGATATCTTGGCTTGCCTTTGATTTCATCTAGACTTCGGTTTAAGGATTGTTCTAGTATTTTGGATAAAATGAAAGAAGAATTAAAGATTGGAAAAACAAGTCTCTGTCTTTTGCGGGCAGGTTGCAGTTAATTCAATCTGTTCTTTCTTCACTTCAAATATATTGGATGTCAATGGTTATGTTGCCTAAGTCTGTTATCACAGAATTAGAAAGATTGATGAGAGATTTTTTGTGGAGTGGATATGATTCAAGCAGAGGTATGGCTAAAGTGGCTTGGAAGGATGTTTGTTATTCAAAATCTCAAGGTGGTCTTGGTATTAGAGCACTATCTGACTGGAACAGAATTTTGTTATATAGACATGTTTGGAATGTTGTGTCTAACAAAAAGTCTTTATGGGTCAAGTGGGTTAAGGTGCAAAAGATTGGGAGTAAAAATTTTTGGGATTTGAAGGCTGATGTGGAAGCTTCATATAGTTGGAGAAATATAATCAAAGTTAAAGACTCTATTAGATTGAAAAATTTTCATAATCTGGGAGATGGTTGTTCTACTTCATTTTGGTTTGATTATTGGCATCCAGCTGGCCCATTGAGCACTATTGTACTGGATAAAGGGATTTATGATACAAGACTGGGCAGAAAATGTATGGTCAGTGATTTTAGTCGAAATGGTGTTTGGGTTTGGCCAATGCAGCTTTTAGAAGATTATGGTACTGTTTTTTCTGCTTTTAATCCAGTTTTGGTAGAAGGTAAAAAAGATGTGGTTAAATGGAGGGATAAGGAGGGAAAATTGATTGATTTTAGTGTTGGAAATGTATGGAATGATATGAAGCAGAATAGGAGTGAAGTTGATTGGTATAAGCTTATTTGGTTTTCTCATAACATTCCTAGGCATGCTTTTATATTATGGGTGGCTGTTAATGGGAAACTTAGTACTCAGGACAGATTGGAAAAATGGGGGATGCAATGCAATCAGGTATGTATTTTATGTAATCTGATGCAGGAATCTCATAATCATTTATTTGTTGATTGTTGCTATGCTAAGGAAATGTGGAAGGAGTTTAAAGGTAAAGCAAGGATGGATGAATGCATTGATTGTATTATTAATGGTAGTGTTATATGGGTTGATCTGGAGTGTAAGAAGAGTATTTGGAGTGTAATAAGAAGAAATGTGTTTGCTGCTGTGGTGTATTTTCTTTGGCAAGAAAGAAATGCACGGATGTTTAAATATAAGGAGAGGAAACCAAGTGTTCTTGTTAAAGCTATTATTGAGGTTAAAAGGTTAAGGTTGATTGGATTGAAAATTATACCTTCTAAGCAATCTAAATTAGCTTCTGATATTTGGAAGTTTGGTCTGCATGGCAAGGAAGATGGGTGTTAAAAGGGGCTTAATTAAAAGAGAAATATGGGCATCTGGGGTTTTTTGTCATTGCATTTGTGAAGATATAATTGGTTATGTTTTTGGTTGGGCTTAGTTGGGAGTTGCAATTAAAATGGGCTTGATAAATAAGGAGTGTAGGTATTGGATGTTTCTAGTTTGTGGTATTGGGTAATGGGATAAGTGTTGGATGGAATTCTTGTTGAAGATGGGCTATTTAAATTCGGTTATGATGTATTGGGCTTTGATGGTTGTTATGATGGGAGTGGGCTTGAAGATGAACAAGAATTGGTATTAGGTTTTGGAATGTATGATTGTTGATGGGCTGTATGTGATGGACTCTAGGCAGAAGACATAAAAAGAAGTGAAGATTTGAAAGTTTTGTTTTATTTTAATCGATTGATTGTAAAAAGTCAATTTATTAACTTTTTAGTTTTGTTAATTTTATTTTGGTTTTAATGATGGTCATCTTAGTTGATAGGTTTTATTGTAATGGTGCTCATTATAGGAATATAGAGTAGTTATAGTAATAGGTTTTATGTAAGTGTTTGGGGCGTTCACTAAAAACGTCTCCTCGGGAATACCCGTTGTAAACATGTAATTATTTTATTTTGGTTGGTATAAAATTTTTCCGGGGTACGGTCCCCATTACCCAAAAAAAAAACCCTAAACCCTAAAACCTAACCCCTAACCCCAAACCCTAACCCCTAACCCCTAAACCCTAACCCCTAAACCCTAAACCTAAACCTAAACCTAGCCCCTAAACCTTAAACCCTAACCCCTAAACCCTAACCCCTAAACCCTAAACCTAACCCCTAAACCCTAACCCCTAAACTCCAACCCCCTAACCCGAAATCCTAAACCCTAAACCCGAAACCCCTAACCCCTAAACCCTAACCCCCTAACCCGAAACCCTAAACCCGAAACCCAAAACCCCTAACCCCTACCCCCTACCCCCTACCCCCAAACCCCAAACCCCAAACCCGAAACCCCAACCCCCAACCCCCAACCCCCAACCCCAAACCCCAAACCCCTAACCCCTAACCCCTAACCCTAACCCCTAACCCCAAACCCCTAACCCAAACCCCAAACCCCAAACCCTAAACCCTATTGTGATAAAACTGAATTGACACATCTTTGTTTTGCTGATGACTTATTGATGTTTTGCAAAAGTGATGTTAATTCATTTAAGATTATTAGTGAAACCATTAAAGAATTTAGTGTTGTATCTGGATTGAGGCCTAATTTGAGGAAAAGCACCACTTTTCTAGGCAATGTTAAGGTTGATGATAGGAGGGAGATTGAAAGAATTTTGCCTTTTAATATTGGGATTTTTCCAGTTAAATATTTGGGTGTACCTTTGATTTCTACTGGGCTACACTATAAGGATTGCCATTGCTTAATTGATAAAGTGAAAAAGAGAGTTAATGATTGGAAAAATAAGGTTTTGTCTTATGCTGGTAGACTACAACTGATCAAATCTGTCCTGGCCTCTATACAAGTGTATTGGATGTGTATGTTTATTTTGCCAAAATCTGTAGTTGATGAAATTAAGAGGCTTATGAGAAGTTTTTTGTGGGGTGGTACTGATCAGAAGAAAGCGATGGCAAAAGTTGCATGGGAAGATGTTTGTTATGCGAAATCACAAGGTGGCTTGGGTATCAGATCTGTGAGAGAATGGAATAGGGTTCTAATGTCCAAATATATATGGAATGTGGCTACTAAAAAGAAGTCTTTATGGGTCAAATGGGTTTATGCAAATAGAATTCATGGGAGGACATTTTGGAATATGCAAATTGATCCAAAAACTTCTTGTACATGGAGAAGTATTATGCAGCTTAGGGAGTTTGTGAGGAAGCATATATTTCATAGGCTTGGTGATGGCAGGGATACTTTGTTATGGTATGATAATTGGCATCCAAATGGGCCATTGTGTAAGTTCATTACTCCTAGAGAGGTTTATGAAGCAGGTATGAATATGAATTATCGTGTAAGTGATATATGTGTGGATGGGAATTTGGTTTGGCCACAATTGTTACTTGAAAAGCATGGTTCTGTTTTGCAATCTTATTGTCCTTTATTATCTTCTGGTATTAAGGATAAAATAAAATGGAAGGATAAGAATGGGAGGATTAAGGATTTTGAAATGAAGATAGTGTGGAATGATTTCGGCAGGTGTAGGGATGTTGTAAGTTGGAGTAAAGTGGTATGGTTCTCACAGAAAATT
The DNA here is from genome assembly GCA_963422505.1 of Pseudognaphalium luteoalbum. Lineage (NCBI taxonomy): Eukaryota > Viridiplantae > Streptophyta > Magnoliopsida > Asterales > Asteraceae > Pseudognaphalium > Pseudognaphalium luteoalbum. Next base: position 121,339,012 of record OY730196.1, on the reverse strand, counting down.
TCTAGACATGCATTTATTTTGTGGTTGGCCATGAACTGCAAATTAAGCACTTTTGATAGACTTGAAAGATGGGATATTCAATGTGCTCAATATTGTGTGTTTTGCAAAAAGGTACAGGAATCACATTTGCATATATTCTTTAATTGTGGATATGCAAAGCAAGTGTGGTTTCAGTTTAAAGGGATGGCTAAGATGGATGATTTGATTGGAAGGTTTATTGAAGAATTTGATGATTGGAAGGAGGTAACTGGATTAGTTTGTAGAATTGCATGTAATAAATCGATCTGGAGTGTTGTGCAAAGGCTTGTGATAGCTGGTGTTATTTATTATTTATGGCAAGAGAGAAACTGGAGGCAATTTCAAAAGAAAGATAGGTCTGAGATTGTACTGAGTAGGGCCATTATGGATGTGATACGTTCAAGGCTAATGGGATTGAAGATTGTTGCTTCTGTGGATGCAAGAGAAGTTGCTAGGAGATGGAATTTTGTTCTGCAAAAAGATAAATGATGGGCCTGTTGGTGAATTATAAATGTATGGCAAAAAATGGTATTGGATATTTGGGCTATTGTGTAATTTTGAGTTGTGGTAATGGGGGTGATGTATAGAAGTGTTTGGTTAGAAGAAGGATGGGTGAGATTGGGCTGAATAAAGCTTTAAGGGAGTTAAATGTGATGGGCTTAATTATTGGGCTTATGGTGTTTGGATTATTAGAATGTTAATAAATTAGTAGTGGGCTATTGGTTGATGGATTTTGGTGATTAAAGAATTGAGATGGGTATGAGCTATGTTGTGAAGACTGAAGCTATTGAAGACATGAAGATTTTTTATTTTGGTTTTTAATAGGTAATTTTGTAAAAATGATCATAGTTATGATCATTTTAGTTATTTTTAATTTTTAATTTTAAAAGATAGGGTTGGCCATTTATAGTTTTGGTAGGATTATATGTAATAATGGTCATCATAGAATAGAAGGTAGTTTAGATATAGTGATAGGTTTAAATGTAAGTGTTTGGGACATTCACTAAAAATGTTCCCTCGGGTATACCCGTTGTAAACATGTAATATTTTTTATTTTGGTTGGTATAAATTTTTCCTGGGGTACCGTCCCCTTTACCCAAAAAAAAAAAAAACCTAAACCCTAATGGAAAATCATTTGTGCAATTTTTTTCTCTCTCTTCTTTTCTCTCGTTCTTTGGCGGTTACGATTATCAATACAACGTTAGACTTTGATTATATTATTGTTTTCGGTTTGTGTTTACGTGTTTACGTGTGATTGTTTATTTCCGTCATTTAATCAGTTACTTCTATCATCCTAGATCGCAAGTAAGGGGCACTCACACTTTGTGATCACAAATATTGTTTATCGCAGGGTTTTGTGTCTAACTTTGGGGTCAACATGTCGCCAATTCCATTTGAAGACCTTGACATGGAAAGAAGCAACCAAAAAAAGGAAAATTCAATCTCCGGGGGATGACATTGTCACCGAAAATTCTTCCTCCAAGAAACCCTTCCTCGCAGACGGTTGAGGTCATCCACATTTGATGCAGCATTTCAGTCTTTCCTTCTGCATTCACTTTTTATTAAGATTTTGTCAGATTTTATCGTACCAAACACTTGGTTTTTAAGTTCTGTTCTTTGTTTTAAGTTGACCACTCAGTTACCTTTTACTTTGGAAATATTGAGTTTATGAACCACTTATTATATGTAATGCACGCTTTACTTTTATGATAATATTGTTGTATTACCTAATCATAGCGTTACAAATATTTCATGTGCTTATTTTTAATTTTGACTTGAAAAAATTCTGCATGAACACGAGTCCTGTTAATATCTAACGGATGGTTAGAGGTTTGTAGTCTTCTCTGCTAGAATCAGACATTGGGTATTTATATATACAGGAAATACGCTCTTAGGTGGTTGTTTGTCCCTTTGCACGGATCATATCGAATCGAATCACTCAATCAAAGGCGGAATCAATGATTGAATATCAAACATTCTAAACAAATCAAACTAACACAATAATAAGTGAACTTTACGTTGTATTATTGAATAAAATCGATCAGCTTACAGAGGATTTCGACAAATTGCGTTTAGGGTTTTTCATCAACCCTAAAACTGAATATGTAAAACGTATTAATACAAAACTGCTGGTTCCTGTGACATTACACACAATGTCGCAGGCCCAGGCCCATGCGACATGGACAATGTCGCAAGCCCAGCTAACAATGTTGATGGTGCGACATTTGAGCCAATGTCGCAAAACACGAAAAACATAAAACTAATTACAAATTCAACTATGAGCTATGACCAACTGACAGACATACTAATATGCACTAACAAACTCCCCCGTTTCTTCAGCTTGGTCTTCAAATGTCTTTAAGTCCAGCCCGCAGGAAATTTTCCACCAGCGTGTATTCCATGAGTCACACATATATTAACAATTCGTTGAAATTGGGTCGTGAATGTCTTGTGCATTGGGTTTTGCTCATTGAAACGAATCCTATTGTCGAAGAGCTTTCTCATATCTTTTGCAGATAAATTGATTAGGCTCATGGGATCAAACACACGAAACGTAGCTTTTCTTAATCCGTACAGCGAACCCATTTTCGGCTCTGACTCGAGAACGAACACAAATATATTTGGTATTCAATGGTGATGATGCATATTAAGTATTGTTATTGAATCTTTATTTGAGAAATGTGCACAAATTGTTTAATTAATTGTCCAAGAGACACCATCCGTAATTCCATTTGATGTATTTGCCATAATCCAAACAAGTGATCAATTGAAAGTTTCAGTTGCAATTATTATTGCTTATGTAGGTACTTACTTAGATCATAATATATACATACAGTGTTCACATTATGTGATTTGTTTGTCCCACTTCATAACCATTGTATAAACAATCTTACAAGTGGGTTTTCAACAATTAGAGATTTATAGGTTTGTATATCATTGCAAGTGACCATTTTTACCCATAGATTTGTGGTCATGTCTTTGAGATAGTATTCAGTGGTTTTTAATTGAACATGAGTTTTCAAATGCTTCTCTATTAAAGGTTCTTTGAAAGAGTAAAATGTCTCCGGTGGATGGTTTTTTTGTTATGAGCAGGTAATAAAGTTGTCCGAAGAGGGCATATGTTCTACACTTACCCATGTAAATGTTTTTTTATTATTCTCATCTTAAGTTATTAACTGTTGTCTCACAGGGTCTAAACGGGATTCTTATCGGCGAGATGGGACTTGGGAAGACTATTCACGCAATGCCATTTTTGGATCATTTGGCTGAAATAAGTAAGCTACCTGAAACTCTCTAATCTTCCATGTTTTGTTGTATTAACTCGCATTGATGAATGGTTATGATTTGTAGGAGACAAATATATGTCGGCCTTTTTTGGTTGTTGCATCTATATCTATCACGGGGATACTTTAAACGTGACAATAAGATTAATAATCTATGGAATGCCTCATATATTCCTCTTTTAAAGCCACTTTAGCTTGGATAAATTGTTGCTTAAGTTATTATAAGTTAGTTTACATCTTTTAGAATAATAATGGAGTATATGAAATCAGTAAAGCAAACTTGTGTGGTTGATTTTGTCTATTTCACTTACTAAAGAACTAGCAATTATATCATGATGGAAAGTTGAGCAATGAATCCTATATGCCTTAAAACCATATAAAATAGCCACAAAAACAACAAAAAGATCATCATTCTTTATATGCATTAAAACCCTTCTATTATTTGCTTGCATTTTTTTAAATGCTGATTTCTTACTTAATATTCGTTTTAAGGCGTTGGAAAGGATACGACTAATAAAAGCATGGAGATAAGTCATCATTTTAGTTGAGCAAAATATTGCCTAGCCATAATAATATTCATAACATGTAAGCTTATATTTCTTTTACCCACTATAAAAGTTCTATATAGAATACTCAACATTATAGTTACTGCGTTAGTTTGTATTATTAATCTCTTTGCTTTGATTATCAGCAATATGAAACACGTGTTCGTAAGTGCTTAGTATAAACACAGAGTAATTAAACACATCTTGCTATATGAGGTTTACTCCAAGAAATAAGCGCTCTGTCTTCGAAAGTTGTTTTTGGATCATTAATTGGTCAACATGTTATTGGTGATGATATGTAATTCAATTGATTAACAACATTTAGTTGTGTAATGCATACTAATTTAGTAGTATTATATGGTACACCGCTTTGATTTCCTTTATATATTAGCACTAAATATGGGTGTGCCCTGAACATTGTTGTAAGATATATGCAGTACTAATATGATTTATCTTATAATTTGGTTGCCTATTGCCTTTAATTAGTAATTTAGTATTTGTATTTGATCTATTTCACTCATTTACATTTGATCATGGCCAAATCAAATGCATATGCACTTAAGAAATATGAATTCTTTATGTATTACTATATGCTCTCATTTGAAGAATTTTAGCTTAACCAAGATGTAGCTGATGGATACGCATATTGTAGTGTCTTTTTATAACTGGTGTTTTTATCTCATAATGATGAAAATATTGAAATGAAAATGGGTTTTTGGCTGGTAGTCTAGATAATTTGATTATCCAAGGTCATTGTGTAGTAAAACATGGTAGTACGAAATAGTTAGATTTAACCACTGTTTCTTGTAATGTTAATTTTGGACAGGGTTGATCGGTGCAGCAGTACACGTGGTAGATGGTCTAGAGGGTCATGGTGATCATTGTGAAGTGAATAACTATGTAACTTGAGCTTATATTGTTTAGATTATTTAGTTTATGTAAATACATTGATTTATATTTATATATATATATATATATAGGATTGAGATCAAGGGAGATGAATTTTATGGGAGAGAAGAGAGAGAAAAGTTTCTGACCATCAGATCTATGAATCAATGGCAAAATTGTAATATTTAATATTTAATATTGAATTTTCAAGGGTAATATTGTACATTTACTTTTTTGGGAAAAAATCAAATATTTTATTATCCAATTTACCTTACTACGTACTACCCGTCAATAAAAACAAGTAATCCACTAGTTTTTTTTCTTCTTAAAGAACGAGACTTTCTCAAAAAAAAAAAAAAAAATGTGGTCCGCTCCTATGTGGGATTTCCACAACACACAAGTTCCAACACTAACTACTTACCGATCATTTTATATTACATTTTTTTGCTTGTGAGTGAAAAAAAAAACAGATGTTGATCCATGTATCGAATATCGATTTACAGAGTACTCATATACCAATAAAGATAGTTGCTTTTATCACTAGTTTATAAATGATTCTCGGCATATGATAAACATGGTTATACTTTTTTTTCTACCTTAACTCTGGTACAATCACGATAATCAATCAATTAAAATGAAGAAGCTCTATGGTTTAATAATATACATACGCATATAGTTCAAAGAGTCTGAAGCAACTTCAACGTCTCATCAATGTGCTTCTCAGGCTGGAACTGGTTATTATAGATAAGCTGAACCACTCCGTTCTTGTCAAGAACATAAGTCTGCCGCCCAGGCAACGTACCAAAAAGATCGGAAGGAACTCCCCACTCTTTTCTGACTTTGTTACCTTCATCACTTAGTAATGTAAATGGGAGTCTGTATTTTTTCGCAAATGCCTACATTAACTCAACCACTGGTGTCAATATGATTTACTCAAAGTCATATGCATTAGTTGACTTGATTTTTAATTTTTCCATTAGAGCAAAATGAAACACAAAGCGTATGTATATGCATTCATAATCTCAAGGGAGCTGTGTTGGCAAGAAGATTGAATTGTAACCAATATATAATCATAGAATGTTGTAGTTAAGATGATTAATACATATGCAAGACTGGGTATACTAGGTAAGAGACACCATCCGTAATTCCATTTGATGTATTTGCCATAATCCAAACAAGTGATCAATTGAAAGTTTCAGTTGCAATTATTATTGCTTATGTAGGTACTTACTTAGATCATAATATATACATACAGTGTTCACATTATGTGATTTGTTTGTCCCACTTCATAACCATTGTATAAACAATCTTACAAGTGGGTTTTCAACAATTAGAGATTTATAGGTTTGTATATCATTGCAAGTGACCATTTTTACCCATAGATTTGTGGTCATGTCTTTGAGATAGTATTCAGTGGTTTTTAATTGAACATGAGTTTTCAAATGCTTCTCTATTAAAGGTTCTTTGAAAGAGTAAAATGTCTCCGGTGGATGGTTTTTTTGTTATGAGCAGGTAATAAAGTTGTCCGAAGAGGGCATATGTTCTACACTTACCCATGTAAATGTTTTTTTATTATTCTCATCTTAAGTTATTAACTGTTGTCTCACAGGGTCTAAACGGGATTCTTATCGGCGAGATGGGACTTGGGAAGACTATTCACGCAATGCCATTTTTGGATCATTTGGCTGAAATAAGTAAGCTACCTGAAACTCTCTAATCTTCCATGTTTTGTTGTATTAACTCGCATTGATGAATGGTTATGATTTGTAGGAGACAAATATATGTCGGCCTTTTTTGGTTGTTGCATCTATATCTATCACGGGGATACTTTAAACGTGACAATAAGATTAATAATCTATGGAATGCCTCATATATTCCTCTTTTAAAGCCACTTTAGCTTGGATAAATTGTTGCTTAAGTTATTATAAGTTAGTTTATATCTTTTAGAATAATAATGGAGTATATGAAATCAGTAAAGCAAACTTGTGTGGTTGATTTTGTCTATTTCACTTACTAAAGAACTAGCAATTATATCATGATGGAAAGTTGAGCAATGAATCCTATATGCCTTAAAACCATATAAAATAGCCACAAAAACAACAAAAAGATCATCATTCTTTATATGCATTAAAACCCTTCTATTATTTGCTTGCATTTTTTTAAATGCTGATTTCTTACTTAATATTCGTTTTAAGGCGTTGGAAAGGATACGACTAATAAAAGCATGGAGATAAGTCATCATTTTAGTTGAGCAAAATATTGCCTAGCCATAATAATATTCATAACATGTAAGCTTATATTTCTTTTACCCACTATAAAAGTTCTATATAGAATACTCAACATTATAGTTACTGCGTTAGTTTGTATTATTAATCTCTTTGCTTTGATTATCAGCAATATGAAACACGTGTTCGTAAGTGCTTAGTATAAACACAGAGTAATTAAACACATCTTGCTATATGAGGTTTACTCCAAGAAATAAGCGCTCTGTCTTCGAAAGTTGTTTTTGGATCATTAATTGGTCAACATGTTATTGGTGATGATATGTAATTCAATTGATTAACAACATTTAGTTGTGTAATGCATACTAATTTAGTAGTATTATATGGTACACCGCTTTGATTTCCTTTATATATTAGCACTAAATATGGGTGTGCCCTGAACATTGTTGTAAGATATATGCAGTACTAATATGATTTATCTTATAATTTGGTTGCCTATTGCCTTTAATTAGTAATTTAGTATTTGTATTTGATCTATTTCACTCATTTACATTTGATCATGGCCAAATCAAATGCATATGCACTTAAGAAATATGAATTCTTTATGTATTACTATATGCTCTCATTTGAAGAATTTTAGCTTAACCAAGATGTAGCTGATGGATACGCATATTGTAGTGTCTTTTTATAACTGGTGTTTTTATCTCATAATGATGAAAATATTGAAATGAAAATGGGTTTTTGGCTGGTAGTCTAGATAATTTGATTATCCAAGGTCATTGTGTAGTAAAACATGGTAGTACGAAATAGTTAGATTTAACCACTGTTTCTTGTAATGTTAATTTTGGACAGGGTTGATCGGTGCAGCAGTACACGTGGTAGATGGTCTAGAGGGTCATGGTGATCATTGTGAAGTGAATAACTATGTAACTTGAGCTTATATTGTTTAGATTATTTAGTTTATGTAAATACATTGATTTATATTTATATATATATATATATATAGGATTGAGATCAAGGGAGATGAATTTTATGGGAGAGAAGAGAGAGAAAAGTTTCTGACCATCAGATCTATGAATCAATGGCAAAATTGTAATATTTAATATTTAATATTGAATTTTCAAGGGTAATATTGTACATTTACTTTTTTGGGAAAAAATCAAATATTTTATTATCCAATTTACCTTACTACGTACTACCCGTCAATAAAAACAAGTAATCCACTAGTTTTTTTTCTTCTTAAAGAACGAGACTTTCTCAAAAAAAAAAAAAAAAATGTGGTCCGCTCCTATGTGGGATTTCCACAACACACAAGTTCCAACACTAACTACTTACCGATCATTTTATATTACATTTTTTTGCTTGTGAGTGAAAAAAAAAACAGATGTTGATCCATGTATCGAATATCGATTTACAGAGTACTCATATACCAATAAAGATAGTTGCTTTTATCACTAGTTTATAAATGATTCTCGGCATATGATAAACATGGTTATACTTTTTTTTCTACCTTAACTCTGGTACAATCACGATAATCAATCAATTAAAATGAAGAAGCTCTATGGTTTAATAATATACATACGCATATAGTTCAAAGAGTCTGAAGCAACTTCAACGTCTCATCAATGTGCTTCTCAGGCTGGAACTGGTTATTATAGATAAGCTGAACCACTCCGTTCTTGTCAAGAACATAAGTCTGCCGCCCAGGCAACGTACCAAAAAGATCGGAAGGAACTCCCCACTCTTTTCTGACTTTGTTACCTTCATCACTTAGTAATGTAAATGGGAGTCTGTATTTTTTCGCAAATGCCTACATTAACTCAACCACTGGTGTCAATATGATTTACTCAAAGTCATATGCATTAGTTGACTTGATTTTTAATTTTTCCATTAGAGCAAAATGAAACACAAAGCGTATGTATATGCATTCATAATCTCAAGGGAGCTGTGTTGGCAAGAAGATTGAATTGTAACCAATATATAATCATAGAATGTTGTAGTTAAGATGATTAATACATATGCAAGACTGGGTATACTAGGTAAGTGATATGTGTGTGCGTGTACCAAATTAAAGCAAGTTTGTCGCCACATCGATCTTAATCGGTGTAGTGAGTCATTTATAAAATCGATAATATAAAGAAGATATTCACGATAAATATTTATTTAATTAAATTGTTAATATTCATCATAATTCATGTGAACTAACATTCATGACGATGAATGTTAAAACGTAACTTTATTTGATGAATATATTTAATTTTAACATTCATCAACATGAATGTTATCTAACATCCACCGCGATGAATATTAACGGTTTTGAATCTAATATTCATAGATTGATGTTATAACCAACATAAAGAATTTATTAAGGAAGCATCGTTTTTCATAGTAACGTTTCCCCAAGAAAAAAACATTTCTATCTCGATCACTCCCCTATCAGTAGGAATCAGGAGAAATTACTTAAGCGGTGCTCTAGATTACCTTGTGTGATTCTGCATCATCACCGCTGATTCCAACAACCTGAGCTCCAGCTTTCTTGAATTTTTCATATGAGTCCCTGAATGCACATGCCTGCAGGTTGCATCACAGATATGAAGCTCTGACGAATTATATATATATATATATACATTGAATGGAAGCCACTTTGTTAGTTGTCAGCTGCATATAACAAATACATCATAGATAAAAATTATCATATTAATCAAAAGTTGACCATTTGGTATGAACGTTGCAGTTGCTGCTAGCGTAAGTGAAACAACAAAATCATCCGCCTTAAGGAACTTAAGATAATTACTAAAACACTAAAACATTTTCCTATGTCAGATCCTGTGTCATCATGCTTCATCTTGATCTTGAAATCTTGAATGTGATATGCTGATTGTAGAAATATTGGCCATCTTCTAAAATCAGTAACTTAAAAGTACTGTGTATTTACAATAAGGGTTAATAAACATATATGTTATTGTACTTTGCGAAAATATTCAAGTAAGTTATTAGACGACTAATTTGTTCAATTGAATTACTGAACTATATTCATATCTAAATTAGACCTTTTTACGTTTTAATATTTATAAGTTTGGTAAACCGATATTGGTTTTAATATCTACGGAGTATATGTTAAGTAACATGCATATCATGATTTATTAAGTTTAGTAATTCAATCGAATAATAGTCCAATAACTTAGTTCAACATTTTCGCAAAGCAGAGTAACATATTTGTCTATTAACCCTTACAATAATTAATAGTCCATTGTTTCAGTAACGATATGTTTACTTTTGGGATAATCATCTTGACATCATATATTCACCAATTGAAGATGTAATGGTGTTGGACTGTTGGTATCAGAATAAAGTTGAAAAATATTAGTTGATGAACCACTACCAGCCATCGTTAAGAAAGATATTAGTGAGGTCTGAGGCTTATGATGCCTTTATTAAACATAATGTAAATTCTCTGACCAATTATTAGTATTTTTAGTTATGTGTAAGGCCAGCGTAAAATCAATGAGCAGATATTGAGAGTTTGAGACTACAGATTTTGAACATTTTGTATATCAAATTTATTCTAAACTGCTCCCTTGCCTCCCTGCTCCCTAGGTGGCAATATGGGCGGGTTGCGTAATTGTTCAAAACGGATCATTTCTTGTGCAAGACTTAACGATCATGTTGGGAAGATGACCTGAAATACGTTTTGTCCAAAATCCATATAATATATGCACATTAAATTAGTTCAATAATCAATATACTTTTTACAGTTTACAGGAGAACATCCCCAATTGCTGTTGCTGCAATTTGCAATCTTTGGGCTAAAAATGGTAATGAGAAAAGCATGAAATCAGTATCTAATATATCATTAGTCATTTGTTTCCTAAGCACAATAATTTTAATATATATTTTTTGAACGTTATCCTTCCCCCAGGCTTTGCTGATATACTATTGGGAGGCATTTGGATATAATAAGTTCCCTTCTAATACATGCATCTTTTGCAGGGTCCCTTGCCATGGCAACTTCCGGTTGCTAATGTGCAATATCTGTTGAACATTTTTTTGTCACCTCACTTGCAATCATTAATTAGCACTCCAGTTTGCATAATATATTTACACATTAAGGCTGTCCTTTTTTGTTATATAGCTAAACATTCTCAGTAGACTAACTATCGAGTTAGCCTGTGCCTATCTAGTTTTAATGGAGTTTCTTATTAAGTTGGGCCCAAAATTTGGAATGTTTGGAGGGTATACATAGAATATTAACACAGTGAACAACAATTTCAACAAGCTTCATATGTAACTAATCCTTTTTTTTAACTATAAGATAAACATTAATCAACTAAATGAGTAGAAATAGCCACATGTTGTAATTGTGCTATGATTTCTGAGCTACTGAGGACAATATGCATTCATAAGTCCCACCTCATAAGCCACTGTATTACTTGGAAATATTGTTTTCTCATAAGTCTATCGAGTTATAAACATGTGCATTCTCTAATGTAAAATGTTGTGATGTCAATCTATTCCTTAAGTCAACATAAAACTTAAAACTATAATTGTACCCACCTGCGGGTTTCAATGTCAGCCCATTTCGATCCTTTTTAGATGTTTTTGGAGTGGTGAAGTAGGTGATTGTTAGGATTATAATTATAGTTCAAAATTTGTCTTATTTCTGTCAATCAAGATGAGTATGACATCGTTGATTCTTCATTTTCAAACACTAATATTGAATTTGACATATTTATTTTATACAAAACTTATTAGATACCTTTTTTGTCACAACCACTGGTTATAATTTATAATACAAGAGTGATCATGTCTGTTGGCGTTGAGGAGTACTAGTTGCAAATGTAATTAAATTATAATTCTTGACACATGTTAGAAGGGAAAACTAATCGTGTTTATCTGCTTAAGAAATAAGCAGGGTAACATATGTAGAATAAGCAGCTTCTAAAGAGAGTTTGGTCTAGTATAAAATAAACAAATAAGCGATTAATATAGATATGAACCTGTTTGGTGCAACCAGGGGTTTCATCAGCTGGGTAGAAATAGACTACAACAGGTTTTCCTTTGAATTTGGAGAGACTCACATTCTTACCCTCTTGATCTTTCAGTGTAAAGGATGGGGGTACGGACCCTTTGTTTACCTATATGTATATTATTAATTAAGATTAAATTACCGGATTAATATAAAATAGATACAGATAGAAATGATGAAGTGGGGGGTGGGGGGAATGAACAACGTAACGTACCTTAGCAGCTACAATGAGAGAGGTGTTGGTGTTGGTGTTGGATTTATGAATAACAGAAGATGGGTCGACAGAGAGAGATAGATTGAGGTTAAGGCGATGTCCATGGAAGTTGGATTGAGAGGATCTGACAAACAGGTAGTTGTTGTTACGTGCATTGCTACTAGTACAGGCAGACAATGGCAATAAACAACAAGAAGATGATGATAGTCTTTGAGTTGCCATTAATCCAGATCGATATGAGGAGATAGGAAGGATAGGGTGGGATATGATGATGGGTTTTTGGTTTCCAGGATGACTTCACTAGATATAAAAGGGGAATTGACGTGGATATCAAACACGCCTCAAACATACTATGACAGTATCTCGTGAGGGTTTAAAAAAATTTACGTATGGCACCTAGCAATTTCCGACTCGACTCGAAACTCAACACAAACCCAATTCAAATATAGTTGGGTTTGTGTCAGGATTTTTGAAGCATCAACCTGTTAACTCGAAATCTGCCAAACTTATATCTTTTCCGGATCAGCAAATGAATTTTTGAGTTGATCCCAGACAACCCAGCAAATGAATTTTGTTTGCCACAACAAAATTATAAACCTCTTTCTTTTTTCACACTACAATTCACAAAAAATATCTGACCACACACAACAATTCCGATAACTATTTTCAAAATTTACTCCACACTCCTATGTTTTACCCCAATTCACCGACTAATTCATCTTCGGCAAATCAATCGACCAATTCACCAACCGGGTTCGCATCATATCAATCCCACCAATGGTATCCACAACAACCACAATACAACAACCAACCACCACCATCACAATATGGATACCAACCATACTCACAACCACAATTCGACCAACACTCACAACCCCAAACTCATTTCGAAACACAAACCGAAAAACAAGAAGACCAAGATAATGGGAAAGCGAAGACGAGGTTAATGTAAAAAAAATGATAATAATAATAAATAAAAAACACGAAATGGACGGACTATGAAGTAAGAGTATTGGACGAGCGATGGGTCGACCAATCCCAAAACCATGTCGAAGGAAAATTCGCAATCGAAATCCGTTTTTTGGAACAAAATGCACGAGGACTACAATCGGTTAGTTGATGTGAAACGTTCAAAAAATCAACTAACCAGTAAATGGAATATAATTAAAAAACGATGTAAAGAGAAGACCAAGATGATGGGAAAGCGAAGAGGAGGTTAATGTAAAAAAATGATAATAATAATATAAAAAAACACGAAATGGACGGACTATGAAGTAAGAGTATTGGACGAGTGATGGGTTGACCAATCCCAAAACCATGTCGAAGGAAACTTCGCAATCGAAATCCGTTTTTTGGAACAAAATGCACGAGGACTACAATCGGTTAGTTGATGTGAAACGTTCAAAAAATCAACTAACCAGTAAATGGAATATAATTAAAAACCGATGTAAAGAAATTTAGCAGCGTCGACAAAAATTAGAACGAGCTTCGGCCAAGCGAGTTCCAAGACAAAGACGTTATGAGGGTGGCAAAAGAACACTTCAAGCAACAAACAAAAGGAACTTTATTTACGAATAAGCGTGGCATGTAGTAAAAGATATCCCGAAGTTCTATGTCGATATGATCACGGTATCATGAACAACAAATGCAGGTTCCAAGATGAGGCGGAACTGACGCGCCACGCACCGGTCGTTGATATTTCTAATGGTGACGTGGGCATGACAGTGGGTTTTTAATTTATAAGGCTGGGGCCTAGGGTTACTATGGTTGCTAATCTATAAGGGCTAGCAAGGGCAAGTTTGACTATGATCGTTCTTCAAAGCGCGACGAATTGAAATAGGGAGGTTTAGAAACTTTTGTGCATTTAGCTGAGATAAAAAGGTTGGTTGGTTTGAGTTTTCTAAGCTACCGGATAAAACGTAAAAGTAAATAACGGTGGAGGTTACTTCGGGCGTTTAGCGATTAAAGTGATTGTCTACTATGAAGTGGTTCAAGGGAATTTAAATGTAAAGAGTTCTAGTGAGGATAAGTTTGTAGGTTAATGTGAGTTATTGTTGTAGTCCTTCCATCGGACTGACGCGGAGGTGTCCACAAAGAGGCAGAAGGAATGTCACGTGGGTTGCAGAATACATTGATACTGAAACGCCCATAGATTTTTTTTTTTGTTGAAAATCGCAGGAGCATTAGTTAACATGGCATAACCAGAAACTCATAATGACCATACCTGATACGAAAAGCAGTTTTTGGTACATCTTCCTCGCGAACACATACCTGATGGTAACCCGACCGCATATCAATTTTAGAAAAATAAGAAGATCCATGCAGCTGATCAAATAAGTCATCTATTCTGGGTAGAGGATACTTATTCTTTATGGTTCTTTTATTAAGCTCCCTGTAATCAATACACATACATAAAGTACCAATTCTTTTTAACAAACAAAACAGGTGCACCCTATGGCGAAGAGTTGGGTCTGATAAACCCTTTATCTAATAACTCCCGAATATGATTCATCATCTCACGAATCTCTGATGGAGCCAATCTATATGGATCTCTAGCTACTGGAGTTGCTCCTGGAATTAGATCAATCTGATACTCTACTTCTCGAACAGGGGGTATAGCAGGTAATTCATCAGGAAATACCTCCGAGTATTCAGAAACCACTCGAACATCAGAAACAGATTTCTTTTCTTACTTTGCGTCAATAACATATGCTAAGTATGACTCACAACCCTTAGCTAAAGATTTTCTAGCTTTCATCAAAGAAATCCAAGGAAAATGACCACTCTCCCGTTCTCCTCGAGCCATGACATACGACTCATCAGAGATAAGGATTTTTATTATTTTCTGATGACATACTATAGCTGCTTTATTTTGACTCAACCAATCCATGCTAAGAACAACATCAAAACCAGGGATTGACATTAACAGAAAGGAAACTGGAAAAATATGACCCTCTATCAATATACTAGCTCCAGTCACCGACGTAGTAATATGAACAATTTTACCATCAGCTATCTCTACTTCAAGAGGATTAGCAATCACAATGGGGTCAATTTTAGTTTATCACATAAATAAACAGATATAAAGGAACAATTAGCAAAACTCTTACAAGAAGAAGGAATAAAAAGAGAACTAGAATTGAAACTATTCAATTCAAAAGATGCAAAGAAAACCTAAAGGGTATGCCCCTATTTATAGGGGAGGAGGAGACCTAAGGGTTTGTCATCTGGCCGATGTGGGACAGACATCCATACGGCGTATGGATCTTCCATACGGCGTATGGATGGTGATTCCACCGCCTTACAAACCCTAGCATCCATACGGCGTATGGATGGAGTTTCCGGAATTTCCTTTTTTTTTTAGTTTCTAATTAATATCCAATTAATAAACTAAATATAATATTAATTTCAATTAATATTATCTCTCATTTATTTCTCTTACTGTTCATTGAGGGCGACCCAAAAAGGACTCCACTTTTAATGATGTACTTACCAATTAGTTATGATATTGGACACTATTCCAACAGTATCCCACTTGGACAATTCATCAACTATTATTGGTCTAAGCTTATCCATTAACTAAGCAGAGAGTGCCATCCAACTCAACTGCCGAACTCTGATTCATATCTAGAGACAGCCATTTAGACAAGTGATCATATATTCCTTTGTTTCTGATATCGTATGAAACTGGAACATAGATTTTAATCAATCTCCAGATTCAAGATTGTGTTTTCTGATTTCCGATCAATTTGACTATATAGGACTACAAAATTGCATACATCAATTTAGTCCTAGCTTGGCCAAGCGCTTTATTAGTCAACATTTAATCATCAGAGGGCCCATGATATCGCTTTTCCCATTAGGCGAAAAGGAACAAATAAACTTTGACTACATAGCACTAGTCAACTCAGCATGTCATACCTAGCATACCCTTTATAACTGGCATTTACGCATAGCGTTTGAGTAGACTAAAGTATAACAGACTTGAAAAACTAGAAACTCAATGTATCTCCATTTTAAGAATATAAGATATTATCATCTCAGAGTTACTTGTGATTTCAATCCATGAAGTAACTTCCATGAGTGCGGGTCTGTTGGGATCTGAGCGTATTTGACAAGTGTTGAAGTTCTACCACTGTCTGTTTTATTGCTAGCCACTGCTAGTGTATAAACAGTGCCAAGCAGTGCCACTGCTAGTAGAAGTGAAGATCTAGCCACTGCTATTGTATTTAAGCAGTGTCACTGTTAGTGTAAGTATACTTGTATCTGTAAAGGGAACTTACTACCACTGTTGGTATAATGTAAGTTGCTCCCACTGTTAGTGTATATAAGTCAGCTAGAGATATTTATGGAATTCCATAAATATAGGAGATTGTTTAGCAGGACTCTATGTGAGATAAATAGAGATCCAAAACCTAGTTTAGGTTAAGAGTTTTTGGTGTGCCGCTTCAAGGTTGTGTAACCCTAATACAATTCAGTGTATTCGTCTTATAAATTAATAAGATTGAAGCTTTTGATAGTAATTCTGTTTTCATTGATTCTATTATTGATCTTCATTGTGTTACTAAGTGTTATTCCGCAAACTTCTTAGTAATTATTCAAAACTGTGTTTATCTAATAGTTTATTAGATCGATCTTGGTTTCACAAGTGGTATCAGAGCTGTTGGTTAAGTTTTGAATACAGGAAGATCTAGAATCACTGTTTAATTGATTATTTCTAATATCTTCTTATTAAATCAATGGCAGAAAACAATGAAGGAATTCAGGTCACAAAGATACCCATGCTTAGACCTGATGAGTTTGATCTGTGGAAAAACAGAATCAGACAATATATGTTTCTCACAGACTACCAGATGTGGGAAGTGGTTGTTAATGGTCCTCCAGTGACTCTTAATAGTGATGGTGTTCCAAAGGCAAGATCACCACCAACATCTGAGGCAGAAAGAAAGGTTAGATCAATAGAGTACAAAGCTTTAAGTACTTTATTGTTATCTATTCCTAATGAATATCAGAGACGATTTGAAGCATGTCAAGATGCTAAAGTTCTCATGGAAGCTATAGAAAAGAGATTTGGTGGTAATGATAACACCAAAAAGAACAAAAGATCTTTGTTGAAACAACAATATGAGAATTTTAATTCTGCAAAGTCAGAAACTTTGACTCAAACCTTTGATAGGTTTTCAAAGTTGGTAGGAGATCTGGAAAATCATCAAGTGAAGATTGATAAGGATGATTTAAATAGGAAGTTTTTGAGGTCTTTGGGAGATGAATGGACTATTTATACAGTTGGTTTAAGACAAAGTGCAGATCTAGAATCAAAAGAGCTGAAAGACATATATAATGATCTGAGAAACTTTGAAGCTGAAGTGGAGAGCAAGAAGATTGGATCAAGAAGTAACAACAACAATTCTGCATTTATGTCAATGGCTGGAACTAAGGCAGAATCAAGTCATAAAGGTTCTTCTTATGGGTCTGGTGGAGGTGGATCATCATCAAATCATTCTAATGATCAAATTTTGGAATCTTTCTTTGCTACTAAAGTGAACTCTTCACTTACTAATGAAGACTTAGATCAATTTGAATCAGATGATCTAGAAGAGATGGATATGAAGTTACAAATTGCCTTAATCACACAAAGAGCAAAAAGGTTTATGCAAAGAACTGGTAGAAATAACTTTGCACAGAAGAGGAGTGATGCTAGCTGGTTTGACAAGAGCAAAGTTGAATGTTTCAACTGTCACAAGATGGGACATTTTGCTACGGAATGCAGAAGCCCAAAGGTTGATCAGAATGAGAGAGGAAATGGCCAGAGAAGTGGAGGAAATGTGGGTCAAACTAAGAATGTGTCAATCCAAGATACTTCATCAAATGCACTGGTATCTGTTGATGGATGTGGATGGGATTGGAGTGATCAGGAAGAGCATGCAGAGAAGAATCAATGCTTCATGGCAACAGCTGAATCAGATAAGCAATCTGAGGTTCCTTATGAGGTACAAATAAAATTGTGCTCAACTGTGTGTAAACAAACTGTGAAACATTATAGGGATCATAACCAGAAAGTGTGTGATGAGTTAAAACAATGTGAAATCAAAAGTAGACACACAATCTCTGTAATAGAAAATTTTGAAAAACAAATTCAGGCATTTGAAGAAAATGCAACACAGTTTAAGTATGATATTGAGTATGCTAGGTGGGAGAGAGATACTCTTAAAGATAAGGTAGAAGTATTAACTAAGAAACTTGCTGAGGTCATATGTGAAAGAGATAGCATAAGACTTAATGTAAGTAATTTAGAAAATGCATCTAAGAGTGTACATAAACTTATCAATTCACAGATTCATGATAAACTTAAGACTGAGTTAGGATACAGTAATGTACCTCCTCCTTATAACAACAACTACTTTCCTTCAAAAACTGAAATTGATTTAAATTTAATTAAAGAAGGATTGAATGATGATGTTAAAAAGGTTGACCCAGTTAAAAGTTTAAAAGAAGATGTGAACATTGATGGAGTTGAAATTCATGAGTGGAATGAGGAAGATGATGAAGAGTGTGTTACATCTGAATGTGAGGGTAATGTAATAAATAAATCTGTTACAACACCTAGTGAGAGCAGCAATCAAGTTACTGGTCTAGCTTCAGATCTTAAGGATAGAAAGTTAGAAGAGGGTAAAAGAATGTTCATTGAAAGGTATAAACATAAGATAGAACATGTGAGAGCTACACCTAACACTCCTAGGAATGTTCAAAGGAAGGTTAGAAATGCAGTGAAATCATCTGTTTCTGTGAATCATATATCTGCATTGAATGAATGTGATAATTGCAAATGTAAGGATAACTCTTCTACTTCGCAAAAATTTCAAAAACATATTCCCAGAGGTAATCAAAGAAATTGGAATCAAATGGTAACTCAAAAACTGGGAAATAATGTAACTGTGATAAGAGAAAAGTTATATCTTATATGTGGCAGAAATAATCATCTTCAACATGACTGTTTTCATAATCCAAAATCTGTTCAACAGAAGGGGAAACAGCCATGGACAGCAGATAATATGATTAACAAACAAAATTTTAAGTCTAAAGTTAATCATAAAACTGCTGCAAGAAAGATGAACAATAAGGCAAATCAAGCTAAGGTTGCTGCAAATGTTCCCACTGCAGGAACAAAAGCTACAGAAATAGCCAACAGTAAAAAGGCTAAAACAGTGGAAAAAGAGTATAATGTAAACAGTGGTAAATCTTTTAAAACTGTTAGAACAGTTGATTCAACTGTTACCACTGGTAGAGTAAATAACACTGTGAGGAATACTAACAGTGTTAAATATTGTACCACTGCTAGACATAATAACAATTATAACAGGATTAACACTGTTAGGCATTATAACTATGGTTATTCAGTTAACACTGTTAGATCAAAACCCACTGCTAGGTCTAAAATTAGTTGGATTTGGACACTTATTCAGATAATTTATCCAGAGGTTCAAAATCCAACAATGTATCAAAATCAATGATCTTCAAGAAAGTTGATTACTTTGATACATATGGGAAACCCAAAGCCAAATTGGTTTGGGTTCCCAAGAGAAATTAATTTTTCTCTGTGTTTGTTTGTGTGCAGGGCAAACCAAGAAGTTTATGGCATATTGATAGTGGTTGCTCAAGGCACATGACTGGAGATAAGGATAAGCTACAGAACTTTAAATCATTTGATGGTGGATATGTAGCATTTGGAAGCAATCCCAAAGGAGGAAAGATCACAGGCGAAGGAACTTTTCAAAGTGCCAAGTTAAGCTTTGAAAATGTTTACTATGTGGAACAGTTGAGGTACAATTTGCTAAGTGTGAGTCAAATCACTGATAAAAAGAACCCTGTTCATTTTACTGATACTGAATGTCTTATTCTGTCTAAGGAGTTCAAAATTCCAGAAAATATGATTTTAATGATAATTCCTAGACAAGATAATGTCTATAAGTGTGACTTAGCAAACATGGCACCTCAATCTGATTTAAACTGCCTGATTTCTAAAGCAAATTTAAGTGAGTCTAATTTATGGCATAGAAGGATGTGTCACATGAATTACAAAACCATTAATAAACTTGTCAAAAACAAACTTGTTAGGGGTTTACCTGAGAAGGTCTATTCATGTGATGATCATTGTGTGTCTTGTCTAAAGGGGAAGCAACACAAAACTTCTTTTAAGTGCAAAACAGTGAATTCAAACTGTATTCCTTTATACTTATTGCATATGGACTTATTTGGACCAACAAGTATAAGTAGTATGGGAAAAAGATCTTACTGCCTTGTAGTCATTGATGATTATACTAGATTTACATGGGTTTTCTTTCTTAGAACAAAAGATGAGACAGGTGAAATACTTAGATCATTTATAACTAAGATGGAAAATCAATTAGATAAAAAGGTTAAAATCATCAGGAGTGATAATGGGACAGAGTTTAAAAATCATGATATGGATAAATTCTGTGATGAGAAAGGCATTAAGAGAGAATTTAGTGCTCCTCGGACTCCTCAACAGAATGGAGTAGCTGAAAGAAGGAATAGGACACTAATAGAGGCTGCTAGAACTATGCTAGCTGATGCAAAACTTCCTATGTCTTTTTGGGCAGAAGCAGTTAGCACAGCTTGCTATGTTCAGAATAGGGTAACAGTTGTTAAGCCTTACTTCAAAACCCCATATGAGCTAATGTTTAAGAACAAACCACTGGTTAGTTTCTTAAAATCTTTTGGATGTCCATGTACTATTTTGAATACTAAAGACCACCTAGGAAAGTTTGAAAGCAAAGTGGATGAGGGTGTATTTGTAGGGTATTCCATTCAAAGTAAGGCATATAGGGTTTTCAATCAAAGGACCAGGGTAATAGAAGAATCTTTGAACATCACTTTTAATGAGAATATCATTAATCCAGATGGGATAGGTCCAAAGTCATTATTTGATATTGATGCTCTTAATTCTGCTTTTAGATATGCAACTGTCAATTCTAGTACAGGTACAAGTACAGGTACCAACACAGGGACAGCAGATGGAGCAAGTGAAAAAGAATCAGGAATGTCCACAGAAAGTATTAAAGATTCAATGGAATACATTGTATTTCCTATCTGGACTCCTGATCCATCAGAGGTGTTTTCTTCTGATCAAACACAGTCTTCTCAGAATATTGAGTCAGAAGTACCAACTGAAACACCATCCAATGAAAGTTCTGGGCAGGATGGTAATTTTACCAACATGGAGGAAATCATTCCAGAGACATCAACATCTAACTTTCATGTTCACAAAGATCATCCTCTGGAACAGGTGATTGGGAATGTTGATTCTGGTGTACAAACTAGACAGCAAACTACTGTCACTGCAGAAGAAATACATACATCTCTATATGTGTGTTTTCTATCTCAAGTAGAACCTAAAAAGGCAGTAGAAGCTCTTAAACACCCTAGTTGGATTGAGGCAATGCAAGAGGAGTTGCTACAGTTCAAGATTCAGAATGTGTGGACACTAGTTGATCTGCCAAAAGGAAAAAGGGCAATTGGCACCAAATGGATCTTCAAGAACAAGAAGGATGAAAGAGGCATTGTAATCAAGAACAAGGCAAGGTTGGTGGCACAGGGGTATACACAGGAAGAAGGTATTGATTATGATGATGTATTTGCTCCTGTTGCAAGGATAGAAGCCATCAGACTGTTCTTAGCATTTGCTTCACATAAAGGATTCACAGTCTATCAGATGGATGTCAAGAGTGCTTTTCTGTATGGCACAATTGATGATGAGGTGTATGTGTGTCAACCTCCTGGATTTGAAGATCCTAACTATCCAGATAGAGTTTGCAGATTGGATAAGGCATTGTATGGTCTGCATCAAGCACCCAGAGCTTGGTATGAGACTCTATCAGTTTATCTGTTAGAGTCTAACGGGTTTAAGAGGGGCACCATTGATAAGACACTATTCTCCAAAAGGGATAACAATGACATTTTGTTGGTGCAAATTTATGTTGATGACATCATTTTTGGATCTACAAATGATGGTCTGTGCAAAGAATTTGAGAAGTTAATGCATCAAAAGTTCCAGATGAGTTCAATGGGGGAACTCACTTTCTTCTTGGGACTTCAAGTCAAGCAGAATTCAGATGGCATTTTCATTAACCAAAGCAAATATGTCAAAGACATTTTGGACAAATTTGGTTACTCAGAAGCTAAAATAGCAAGCACACCAATGGAGACACACAAAGCCTTACATGCAGATCTTGAGGGGGAGGATGTAGATGTGCATCTATACAGATCTATGATTGGCTCTCTCATGTATCTCACCTCATCTAGACCAGACATCATGTTTGCTGTGTGTGTGTGTGCTAGATATCAAGCCAATCCCAAGCAATCACATTTGTATGCAGTAAAGAGGATTTTCAGATATTTAAAGGGTCAACCACAATTGGGTCTTTGGTACCCTAAGAGTTTTTCCTTTGAGCTCATGGCATATACAGATAGTGATTATGGTGGTGAGAATATGGATAGGAAGTCTACATCTGGGGGTTGTCAATTTCTAGGAGAAAGATTGGTGTCTTGGCAATGCAAGAAACAAACTACAGTATCCACTTCAACTGCAGAAGCAGAATATGTTGCTGCATCCAGTTGATGTGCACAAGTGCTTTGGATTCAAAATCAAATGCTGGATTATGGTTTGATTTTTCTAAATACTCCTATTTATATAGATAATAACTCTGCAATTAGTATCATTAACAATCCTGTTAAGCATTCTAAGACCAAACATATTGAAATTCGTTATCATTTCATAAGAGACTGCAATGAAAAGAGATTGATTCAAATCTTTAAAATCCATACTGATAATCAATATGCAGATCTTTTCACAAAGGCTTTTGATGTGGGAAGGTTTACATTTTTGGTCACCAGTATTGGAATGATCAATCTAACTTAACTTATGTTTGGTATTAGAATAGATACTAACAGTGGAACTGTATAAAGAACAAGTGTTGTCTGGTCCAAGTATCTACCACTGTTAGAACTTTCTAGCCACTGTTTCTTATACAGATGCCACTGCTTGTAAACTTATGTATATTACTGCTACTGTTTATTGTCTTCTAGCTAACCACTGTGCAGGTTTTTAGCTACTGTCAGAAGACATTGTTACTGCTGAAACTAATGTTTATTTTACTTTATTTTGTTTGTTAAAAAAAAAAATTAGTATTCTGCTTATAAAGCTAAATATTTGGCACTGCTAGTACTAAGTTTTGGCTACCTTGGTCGGTTGCCACTGCTAGTGCTACTAGGTGCTGTTAGCTTTCTGAGTACAAGTGCTTGAAATTTTGTGTCTTTGCCACTGTTAAGTGTTAGTTATATCGACCGTTGCCACTGCTAGTTCATTTTTCTAGGTCATGGCTCTGTTCTTATGACTAACAGTATATAAACTTAGAACACTTCAATTTTTCATTACGCTTTCTTATTTTCACAAATAACCACTGCAAGTACACTTCATTTCAAATAACCCTCACTTTCTCTTACGATTCATTCAACAGTCATGGCTTCTTCTTCAACAGATCTTACTTTGAGTGTTTACGAAGAACACAATATGATCGCCTTTTTGATGAAACCCTCATCGGTGTAAAATTTCACACAAATTGTGGATTTTCTTCGATCAAGTTATATCTTTCACGCACTCACTGTATCTCCAAGGGTTTCCAGGGGTCATTTGAACGACTTTTGGAAGAATGCTCAATTGGAAGTAATTGAGGGCAACAGTCGAGTGGTTTCTATGGTTCAAGGAACCAAAGTGGTGATATCTGAGGATTCTCTTCGAGAAGCACTTCTTCTCGATGACGCTTCAGGTATAACTTCTATTGGTGACGGAGATTTGTATGATAATCTTAGATTAATGGGATATGAGGGTGATTACACACGTTTTACATTTTTTAAATCACTTTTTAGCCCTCAATGGAAATTTTTCATACATACACTTCTCCACTGTCTGTCATCCAAAAGAACTGCTTTTAATGAATTTGGTTCTCAAATAGCCTATGCACTTGTGTGTTTGGCTAAGGGTAAAAAATTTAATTTTTCTAAATATATTCTTGAAGGCATGATAAGAAATATAACAAAAGGGAAAAAGGATATGTTTATAATGTATCCTAGATTTGTGCAACTTGTTTTAAATAAACAAATTTCTGATTTAGTTGCACAAGAACTTATTATTGGTGTTAGTACTCTTTCTGCTAGAACTTTTAGAGAGATGAGTAGGAATACCAATAAGAAGTTTTCTGGGAAGGAAACAACATTATTTTCTACAATGCTTCCTGCTCCTTCCACCACAGATGTAGTATCACCAACTACATATGAACCAATTGATGACAGGCCAGTAGTACCAACTGGGTCTGACCACACACCAATTGGGGGTACAAAAAGAAAACAAGGGACCAAACAACCTACCCATTTACAGCCAAAGAAAAAGAAAAGAAAACAGGCAAGTAAGGTTCCTGCTGCTCACTTATCTCAGCCATCTATCATTCCACAGCAAGTGACCCCACAGGAGATGGGTGGTCATTCTGGAAGGGCTGCCACTACTCCTTCTAGTCCACTGACAGAGGAGGGCAGTGGTAACATCAATAAGACCCAACCAGAGGCAACTTCTAATGCTGAACCTACGGGTAATGAAGCAGGTGAAGGTCCCAGTACCAAGAAAAAGGGAACTTCTGTTGACCATGCTAGGCATGAGGCAGAAGATGCTTTTGTCAATGATTCATCTAGGAGGTCACACTCTAATGATGATGAGGCTAGTACTTACATTGAATTAACGAATGTACAGTTAACAATGGCTGTGGACAAAATTTGGGAAAGGTTGATGAAGGAGAAGAAGGTGAATAAAGCTCAAGATGCTAAAATTGCAGAGCAGGCTGCTAAGATTGATGAGCAAGGGAAAGTGATTGATGAGCTTAAGGAAAGGCTTGCTGTGTTAGAAGCTTTATTGGTGAGCAACACTTTCAAAACGGGGGAGAAACATGCAGATGAGATGGTTGATGAGGATGTATTTATGTTTGATCATGTGGATGAGGTTGTGGGTGAAACAGATGCTATGTCTAATGCTAACACTGAAGTTTTGGAAGAGGATGTACAGACTGAAACTGTTGAAAGTGTTATGCAAAATACTGAGGTAGTTGATGTTGAAACAGAGGTGATTGTTGAGGTAGATGAAGGTGAAGAGGTGGTACAACCTGTGATGAAAGGTGATGGTGCAGAGGCAGAGGGGGAGTTAATGCCAAAATCAGATCCTAAGCTTACATATGGCAGGAAGAAATCTGTACCAGTGTTCAGCATAAAAGCTAAAAAGATGGATGAACTCAGAAAATCAAAGTCAAGTAGTCCCACTGCTAGAGTGGCTACCACTGCTGCAACTGCTACCACTGCTACTCAAAAACCATCACTGTTAGACAAATTGAAGTACCTTTCACAATAAGAGAACCAACTGCACCACCTAAGCCTAAATCTAATCCTTCAAAGATTGATCCAAAAGATAAGGGTAAAGGTAAATTGGTAGAAAAACCAAAGATGAAGAAGGTGAAACAGAATGTTGAATATGATCATGAATATGCAATGAGGTTGCAAGCAGAGATGATAGAACAGGAGAAAATGGAAGCAGAGAAGCAAAATGAATCAGAACTTGATGAAATAGATGTGATGCTTGAGTCTGGTGTGATAGTGAAGATGACCAGGGAGGCTGGTAGAATATACAAAGAGTTGAAGGAAAGGGGAGTACTGGTTGATAATGTGGTTTATAATGCTTATGTTGAAAAGAAAAAGGGAAATCCTTTGGAAGAGGCTTTAAAAAGGAAGGTTGAAAGGGAAAAGAAAGAAAAACATGACAGAGAAACTGCTAAGAGGAAAGCAAAGAAACCATCAAAAGCTGAATTGAAAAATGATTTAGTTTGTAAACTTAGAGGAGGTCGGATTCCTACAATGAGACTGAGGAGTATGTCATTGGAACAATTACAGAACATATATGACAATGATACTCTTGTAAATCCTGTTGCAAGAGAGAGGTTAGAAAAGAAAAAGAAAGATGATGCAGAGATACAGATGAGACTGCAGGAAAGATATGATCAGATTGATGAGGAGTTGGAAAAAGAAAAAGAGTTGAGATTGAATGTTGAAGGAGTTAGAAGATCATTTGCAAAATTCTAGGAGTTGGATGATCAGATTGGTGATTTAGACAGAGATGAAGATATTTTGGAGAATATGTTGATTGAGAAGGTTGATAGATCTGAGAATGTGAATAGATCTGATGAAGATTTTTCTGAAATAATTAAATGGGAAGGAATTTTGGTAGAGTCAAGTGCAGAAGCATCTGAAATCAGAATTGAAAGGAAGAATAGTGTTGTGACATTTCATAAATCAATGCAAGATATTCTAAAAAGGGTGAATAAATTTGATGTGTATGATATGTATAAGCTTGGATTGACAAAGGATGTGAAGGAGATAAAGATTGTTATAGAAAGATATATTTGGGAATGGTTGCAAATGATGTTTGAGCCAGAGTTATATGGAGATATATTTTTAGGTACTGAAGCTGTTGGGTATTGGAGACATTTTGTCAGAGCTGGAGTTCATTGCATATCTTTGAAGAGTGGCAAATATGTTTATATGTTGGATGAAAAAGAATATTTTCTGAGTATAGCTCTGTTGAAGCAACTTATTGAAAGAAAATTATTTGTTGCTGTAAAGTCAAACAAAAGCAAAGACATTGTATACTGGGTGATAAATCAATACAACAAGAGAGATCAATTGAGTAAGAAAAGATAGAAACCTCCTATGAAAGATTGAAGCTGAATGAAGAAACTTAAGTCAATACAGGATTATTTAAGTTTAGGGGGAGATTGTTGGGATCTGAGCGTATTTGACAAGTGTTGAAGTTCTACCACTGTCTGTTTTATTGCTAGCCACTGCTAGTGTATAAACAGTGCCAAGCAATGCCACTGCTAGTAGAAGTGAAGATCTAGCCACTGCTATTGTACTTAAGCAGTGTCACTGTTAGTGTAAGTATACTTGTATCTGTAAAGGGAACTTACTACCACTGTTGGTATAATGTAAGTTGCTCCCACTGTTAGTGTATATAAGTCAGTTAGAGATATTTATGGAATTCCATAAATATAGGAGATTGTTTAGCAGGACTCTATGTGAGATAAATAGAGATCCAAAACCTAGTTTAGGTTAATGTTGAGTCATATTAGAGTGTCTATCAGTTGGTCTTGAGTCTGTAATAGTTTAGTTTAGAAAATAGATTATTTTCTGTTTTGGGCGACACTTATCTAGTGTCGCATTCAGGCGACACTTAGTTAGTGTCGCACTAGGGTTATGATCTGCGACACTCAGCAAGTGTCGCAGGATCGATCTGTTTGTATAAATAGAGCCATCACGGCTCATTGCGAGGGTTGGACAAAACCTGAGCTCAATTTGTCGACTAAACATTCTGTAAATCAGCTAGTAAGCATTTGATAGTTCAATACAAATCATTATTACTCAATTCTTTATTGTTTCGATTTGTGTTTTATATTAGTTAATTCAATTGTGTGATTCCGCTACACGATTGATTGATTAAAGCTGTTCTAGATCCTAGGTAAAGAGGACAACAAAGTGGTATCAGAGCCGTTGGGCTTTTTGATTCAGTTTTAATCAAGTTTGATTCTCGTTTCGATTGAATTCGGGAAATCACTAGCAAGGTTTCGAGGATTAAAGAGTGTTTGGTCTTCAAATTATTGTTTCTAACTTGTTTTTGCAGGTATTGTTCGACTGGGAAGAAGTATTTTTGATTAAGGTTTCGAAAAATACGATTTTTAGGGTTTCTGGTCTGCTGCTGCTCGTCTCTGCGACACTTCAAGCGACACTTAAAGCGACACTCATCTCAGTGTCGCCTTAGGGTTTAGCGACATTTCAAGCAACAACAACTCCAGTCAGGCTAACGACACTTGCTGGCGACACTTGCTCTAAGTGTCGCCTTTGCTTAAATTTTTCCCTTTTTGCGACAATTGTCTTAGTGTCGCCTGTCAGTCTGCGACACTTTCTTAGTGTCGCTTGAGTATTTTTAATCAGTTTCATTTTAAATTTTTATTCATAATGTCGATGCAAGCTTTTGCTCAAATGTTTAAGAACAGTAATGAAGCTGGTAGTACTAATAAGGCTCCAATTTTTACATCTAGTTCAAATTATGTTGAATGAAGACAGAAATTTGAAGCTTTTATTTCTTTTAATGAACCGGATATGATGATTCCCTTGCTTGAAAGGTATGAACATCCAAAGCAAGACGGGGTATTTGAGGGAATTGCACCTCCCAAATCTATTCGGGCATTAAATGCGGATGAAAAGAAAGCATGGGACATGGAAAGAAAAGTTCATTCAGCTCTTGTTATGAGCTTATCTTCTGAGGTTCTTAAGATGTTTAAACATCATGACATCGCATTTGACATGTGGAAGGCTCTTGAGAGAAGATGCGGTGGAAGTGATAAGTATAAGAAGAGTAGACTGGAACTGATCAAACGACAATATGAGTTGTTTGATATGTTGGAGAATGAGTCTCTTAATGGTTTGTTTGTTCGCTATTCACATCTTGTGAGTGAGCTTTCTGATGGTGGAGTAATTATGCAAGCTGTAGACATTAATAAGAAATTATTAAGTGCTCTACCTAAGAAATGGGATCATAGAGTGATGATGATGGAAGAAGACGAAGGTTTAATGTCTTTGTCTCTAGATGATTTCATTGGTCAACTACAAGCATATGCACTAGATATGCAATGTAAAGAAACTAAATCTAGTGCCCATGTTCAAGATCCGAGCATCTATGGAAGTAAATTTTCTGCTTCTGGAGTTGCTTTGCTATCTGGAGGAGGTATGTCATCCTTTCCCAAAACGTCAATCGCTAATGGTGGTGGTGTCTCCAGTGGATCATATTCTTTTTCTGGTAGATTGCCTTTATCTTCCGAAGAATCCAAAAGTAATCAAGCTTCTTCAGCTACTGAGGAGAATGCTGCTGTGTTTCAAGCATTTTTGAGTGCTTACGATAGTTTCCTATCAAAGAAAACTAGTTCCATTGATTTGACAGATGAGGATTTTGATCAAATCAATCCTGATGATCTTGAACGAATGGATATCAGATGGAACTTTGCCATGTTAACTAGGAGGGCAAAGCGTTATTTGAGAAAGACCGGGAGAAAGAATCTGGAAGACGAAAGTGATTCGGGTTTGGGATTTGACAAAAGCAAGGTTAAATGCTATAGGTGTCACAATCTTGGACACTTTGCCAGAGAATGTGAGAAATCCAAACAACCTCCTTCTGGTTTCTCAAAGCCTTCTGTGTTAAAGAATTCTACTGCTAAAGATGCTGATAAACTTGAAGAAAACATCAATGAAGCTCTTCTCCTTTCTAATCATGAATATTATAATTGGACTGATGCAGAGGAGAACATTCATAACACAGCTCTTATGGCAGAGATTACTGATGAGGTAACTATTGAAGAACCCCTTTCTTGTGTTAATTGTATCAAACTAACTGGTAAAATTAACAGATATATTGAGGATAATGATCGCCTGTATTCTGATTTAGATAAACTTAAACAGGCAAATCAATTATTAAAATAAAATGAAAAGATTTTTGACAAGAAGATGACTGCCACCTTAACTGAAAGAAAAGATTTAAAGGCTAAAATCTATTGTCAACAAGATGCTATTGACAGTTATCTTAAGAAAATTGTTGATTTACAAAAAGCTCTTGATGAATCTAAAACTGAAGTTCTTGATCTAAAACGTAAAGTTTCCAACTTCAGTACTTCCTCAGTAGTTTTTGATGAAATCCTTCAATCGCAAAGGACCAATACAAAAAGTAAGTCAGGGATAGGATACCAGGCGGTACCTCCCCCAGCTAACTATGAACCTATGCCCTCGAAGGATGATATCAAAAACTTTGTTCCTTCAACTGTTAATGAAGGCAAAACATCTGTTAATGAGCCAGTGGTTTTGGTACCATCTGTGAAAGGAGATAAGTCCATCTCCCAAAAGAAAGAAAAGAAAGTTCCTGTACTTCCTGCGATTAAAGAGGAAGTAGTTGAAATTGAGGATGTAACTGATGAGATTGATACAAAGGTTTGTAAATTGGATGTAAAGCCTGAAAATTTTGTAATTACAAATGAACCGTGTAGTGAAATTCCTTCACTAAAGGTTAAATCTAAGGCTATTCCTAAGGTTAAGAAGGAACAACATTTTGCTTCTTCTAAACAAATCAAACATAATTCCAAAAGCAAATCAACATCCTTTTCACGTATCAATTCATCTTGCACATTTCAATGTGCTTGTTCATTAAATAAAAATATTAAATCCTCATCAGATTGGCAACCTCACTTTCAATCGGTCATTGAGAGAAGATCCTGTTTCTACTGCAAAAAACAGGGTCATTTGATAAGTGTTTGTCCGTTGCTTTCTAGACAAAGATTTGGAAGAACAGTGCCTAGATCTTCAGTTTATAAAATTTTTTCAAAAACTCAAAATAGGCACAATTCCTCATCTCCCAAACCTGTCAAGAAAACTGACAAGAAAAGGCCGGATACACCTATCTGTAATCAGCAAGTTCTTGTCAAAAAGCAACCATCCAAACCTCTTCAGATTTGGAGAGTCAAAGAGTCCAAAGAAGACTCTTCATCAAATAATACCACATCAGTTACAAAACCTGAAATTTTGAAAAATCATGTACTCACTGATGCGGTTATTATGGATGATGCTGGCAGACCCAAGTCCATCAAGGCTTGGGTCTCACACTCAAACTAATCTCTTTGTTTTCATGTGCCTACAGCTATCTGACGAAGTTATCAAGAGTCAATGGTATGTAGACAGTGGTTGTTCAAGGCATATGACTGGCAACATATCTCTTCTATCTGATGTTCAACCTGTAAAAGGGGGATATGTTGCATTCGCTGGCAATAAAGGTGGAGAAATTACAGGTCGGGGAACACTCACTAATGGATCAGTGAGTTTTGATAATGTGAACTACGTGGAACAACTAAACTACAATCTTCTCAGCGTATCACAAGTGTGTGATAAAAAGTTCACAACCATGTTCACAGATACAGAATGCCTAATACTCAAACCAGGCTACAAAGTGCCTGAGGAATGGGTGCTTATTCGAGCACCAAGAAAAAAGGACACGTATATACTAGACATGAGTACTGTATCAACTACTACATCAGAGCATACATGTCTAGTGTCCAGGGCTACTCCAAAGGATTCCCTTTTATGGCACAGGCGAATGGGACATATAAATTTTCGTAAGATGAACTATCTTGTAAAAAATGAGCTTGTTACTGGTGTGCCTAAACTCACATTCAGTTTGGATGATAATTGCGTTTCCTGTCTTAAAGGAAAACAACACAAGCAGTCCCATAAGTCGAAAAAGGTGAACTCCAATACATCGCCCCTAGATCTATTACACATGGATCTATTTGGGCCGGTTAATAAAAGGAGTATGGGAGGCAGTACTTATTGCCTAGTAGTTACTGATGACTACTCTCGCTTTTCTTGTGTGTACTTTCTTTCTACAAAGGATGAAGTCCCCGAGATATTAATATATTTGTTTGACAAATTGGAGAACTTGTGTGGAAAGAGAATCAAGAAGATTAGAAGTGACAATGGAACGGAATTCAAAAACAAAACAATTGAGATGTACTGTTTAAGGAAAGGTATTCATCATCAGTTCAGCTCTGCTTATACACCTCAACAAAATGGTGTCGCTGAACGCAAAAACAGGACTCTCATTGAAACTGCGCGTACTATGTTATCCGACTCTAAGCTTCCAATCACGTTTTGGGCAGAGGCGGTAAATACCGCATGTTTTGTTTTGAACAGGGTTTTGACGGTTAAAAAGGAAAAAAAGACATGCTATGAGCTGTTTAACAACCGTAAACCAAATTTACAATTTCTGGAACCCTTTGGTTGTCCTTGCACCATTCTGTTACGAACTCAAAAGGACAAGTTTGGTGAAAAATCAATGGATGGAATATTCTTGGGATATTCTGTAAATTCTCCTAATAGGAGAGTTTATAATTTATCTTCAAAGCGTATGGAGGAGCATTATGAAGTCAAGTGTTTACGCTATACGGCTCCTCCCGAAGGCAAAGGACCAGAAAATCTGTTTCAATACGATAGCTTTTTTGATTCATTCAATATTCCAACACCTGAGAATGTTGATGATGAAGAAACTATTGTTACTCTTCTACATGGTTTGGATATTAATGCAGATCATGCACCATCTGTCCAATCTAATACATCTTCCAACTCAGCATCAACACCATCAGTTGATGCATCAATTCCAACAACAGATTCTCCATCTCCTCAACCGTGAGATATGGCTAGTCCCTCAGAAGACAATGTTGAAGCCAACGATCCTCCATCCGAGTTAAATGCTACTGAAGGAGATCTTAATAATTTGGAATTAGTTATTGTGCCTAACCCAATTCCACAGACTCGGATTCATAAAACTCACCCCACTGATAATATCATTGGTGAGTTAAGTAAAGGCGTTCAAACTAGACATCAATTGGCTGTGACCGACATGTCTGCTTCAACCTCTAAAGTACCTCCTACAGCCTCCTTGGAATGTCTTGTCACTGAGATGGAAGAATGTTTTCTATCTCAAGTTGAACCTAAGAAAACAGCTGATGCATTAAAGGACCCACATTGGGTCGAAGCGATGCAAGAAGAACTGCATCAATTTGAGAAGCTGAAAGTTTGGGAATTAGTCCCTCTACCCAAGGGTGTCCATGCAATTGGAACTCGTTGGGTGTATCGTGTGAAGAAGGATGATCGCGGTGTTGTGGTCCAGAATAAGGCTCGATTAGTAGTTCAAGGATTTACACAAATTGAAGGATTGGACTACGATGAAGTATTCGCCCCTGTTGCTAGACTGGAATCTATTCGTATATTTTTGGCTTATGCTTCATTTAAAGGTTTTCGGGTTTATCAACTAGACGTAAAGAGTGCATTTCTTTATGGACAAGTTGTGGAGGAAGTCTATGTTAGGCAACCTCCTGGTTTTGAAGACTCAGTACATCCGGACTATGTC
Organism: Pseudognaphalium luteoalbum; assembly: GCA_963422505.1. Lineage (NCBI taxonomy): Eukaryota > Viridiplantae > Streptophyta > Magnoliopsida > Asterales > Asteraceae > Pseudognaphalium > Pseudognaphalium luteoalbum. Next base: position 121,305,706 of record OY730196.1, on the reverse strand, counting down.
TGCAAGTTAGACAAAGCTCTGTATGGTCTTCATCAAGCACCAAGAGCATGGTACGAGAGACTGTCCACACATCTACTCAAGCATGGATTCTCAAGAGGACAGATTGACAGCACACTTTTTACGAAAAAGTCTGGAAATGATTTATTACTTGTACAGGTATACGTGGACGACATCATCTTTGGCTCTACAAGTAATGCTCTCTGCAAGGAATTTGAGCAACTTATGAAATCTGAGTTTGAGATGAGTGCAATGGGAGAACTCACATTCTTTCTAGGTGTTCAAGTCGAACAATCTGATAAAGGCATTTATATCCATCAGTCAAAATATGTCAATGACATGTTGACTAGGTATAATTTACATGATTGTAAAACGTATGGCACCCCCATTGAGACATCTCACAAACTTGGACCAGCTGAGGAGGATGATGATTGTAACGAGAAGAACTATCGTTCTATGATAGGTTCTCTAATGTACCTTACTGCTTCACGACCAGACATTGTTTTTGCTGTTTCTTTGTGTTCCAGGTATCAAGCTCACCCGAAGGTTTCTCATATGAAGGCAGTTCAGCGGATTTTTGGGTATCTCAAATATAGACCTACTCTAGGTCTATGGTACTCAAATGAAGATGACTTCACTCTGACTGCTTATTCAGATTCAGATTATGGCGGATGCAACAAGGATAAGAAGTCCACATCTGGTGGATGTCAGTTTCTTGGACCGCGCTTAGTGTCATGGCAGTGTAAAAAGCAGACAACTGTTTCAACTTCTACAGCCGAGGCTGAATATATCGCTGCTGCCAGCTGTTGTTCACAAGTTCTGTGGATTCAGCATCAACTTTGCGATTACGGTTTCATCTTAACTCTTACTCCAATACATATAGATAACACTGCAGCCATATCTATCACACGCAATCCCGTACAGCACTCTAAAACAAAACACATAGAGATTAGATTTCACTTTATACGGGATTGCTATAAGAAACACCTTATTGACCTTATCCAAATAGAAACACTTAAGCAAAAGGCTGACCTGTTTACTAAGGCCTTTTCCCGCTCTCGTTTTGATGAATTAGTTTCTATGCTTGGCTTACGATTTTTTAAATCGTTATAGTGACATCGATTTAAAAAAAAAAAAAAAAAAGTTTGCAAGAGCCACACTTTATACTTCTTAGTATTAAAGTAATGCATTATTGCTACATTTATAAAAAGACGTTGGGTTGTGTCTGTAAACAACTTGGGATATGATAGTACATTAAGCATCATTCACGAAATGCAAATGTTCAATGTTATCTCTGATGTATCAGTAGGTTTAGTAATGTATTTATCATAAATTTCTTAACATACAGCTTCATCATATGATATGTTCATAGGCAACTCTCTATTTGTTCTCAGAGATATTATAAGGAAATTCCAACTACTTGTTCATTTTATGTAGTAAACATCATATGACGTATGATGATGTGTCTTAATTCCTATATTTAATATGGACAATTTTTATATTCTGAAATTTTTATATCAACTTATTTGGGGGATATAGTATTGGTTTCCTCTGTTGTACGTCGGTACAGACCTGGTCTCTGGTACTATATCTTAAAAATTAAACAGCTGTGAGTTAATCAGACTTGCAAAATCTTAGAGTTTCAAATAAAAATACATACTTAAGTCAAGTTAAGTCGCTTTGTTGTACGGAAGTACAGACCTGTCACCAATGACTTGATGAAAATTGATTTTGTTTAAACCTGAATCAAGATAAGTCACTCTGTTGTACGTAAGTACAGACCTGTCACCAATTTCTTGATTCTTAAAAATAAGTTTCATATAATTTTTCTTAATATAAAAATTAACCATATGTAGATGTTAGGGGTATGTCATATGTGTGAACTGCAAAAGATTGAACATATTAACAATAAAAGGTTATCTCTGATGAAGGAAGGTTAGTTGTTTAAGTGGATAATGATATGAACAATTGTCTTGAACTGTGTGTCATTAAATTTATTTTTAAATATCTTATGTAAATTTAAAGAGGACAAGTATACTGATAATTGGAATAACAGCAAACTTATGTAAAGTAATGTATGATGACTTAATTTGATCCCTAACCAGACCCAAAACAACCCCGTCACCAAAAATAGTATACTTGTTTTGAATTCTTAGTTAAGTTATAATTACTCTAATATTTTTTGTCTTACTTAAAGTCAAATGTCACTGAATAGCCACAACCGACTCGCGAAAGAATTTGAAAGTGTTAGAAATTTTCAAAATTTCTATGTCTGCGACACTCACTGAGTGTCGCATCAAGTGTCGCTTTGAGTGTCGCCTATGGTATGGAGTATATAAACATCTCCCTGCGACATTTATTCTCACACTTACATAGCGACACTCACTCAAAACCTGCGACACTCGCTCTCGATCTAGCGACACTCGCTCTGTCACACGATTTGTTGTTGATTTCGCATTCTTCTTCCTTTTCTTCCTTAGATTCTCGTTCTACTTGAACGTACGCATCAAAAGGTATACGTCTTTCTTTTTATCATTACGTTTTAGTTGATTTTAATCTAGGGTTAAAAACGAATAGTTTAGGGTTTTTTAAGTTTCTGTGATTTAGGCTAAATAGATGTTAATTAGGTGTTTCCATTACACGTTGTATAGTCGATATACATATATCTGTCAAGCGTTTCACCTAATTTGGCCTAAATTTGAAGTTTATGAAAATTTTGAATTCTGGGTTTTATGGTTTCTGGGTTCGTGTTCATCGTTGCGACACTCGAAGCGACACTCGCCTTAAGTGTCGCATCATGCTAATTTGAACCTAACTGCGGCACTCAATTTAAGTGTCTCCTCTGGCTATGCGTCACTTGACTAAGTGTCGCTCTGTCTTTTGCGACACTTACCTTAAGTGTCGCGTTTAAAGGAACAACACGTTGATGCGTCACTTACTTAAGTGTCGCTCTGACTTTTGCGACACTCAGCTTGAGTGTCGCCTACAGTACTACTTAAGTGTCGCCTCTTGATTTGCAATACTGCGACACTTACCTTAAGTGTCGCATGGTTAATTTTTGACTACTGAGCGACACTTACTCAAGTGTCGCTATTTCATTTAGCGACACTACTTCAGTGTCGCCTGTAGGTAATTTTGAAATATCAATTTATATTCTATTTGTTCTAACGGTATAACATTTCCTTGTGTATTATCTACGTCTTATGTTCGTGCAGATGGCAAATCTAGCTATTTACGCTCGCCGCACACAGCCACGACATAATGTGGTAGCTTTTCTCGACGACACGCATGCGAATTCAATTCCTTTTCATCCGATGATTCAATTTTTGCGTCGCTCGAGGATTCATCATGCGATTACTGCGTCGTGTCCGATCTATCTGAATCAAATCGAGGAGTTCTATACACACGCAGTGATCAATACTGAGGGTGAGGATAGGTGGATCACTTCTTCGGTGTTTGGCCATCAGATTCAGATTACCGAAGACACCATTCGTGAGGTGTTACAGTTTGGTGATGAGGAGGACTTCCCTAAGCAGTTTGACAATGCTTTTATAGCTGGGGGTCTTCAACGAATGGGATATCCATCGATTCCTCCAGATCAGTATCGCAAGCAGCATCTTAGCAGGGTCTGGAGGTATCTAGCACACATTATAATTGTGTGTCTCTCACCTCGGAAAGCTGGATTCGACGGGATGAGTTACAGTACTCTTTCTCTGATGCTGGGATTGGTTTATAACAAACCATTCAACTATTCTGGTTACATTTTTGAGCATCTTCTGGAGAATCTTCGAGCTGGGGATAACACTTGGTTTATGTATCCCCGTTTCTTGCAACTTATCCTGAATTCCCTGAATCTAGGGATTCAGCCTGACCCGAGATCTGTTTTGAGCTTGACACCCATGCTGGTTAGGGTGTTTGGGGATTGTGCTACGCCCCCCAAGGGTCAACAGGCTTTGCCTGATGTGCCATTGTTTGGGCACGTGATTGATGAAGATTACGTTGCTCCGCCAAACGATGGGTTTTTGGATGTTGCAGCTCCACCACCGCAGGTCGATGAGGCGGTGTTGGAAGAGGTCTTGGTTGATATTGAAAACTTTCCAACTTCTACACCTGCTGCTGCTGCTACAACTTCCGCTGCTGATAAGGGCAAGCGGGTTCGAGATTCCTCTGACACAGAATCTGATGAAATTCCTCTACAACGTCGTCAGCGAACCTCGACTCCTGCTACTGATGATATTCAGCCCCAGCCGGAATTTTTGAAGAAATTGATGGAAGATATGGCGCAAATGAACCAGATGCTTCACGATCAACAAGCTCTTATACAGGTTCAAGCGTCAAGACTTTTGGAGCTTGAGACCACGGCTGCTCGTGTACCGGAACTTGAGCGTCGTGTATTAGAATTAGAAACTATGGCTGTGGTTCCGGGGGAGTTAGAACCAGAAACCACAGGCCAAGAAAATGTAAATGTAATTAATGATTCTGATGTAAATGAAAATATCAGTTTGGATTACTTCGCGTCTTCTTCTCATGTTCCTGGTCAACCAATGCCACTAAATGTTGATTACTCACATGCAAATCTAGAATATCTACAAAATTTAGTATTTGGGGCATCTGCTGAGGATAGGGGTCCGAGCATATTTGATGAAGAAGTGGAATTTGAACCTGATGTAGTCTCTGATGAAGACGTGTTCGAAGAAAATCCATATGAGGAGGTAGAATCAGATGATGATACTGTTCCTGCTGTTTCTCCTGCAGCCTCTGCCGAACCTTCTTTTGCTGGTACCTCAACGTCTACTGCTCAACCTAAAAGGTATCCAGAATGGATATTGCCTCCAACGCCCGAGCTAAAAAGATGTCGAGCATATTCTGTTCGCGGTGATCTATCTGGGCTAATAAAATCATGGAAATTTGATGCTGATTTTAGATTGTTTGTTATCAAAAGAAAGGATGGCATTCAATACTTTAAGGCAAGGTTAGACCATCTGACCACATTGCCGAAGGTTGATTTGAATAGACTAGCTCAGTTGAATATGATCAATCCCACTGATAATCGTGAAGCTGAATTCTTTCAGAACATCCTGCGTCGAGAAATCAACTCAAGGAAATTTAAGTGGATTCGACCAGTGATGGGGATTCGATTCTCTAATAAAAAGAAGCTGGATCCGAGGACGCGTCAACCCATATATGGTTATCATTATCCTCCAACCAAGAACCTTACCCAAGTCCCATTTGAAAAGCTACCATTGGATGTGCTGGGAAATTTTAGGTTCTGGTGGTATGACACGGTTTCTGGAGAAGCTGTTATTGAATATTTTTCTGAGAAAGGACCAGGACGTGAAGCTAGAGAATGGAAACATGTTAAGGGCTATACACTTAGAGTTTTTGATCCTCTTAGCCTTATTAACATGTCAAAAGATGATCTTCAAGCTCTTCATGAAAATAGATTGCAATATGAAATGATTGATCAAGAAGAGGCTGTGAAGATTCAGAAAGTTGTGGATCTCTGCATAGCTAAGGGAATTCATGCAGGTGGGAATCTCCCGGCAGACTGGATTTGATATTGAAAATATTTTAGAGACCAAGCTGAAGACACGGGGAAGTTTGTTGAGTCATATTAGAGTGTCTATCAGTTGGTCTTGAGTCTGTAATAGTTTAGTTTAGAAAATAGATTATTTTCTGTTTTGGGCGACACTTATCTAGTGTCGCATTCAGGCGACACTTAGTTAGTGTCGTACTAGGGTTATGATCTGCGACACTCAGCAAGTGTCGCAGGATCGATCTGTTTGTATAAATAGAGCCATCACGGCTCATTGCGAGGGTTGGACAAAACCTGAGCTCAATTTGTCGACTAAACATTCTGTAAATCAGCTAGTAAGCATTTGATAGTTCAATACAAATCATTATTACTCAATTCTTTATTGTTTCGATTTGTGTTTTATATTAGTTAATTCAATTGTGTGATTCCGCTACACGATTGATTGATTAAAGCTGTTCTAGATCCTAGGTAAAGAGGACAACAGTTAAGAGTTTTTGGTGTGCCGCTTCAAGGTTGTGTAACCCTAATACAATTCAGTGTATTCGTCTTATAAATTAATAAGATTGAAGCTTTTGATAGTAATCCTGTTTTCATTGATTCTATTATTGATCTTCATTATGTTACTAAGTGTTATTCCGCAAACTTCTTAGTAATTATTCAAAACTGTGTTTATCTAATAGTTTATTAGATCGATCTTGGTTTCACAGGGTCTCTCTATACTTAAATCCCCATTAAGTACCCATGAGTGTTGCAGCCATCTCCATGCAATGTCTAATCTCCATAGACAATCTACTAACACTCCATGACAGTCTTAATTCACCACATACTTCCTATAGTGTGATCGACTGAGGAGGTTTGAGTAAATCTTATCTCTGGAAGTGGTGTCTAAACATGCTAAATTTGAAACACAAAGACAAACAATAGTAAATGGTAGAACTCCTTCCAATAATTAAATCTCCATTATTTAATCACCAAGTCTATTCATGTTTCCATCATTGTTTGTAACGTTTCAAAATCAAACTAACAACTAAAACTTTATGTTATCTCGTAACCTCATGCTCCTAGCAAATTTACTGTGTTGGACTCAACCAATGACGTTGCGAACTGATTATTTGGACTATCCTCTAATCCTCACAATCACGTGTCCTTTATGCTCCTAGTGGTTTTCTTGTGTCTGGACTTAGTCAGTGTCTTTGTGAACGGATCAACCGGACTGTCCTCCGATCTTCATATTCACTTGTCCTTTTATGCTCCCAACATTCTCTTATGTTCGGAATTAGTTAGTGTCTTTGTGAACGGATCAGCCGGACTATCCTCTAGATCTTTACAATCACTTGTTCTTTTCCGAACAAAATGGTATTTCTTTTCAAAACGTTTTGAATTTCCATGTCTCCGCTCCTCCATTCAGTAAGATTCCCAAATCAGAATGTGAACGACTATCATCTCTATCTGTTTGGAAACTTGCGTCACTATGACCTGTTACTCTGAATTCCTTTTCTCCTCTAAAAACCCGTCTTCAGTATTTCTCAAATACTTGAGAATGTTCTTTACAGCTGTCAAATGACTTTCACCAGGATTGTGCCGATGTCGACTCACTTTATTCCAAGCAAATGAGACATCAGTCCTTGTACACGTCATGGCATATATGATCAATCCTATAGCTGGAGCTTATGGGACCCCCTCATTTCGTCCAATTCTTGCTAAGTCTTTTGGACATAGATCCCTTCTAATCTTTTATGCCATGATGTAAAGGTAGATTCATTTTCTTAAAATTCTCCATTCTAAGACCTTTTAGAATTTTCTTCTAAGTACAAGTCCTGGCTAAGTCCTATGAAACATTTCGACCTATATCGTTTAAATCTTTATACCAAGAATAAATATGTTGCATCTCCTTAATATTTCATAGCGAAACTTTTCCCAACCAATCCTTTACACCTTGTAATGTTGGGATTCCATTTCCTATGAAGCATTATATCATTCACATATAATACTAGGAAGACTACAACATTCCCATTGAACTTGACATATATACATGACTCATCTTTGCTTCTAGAAAATTCAAACTTTTGGACTTTCTCATGGAAGCAGAGATTACAGCTATGAGAGGCTTCCATAAACATCCTTATGAAGCTTACACACTCTATTAGAATACTTTACACTTTCAAAACCATCTGATTGTGCCACAAACACATCCTCTGTTAGTTTTCCATTAAGGAAAGCGATTTTGATATCCATCTGCCAAATTTCATAATAATGAAATGCAGCTATGGCTAGCATTATCCTAATTGACTTTCTCTTAGCTACTGGTGAGAAGGTTTCCTCATAATCAATCCCGAGGGTTTGAGTATAGCCCTTTGCTACCAACTTAGCTTTTATAAATGTGTATTTTCCCATCCATGTATGTCTTCTTCTTGAAGATCTACTTACAACCCACTGTCTTAAGACCAGGTGTAGCGTCAACTAAAATTTCAAACTTGGTTGTCATACATAGATTGAATTTCGCTTGCTTACTTCCACTTAGCAGCCTCAGGGCCTGCCATCGCTTCCTTGCAGTTAGCAAGTTCATCTAATTGTACTATCACTAATTTTAGCATCTTCTTCTATATTGAGACCATAATAGAACTGAGGAGGATTATTAACTCTACAATTGCGAGTGGGTAAGGATGTGTCATCAAGTTCAATAGGTGTCACCACCTCTTATTGAACGTCAATGTTTATCATAATTTCATCATTGGTAGATCCTTGAATCTTTTCAATATCAATCATACTCCCACTGTCCTCTTTAGATATTGTTTCTCTCTTTAGGAACATCCCTCTTCGAGCTATAAACAAGTATCTAAACGACTCCTGTGGATAACCGATGAGAAATACCTTTTAGATCTGGCTTTTGTGCTAAGTTTCTCATCTAACGATTACTTCACAACTCTAGATCTAGATGTGCCTAAGAGAAAACCTTTCCCTTCCACATCTCTTCTTGGTGAATACTAGATTTAAGATATGCGAGAATGTCTATAATGTCTAACCCCAAAAGTTTATTGGAAGTATTGCCCGACTCATCATAAATTGAACCATGTCTAACAAGGTTCTATTTCTCCTTTTAGTAACTCCATAAGGCTATGGTGTTCTAGGAGGAGACAACTGTGAAACTATTCCACAGTTTCTAAGATGATCAAGAAACTTGATACTAAGGTATTCTCCTCCCCTATAGGATTGGAGTACCTTTATCTTTCTGTCCAGTTGATTCTCTACTTGGTTCTGATATCCTTTTGAACATTTCAAAAGTATCGGACTTATGTTTAATCTAATAAACATATCCAAATCTATTGAGCAGTGATTTCCATCTTTTGTAGCGCATCGGAATTGTCCACATACATCCATGTGCACTAAGTTCAATGTTCCTTCACCTCTTTCACAGACCTTGTGAATGGTGATTTAGTCATCTTTCCTGATAAATAAGATTCGCATACATCATCTGATTTATGGTCGAATGGTTCCAACACTCCATCCCTTTGGAGTTGGGCGATGCGTTTCTTATTTTGGTGCTCAAGATGAAAATTTCACAATTTAGATTTATCAAGCTCATTAGACGAACGAACATTTAAATTACTTTGCTGACCTATTTAACATTTTCATACATGCCTTTGCTAGGAGAAGCTCTATCATCATTCTCATTATCAAATGAAAACTGATAACTATCCTTAAACAAGCATGAAATGAAACTATGTTTCGAATAACAACAATTATTTAAATGTATCATAACTTCGGATTTTAGCATGAACTCAAACTTTTCAATGGGCGTGACTATCTTGTCTCCCATGACTAAGTTGAGCTCTTTATGCTTCAAACTCCCACTTTCCTTTGGACCTTGCAATACAGTGCAAATATGAGTACCACACCCTGTATCCAAGACCCACGAATTAGAAGTTTTAATAATGCGGATTTCGATTACTTATATACCTGAATCCTTTTTCAACCATTCTGTCTTTAAGGTCCTTCAGATATTTTGGGCGACAATGCTTCTAGTGTCCCACTATGTTGTAGTAAAAGCACACTGCTTTCCATGGATTACTTGGCAAATGCAATCTCAAATTCAATCTTTCTCTTAGCCCACGATTGGACCTTCCATTCGTAGCTATTTTAGATCTCATCCTTTCTTTGCATCATGACCAATTTTACAACACATGAGCTGCTGAGCCAAAGGGAAAACCCTTATTGATCCCTCGCTTAGCGGTTTGCAGTAATTTTTGGAGTTACATTATTGAGGTGTCTATCTCATTCAAATCTATTTGACATGAGATTACAAACTGTTTGTATACAGCTGGTAGACCGGACAGAACTATGGTGATGGAAAACTCTGTATCGAATATCATATCCAATGATTCCAACCTATCAATGTACCCTTTCATTTCCTAGATGAAAGCACAATTAGAAGTTCCAGGTTTGGTGATGCGTCACCAGCGGTCGATAAGGATTTTACCCTTGTCGTTGCACCGGCTACTGGCGACGGGCATCAGTGGGTGTTTTAAATTTGTAATTGCGGGGCTTAAGTTTTCCCTAACAATGCTAATCCTAAGGGTGGGCAAGTGGTAGGTATGACCTAGAGTCGTTCTTCAAACCGACTGAATTGAAACTAAGGCGTGGCAGATGAGGGCTTTCAAACTAGTGAAGGGTTTATAAAATAGTGGGGGAGTTTTGATTTTTTATATTAACTTAGACAAATAAATAAATAAAAGCAAAATATATTACATAATGCCCAATGGCCAAATAATCACATAACCATAATCATCATGGCAGACTAAACAATCTATCAGCAGTAGTACTATTTTTATCCGTTGTAACCAAATCTGTTACAACTAAATCATACTGAGAGTTACAGATCCACCCACCTGATGATCTCATCCGTTAACTCAGAAATCTTATATTACCGAGTCTTCTCTGTGTCTGAGAACAAAATAGAATATAAGTTAGTAACCCATTTCATAATTGGCATAACTTATTTCAAACACATAAACAAAACACAATTTTTTAAACTAAGACAAAATCAACACAAATCAGGTGTAACCCGCCGGGTACTAATCCCTACCAGCTGGGTCCCAAGCTAAACAGTCGGGTGAATTAAATGTTGTGGTAACAAAATGAAGTCTTTGTTTTAAGCCTGTAGAACCAGCCGGGTTGGCATTAAACCAGCTGGGTACCTATTTAGGTCGTTTACCAGCCGGGTAAGGGTAGTACCCACCGGGTACTACTCCTTCTCCAGCGATCTGCAGCTCTGTAAAAACCCAGACCCGAAATTCATAAACAAAACACCAAATTCAGGTATGTAACCAATTTAATGCTTTAACTAGCATCAATAATATTCTATAACATCAATATAACTTTAATTCCATACATGTATTACTGTAACACCTCAAATTTTGAGGTATTATTCTGGAATATAAAATAATAATTGTTTTAAATTATTATAACTTTAAGTACAATTAAAATAATAGAAATCGCAAATGGTTTTCCAGTTCCAGACTGTGGGAATCAATTAAGTGAAGTATAATCACTACATACGTACTGAATATTCTATCACCTTCTAAAAACTCCAGAACCTCAAAAGCAGAGGAACCAAAATCGCAAGAACCCTAGACCTCATCAAATCTTCATCTTTAAATTCAAATTCAAGCTTCAATCTTCAAGATAATCATCATCATCTTCTTCCTTTCTTGATTGTAAGTGTTTCTCATCTTAGTTTTAAACCTAGAAATGGGTATTTTGGGTTTTAACTAAGGGTTTGATGAATTGATAGGTTTAATCCGAAATTAAACCTTAATAATGATTTAAATAGTGTTATTAAGTGTTATTGTGATGATTTGTAATCATAATATCACTTGTATTAGTTAAAATCACCAATTATGTTCTTGAGCTAATTAGTGGTTTTATGTGAATTCATCTAGGTTAAGATTAATTAGCCTAGAATGATGTTAGAAATGATATTAGAGTGTGATTATGATGTTTGAATAAGAAATTAATTAGAAACCAAGAACTTATGTTGATTTTGAATATGGTAGTAATTGGGTTTATTGGTTTGGTTGGAATCAAACTTAGTTAAACCCTAAGTGGGGGAGTATAGTGTTGGTTTCTAGTTAATAGTTGATAATTAGAAAGTTCTAATTACTTGTTATATTATTATGTGATATATGTTTAGGTGATTAAAGACTTGGAGCATTTGTAATCAATTTGTTGTAGCCTTCATCTAAACATCAAGGTGAGTGTTGTGGGGATTAATTGGGTAATGGTCATGGGTTCCGGATTGCTTACGAGCAAGAGGTTCACATGATCGAGTAGTGATTGTTGTTAATTATCATTGATTATTGTTGTTTAGTTAATGATAATTGTTGATTTCGTGTATTGAGCATCTTAGTAGAGGTTGCTAACGATGTTAGCATAGAGTGTTGTTGACTTAGTATCCATTTCGACGTGATTTGGTACTAAGGGATGTTGGCCGCGGATCCGCATAGAGATTTGACCTCTACTTAGTACTCAATAGTTGTTTGATGATAATTATGTGAATGAAGTAATCTATTTCTATTTGATAATGTGTTTTGATGGATTACTTAATTAATTGCTCATGAGCTCACTAAGCATTGTGCTTATTGTTTAAGTGTTTACTTGTTGTAGGTGGTAAGTGAGCAATTGATTGGAAGGACGGTTTATACAATTAGCGTGGATTTTAGCTTGCAAGTTTGTAAGTAGCAAGCTTCTCTTTGTAATTATCGTTGTGTATCAAACTTGTATAAGTCGCCCTTAAAACATGTTTTGTAAGTTAACCATGGTGAGTCATGAAAATGTGGTTTTTGGTATAAGTTGACTTCGTAAGTCAACTGATGTAAACACTTATGTAGATTATTGTTTGAATATATATGATGCATAATAGTAGTAATTGAAAGTGTTAAAGTAGTTAAACTAGTTGAATTTGGTAAAAATGACCAATTGGACCCCTAAACGGGTCAATGAGTTAAAACATGATAGAATGGGTATGTGGGGGTGACGAATATGGACACACGTCATGGTTATATGTATAAACTTGTGGTTAAAAGGTTAGAGTCAAAAACCAAGCCATTTGGATTATGGCGTGTCAACCAAAATGGTCAAAAAATGGCTTAAAATGAATCGCACCTTCGTTTTCTCGAAAAATATGTAAATTGAAAAAGTGTAAAAAGGGAAAGTTTCATTTTGGTTAGATGAAAGTGCCTGCAAAATTTCAGAGTCTAACTCTTTACGGTTTAGTAGATATGCCCGTTTGAAAATCGAAAAACTGCACATAGTATTGGCTCAGAAGCTGAGCAGATCGGCTTTGGTTACTGAGCCGATCGGCTTTAGTTTAATAGCAGATCTGCTATGCTTAGCAGATCGGCTAAGTTAGTGTAAAAACACGACAGAACTCGTTTTGGTTGAAAAAGCTTGAAATTAACTGAAGAAGCAGATCGGCTATGGCATAGCAGATCTGCTTTGGTCCACAACAGGTTCAAATCAGTTTTTTTTTATTATTATTATTTTGAGTTTCATTTACAATCTTATGAGTAATATATATATGTATACATTCAAGGTAGTGTAGTAAAAAAAAAAAAAAAAAAAAAAAAGAAATGGTTACGAAATCAGGGCGTTGCAATTACTAACCCATCTCAATTCAATCAAGAATCGAAATTTAGTAAAGTAAATCAAATTATCATACTTACAATGAAGGAATATAGATAATGGTGATAATCTGATGCTAAATCTAACACAGAACCAATTCTTGCTTTACTCCCTTTTTGATTTTTTAAGTTACTAGGTTTTGAAGTTTTGTGAAAAATGAGAAACTTAGCACAATTTAGGCAATTTAAGAAAGTTAGGTCGGTTCACCACATAACCGACCCAATTACTCATTTTTAAGTAGCCCCCTTCTATACCTATTATTTGGAACCAAAAAATCATTTACGATTCCAACAATTTATTTTACCTTCAACTGTATAAATTTAAAACAAGCAATAATATACTAGTCACAATAAGTCATTTGACTTTTTACTAGATATTCACAATTAAACATAATACAATAATCAACTAATTTCCTAACACATTAAATAATAATTTAAAGTCAGGAAATTATCAGATTACCACTAGACCTCTAAAGTGGATGTTACACTTGGCTTCCATCAAAAAAGACAATATTGGAAGAGATATATGTTTGAGAATAGGGAGGCTCCAATAATAAGATGATAGGGAGATGTATAGGTAAATACCTTGAATAGAAAAAAATGAATATGGTTGAAATTAAAAATTGAGTCTGAGAGAGGTGGAAAATATATAGAAGAAAAAAATTTGAAGCTGAGAAGTATATATAGAGAGAAACTTTTAAAAGATATATTATTTTAATTTTTTAGTAAATATTTTAACATCCTCTCTTCAGGTTTGGTAATTCTTTAATTTTAAATGATTATTTAATAGTGTTAGAAATTATTTGATGTTAATTGTTTATAGTGAAACTTAGATAAATAAGTCAAAGGACTTATTGTGGATAGTGAACTATTAGTTGTTTTAAATTATTCTAGTGGATGGTAAAATAAAATAATATTTCTCGTAAGTATTTTTAGGTTCTAACCAATAGATTTAAGACGTGAATAAAATACCCAAATATGAGATCGGTCTTATGAGTGAGCCGACTCAAAAATTATAAAGTCCCCAAACTTTACCAATATTCTTTTCTTCCTTCTTCATTCTTAGAAATACCTTAAGTAAACCATAATCAAGAAAATTTCAAATATACTAAGGCCGTGATTACTTCAAGTTCATCATCATCTTCACTATCATCTTCTTGTTCTTATTGTGGAGGTAAGTACTTTGTATTTATCTACCTATCACATAAGTTTTAGGTTAAGATTGTTAAAGTTTGGATTTGAGTAAAATTAATGATTCGATTGATATTAGTGTTACTAGTTAATGCTATTAGAGAAGATTTGGTATAAAGAACTAATTTAAATCCCAAATTATGTTAGTGAATTGTGATTTTGAGCTTAATCAAATGGGTTAAATGTGATTGATGAAATTGAGCATGAAAAAATGGACTATTTGATGATAAATAGTTGCATATGATGTTACTTGAGTTTATGTGAAGTGCTGATAACTTGCAAATCTGAATTTGATGTCATTTTGATGATGAATTAGAGTTAAGGTTCAGAATGAGTTGTTGCAGGTCTGTACATGAGCTGAAAAACACGCAATCCCCGCTTATTGCCCGGATCGTAATCCGTAGTTATAATTTGTCACAGTCTACATTTGTGCTTGTGAACGCGATCCTGACCTTGTTTCCGGATCGCGTTGCTAAGTGAAAATCGGTTACAAAACGTTTTCTTCTAAGGAACGCGATCCCAGCCCATCACCCGGATCGCGTTAGCAAGTGCTTTTCGTTAACAGAATGTTTTCTTCTATGTAACGTGATCCCACCCCTTTCTCCGGATCGCGTTCGTAAATAAAAATTGGTAACAGAAGGTTTTCTAAGGGAGAACGTGATCCCACCACTCCTAGTCCGGATCGCGTTTGCATGTATAAAATGAAAGGATATGGTCACTTGTGAACTTATGTATTTATATTATTTATATTGTACAGTTACCTATCATAATTAAATTGATTGATGATTATACGTAAGTATAGTGACATTTCAATTATGAAATAAATTATTAATTTATATTTTGGTTGTGTTTTTACATCAGCCGAAGACTTAGTGATATAAGAATCCTGAGTGTGGAAACCTCGGAGGTATCGGTGAGTGGATTTAGAACTCACTTTTTTAATTTAGTTGTAATTGTTTGGTTACAATAAGGGAACGTAGTTATGTTTGTTGAATCATTTAGTCTGAATTATTGATTGTGAATCTACGTGCTATGTGGCCTCTGGGCATCAGTGTATTGAGGTCAACTGAGTAGTTGGGCTATTTGGTTATTGTGTGAATTACACAGGGTCTTGATTCATTCGTTGTGTGTAGAACCTGTGTTTGAGTATAATAACCATTAGCTATCGGTATCGTCCGTTATGGCCATACGGATATGTTTGGGTAAGTGTTCTTGGAGATCCACCCGGGTATCATGGTATCTCAAGAACAACCGATCCTCATTGTGTACTGTGTTATGTGTGCTTGCGGTTATTTGATGTAAACAAGTGGTTATGCTAAGTTGAATTGTGTGTTACAAATTCATTCACTTAGCTTGTGCTAATCCCTCATTTTACTTCCTGCAGGTTATATTTTGGGTATGTGGGTAGCAGGAAGATGATGCTTTTGAAGCAGGGAATGTTTGACAAACCATGCTACTCTGATATATTTTGATAAACTTAGTTTAGAATTATATAACACCTCAGTTGTGGAATTTATGTGTTATGGTTTTTTTAATAACTTTTAACTGTGATGTATTAATTATGTAAACAGTTTATGTACATTATCTTGAATGTACAGTAATGAAATGTATTTTATAACCTACGCTTCCGACTTAAATTATATAATATTCAAGAATAGAATGGAGGGTGTTATAAATATAAGACTTTTTGTAATGCAAAACAAAAGATGTATGTCATAAATATTCATTAACTTGAGCTACAATTATGGACATATACAAAGTCTGAATCTGTAATAAAAGAAAGTAAGAGAAAAGTTAATGAGAGTACAATAATTATTGAATCAATGGAAGTACCAATCAAATTATGTCATGTGTACAAGAGAATGTTCCACATGTAAAAAACTCATTTACCCCCAAACTTAAATATCTCACAAATGACAAATCGAAAAATTATGAAAATTGCACCATTAGATTCAGCGTTTCTCCCCGAAACCCCAAACCTCAAACCCTAAACCTAACCCCTGAACCCCAAACCCTAAACCCTAAACACTTTACAAAACTGTAAACCCTAAATCTTACTAAACCCTAAATCTTACTAAACCCTAAACCCTAAACCCTTACTAAACCAAAGAGGACTTCATTTCTTGAGATCCTTCTGCGCCTTCAATTGTAAAAATATAAGACCTCTTGCAACGCGGACGTTCTGGCCAAGGTGGAGCCTCAGAACGCCCCAGAACGCCGGCAATGGGGCGTTCTGGGGGGCGTTCTAGGGGGGCGTTCTGGGGGCGTCGATCGGAGAAACACGGGGCTGCGTGAGGCGTTTTTGTGGGGCCCATTCCCATTTTTACCATTTAAAACATAAAAATTAAAAAATTTTAAAAAAATGCCGTTCCCAACGGCTATTTTGTTTTTTTTTCAACGGCTCTTTTCATTTTTTCTAATTTTTTTAATTTTTTTTTCCAAACCTCTATATATACATACTCCATTTATCATTTTTCACACACCAAATTCATCCAACTTTCTCTCAATTCTTACCAAATTCAAAAATGGATTCACTAAATTTTATTTTGGAATCTGAATCGGAAGAAGAATTTCTTTTCCAAGTGTTACAAGCTTGGGACGAAGAAGAAAACAATGAAGCCGATGCTAGTTCTAGTTCGAGACCACCCCGGAATCGGACCTATATTGAAAGAGATCGCGAAGGTGCTCAAGAACGATTGTGGAATGACTATTTTTCGGAAACCCCAAAGTACCCAGCAAACTTGTTTAAACGCCGTTTTCGTATGCGTCGGGAATTATTTTGCGGAATCGTCGAAGGTATATCCGAATACTCTATTCAACCTATTCCCGATCACTTTATTTATTTTAAACAAAAGCCGGATGCACTTGGTCGGCTTGGTTTTAGCACGTTACAAAAGTGCACCGCCGCCATACGCCAATTGGCATATGGAATGTCCGGCGATATGTTCGATGAATACTTACAAATGGGTGAACGCACGTCAAACGACTGCGTTAACAACTTTTGTAAGTGTGTATTCAACTTATACTCTCGAGAGTATTTGAGGAGGCCGACTGCCAACGATATTGCTCGGCTTTATAGAGGACACGAGCAGATACATGGTTTTAAGGGAATGCTTGGGTCCATTGACTGTATGCATTGGCAATGGAAAAATTGTCCCAATGCATGGAAAGGTCAGTACACTAGGGGTGATCACGGGCACCCGACCATTATGCTTGAAGCGGTTGCTTCATATGATCTGTGGATATGGCATGCATTTTTTGGCATGGCGGGTTCAAACAACGATATTAATGTTTTAAACGCGTCTTCGTTGTTTGATTCCATCAAAAATGATACTGGTCCACCCGCATCCTTTGATGTCAATGGACATCACTACACAAAAGGATATTATCTAGCCGATGGTATTTATCCGGATTGGTGTACACTTATGAAAGCCTATCACTCTCCTACTGATGAGAAACGAGCCAAGTTCAAGCGGTTTCAAGAAAGTGCAAGAAAAGATGTCGAACGAGCATTCGGTGTACTTCAAGGCAGGTTTGCAATTTTAAAGATTGCGGGACGAGCTATGAGTGTGAACAAGTTGCGAAGACAATTGTACACTTGTGTCATATTGCATAACATGATCCAAGAAGATAATGGTTTTTTGATTTCTGCGATCGAACAAGAGATGATTGATGATCCTGCTAACCGGCCTCGTCGGGATTTTAGGCAACGTTTGAAAGATAGAGAAGCGCGAATAAAGGAAATACGTGACAAACAAGTGCATGACCAATTGCAGTATGATCTCACCGAGCATATTTGGACGCTTCCACCTAACTTCCGCAGCATACCTTTGCCTCCAGCTTGATTATTGTATTGCATTATTTTATTTGTAACTGTCTCGCATTGTAATTTGAACTTTTATTTTAGTGTGGTGTGTTTAAGTATTGTATTGTATTTTTATTTAAGTTAATGAAATGTATTTGGTTTGTTTAATTATTTTATATTGTATTTTTATTTAAGTTAATGAAATGAATTTGTTTAAATTAATAAATTGTAGTTTAGTTTAATTAAAAAGAAAAGTTAGTTTCTTTTTTTAAAAAAAACAAAATTAAAAGAAAATGGTGGGGCCAAGGGGGGATGATGGGCGTTCTGGGGCGTTCTGAGTTTACCACTGCACATGCTGACTGGGCGTCGACGCTGATGTGACACCCAGAACGCCCCATGATGGGCGTCACCATTGCAAATGGTCTAAGTGTATTACGTTCATAGGCTTTATAAATGTGCCAAATGAGCTCAAGCAAATAGCCAAATATGGTGCCTTGTATGTAATGGCAATTTTAACCAAATTTTAGGCTGTAATAGCAATGTTAAGAGTAGAACTTCAAATTTTAAGTTAAATTGAATTAACGGATACATACGTTTTCATACTCTACACCAAATAATCTATACTTCTATGTTATTCATTTTTACATTTTGGTTTAAAACTTACTAGAAGGATATCGGAAATCCCCAAAATATCCCTTACATTATTTCCATATTTTACCCTTTATTACATTATTCCAAACCCCAAAATACCCCTTACATTATTTTCCTATTTTACAAAACTCATTTACCCCCAATATTAATTATTTTACAAACGTCAAATCAAAAAATTATGAAAATTGCAACCATAAAATTCAGGATTTTCCCCTCTTCGATTTGCCGTCTCTCAAGGCATACTTTTGACGATTTTCACAACTATGCAATGACTAATCATAACGATCAATTTTAAAAAAACGTTTCCGCTGCATTGCGCGAGTTATCTACCGGTATTTTCTTAGAAGCACTTCTTCTCCTATATGTCTTTATCATCCATTTTTACAGGTTCTGTAAGTCCAATGAGCTCTGCATTAGTCTATCATTGCATCTTCGTCCATTGGAAGATCAGGTTATTTCTTATATATTTTTTTTCTTTTAATTCTCTTTCCTCACCTTAGGATTTTGGGGTTTGTCTCGATGGTGCTTGTATTGTGGACACCGGTTGTTGTTCCGTTGCTTCCAAGTTCCAACACTCGTACAAAGTTGGGCAGCACATAGCTCCTCAAAAATTGCACAACACTTTGTGTTGCTCCTGTAGAAGAGTTGCTCTTCAGGTCATGATGGCCTGAAGAAATTGCAGATGATCTTGGCTACAATCAAGGAACAATCCTTTCAGGACTTGCATTTTTGATATCTCAATGGTATTTTTGCTATCTTATCAAAGTAACTGACATTTAAAAATCCTTGTTACAATGTTCAAGCATCTTTGTAAGAGCCAAAGTCATGTTCTTAAAATGTAGTATAAATCAGTGGACACCTGCAGTTAGAACAGGAGGCAGTACTATAGGGAAGTCAATGTAACGGTTGCATTTGAATATGATGATCAGTATTGTTTTCTTGTGATTTTTAACGAGTAGATAGTGCATTTTTTTTTATCATACTTTAGTGATGTTCGTTTGTTTCGAATATAAGATCACTGTCAGGTGTTTGGGCAGAGGTGCCAAGGGAGCCTCTCTCTTCTATTGGATTGCTGCAGGGATTATGGCATCTAATTATTTCATAAAAGACGGTGGTTTTTGATTTTTTAACCCATTTATCCATTGTGGGTAAGTGGTGGTGCCCTTTCCAACCTTATAATGGCATAGTTGGTATTGTTGTGGCTTTATCATGGGCAATAACTCTCTATCCAAGAAAACATCAAAATGCACAAGACAACATCAAAATTACCAGAAATTGAATGTAATGCAAATGTTCAGGAAAGTAATTATTCGGTTTGCAGATCGGAATGAGAAGTTTTCTTCAGGAAAAAAAAAACTCTCTTACTTTCTGCGGGAAGAACAGTTCTATTATTACAGTGTAAAAAGAAACCTGTATGTGTATATTTATAATGAATTTTTCTCGGACTGGACCTGCACGTCAGAGCAGTATACATAGATGTTATGGCAATTTTCATAGACCTGCATGTTGGTGCGGTATATGTATATGTAAATCACTATTTGGCTTTTTTGATATTACATCCTCCAATCTCAGATTGCGTGGTATAGACAAATGCACTGAATGCTCAAACCATGTTGTTTATCTATCTGTAAACAGCAAAGAGGTAGAGGTTGACGAGGTCAATAAACCTGTGTTGAGGCTCCTCTTCTTTTACAGTCTTTGGCATAGAGACCACTGCAGAGGGGTAAGTCTGTTGACCTTAACCATTCATCGGCTCCATGTAAAAAGGAGTGTATGGTGAACTTGTCAATATCTGTACTAGAATTGCTGTGATAACCAGCCCATTGAACCCTGTTTCTTGTATCTGCACCAGGCCCAAAGTTCATATATTCAATGTATTCCACCGTGTTGAGGTTGCTGTATCTATCCCATGCGCACCAACCTTGTGGATCAATAATATCCCCTAGATAGCTCCTCATGACGATGGTCCTGGAATAGTTCCTCCATGGCCTACCAAGAAATGTTGAGAAATTAGCCCTTTCAGTAATTGAAAAATCTGGTGCAGCCATTATAGTGCAGTCCTGTAGTGATATGCCCGTGTTCTGGTTTGGGTCTAATCTCCCTTGTGCGGTGATGACGTTTCTCTGACCTAGGATTGGCTTGCGAACGAGTATGAGACATCTTTCGAAGATAGCTGCTGCATTGCCAAAGATGAAATCAACGGTGCCATGGATTGCACACTCACGATATAGTTGGCTAAGAGAGTGAGCGTAGAGGGTATCTTGATGGGAGATGAATTGGCAATGATAGAATGCAGCATCTGATGTGACTCTCAGGGCTACTGCCTGATGCTTCTCGGGGCCAGAGGTGTTGATGATTGTTAGGTCCCTTGCCAAGAAATTATTCCCAATAACAGCTGCAGGCAACCACAAGTTCAGTACAATTCATATATTCATGTGTATAAGTAAAAATCAAAGAAAATAGGACTTTATAATTACTACTGTACTACTTACTTAGGGTTGCGGAGGTGAAGGTGGTGTAGCCGTCGACATAGTTTCTTGAGCCGGTGAGTATTGTTGAGTTCATGCCTTGTCCAACGAGCATGATGTTAATCTTGTGTCTGGGAATCACCAGATTTTCATAGTAGATGCCAGCTTTGATTTGGATGACATAGCGAGTACTAGTACCAGTGGTGGTTCGGTTGGGGGCAGATAAAACCGCAGCGGTGATGGTGGTGAAATTACCTGTGCCATCTAAGGCTACAATGACGGTGGGAGGGGGAGGTGTCTGCATGAGTCTACGGTCGGCAGCGGTCATCCAAGATGGGACATGATGGTGATGATGATCTCGATCACGATCAGGGTCACCAAGGCCAAGAAAGTCTTGTTGTTTGGAGACAAGACGAGTAGTAGTGGCAGCGGCTATGGTGTCTTCGATGTAGTTAATGATGGCTAAGCAGTTACTGATCATACGCATGATGGGTGTCAGAGATTTCTGCAAGTAGCGGCCAAGACGACGGGTGTGGTTTGTTTGGGGGATGTCAGAGAAACCTTCAATGCAGGTGTTTTCGTTAGTCATGGCGGCGCTCAGAAGATTCTTGATGGCGGAATAAGAAGTAGAAGGTGATGAAGAGTTATTAGTATTAAAAGGAGGAGAAGAAGGGTGTAATAATAAGGGTTTGATAGATTCTTGGAGTTCATAGAGGGTTTGATCAAGCAATTCGATACAGTTGTCAACCCAAGTGGTGTTGTTAGGTGGTTGTTGAGTAAGAGCGGCCATTATTCTTGAACGGGATTTAGTAACACGGTTAATGGTTTTGTGGATGGAGAATTGAAGGAGATGGCGGAGGGTTGAATGGTTGTTGTTATCTCGTTCTTGGTGGTGGTAGTTAATAGTAATGTTGTTAAGAAATGATGACGATGAAAGGGTATGAAAACAGAGAGAAGGGTAGAGAGTGTTGATGCAGGTGTTTTTGATGAACGGATGTAAATGGTGATTTGGTGGAGGTGTGAACTGCGCCGGCGATGTTAATGTTGTATTTGAAGAAGATGAAGATGAAGGTGAAGGTGAATGGTAGGAGAATAACAAGGAAGAGAGAAGGAGTATGAATGCTACTGGGATAATTGTTGTCAAAACAAGTGACCAAGATAACAATGATGATGATGACGATCTTGATGATGACGAGTACTTCTTCCAACAACAACACGACTCCATTCTTTTTCTTGGGAAGACGATGGTGAAATGCAGTCTCTTTATATTGTCTACTGTTCATCTATTACGGAGTATTTAATTTATTATAATATATATTAATAATAATATATTAATATGAATAATGATTAATAATTAATAATCTATAAATTATATATGAAACGTTTTAATTTGTCGATTAAATCCTTGTATTTTAGTCATTTTAAAATAAGATCTCATCTTGTTATAAAAGAAATTTTTTAAATCAATTACTCACTTACATATAAAATGAAATTTAATTCATTAATTAAAACATTATACAAAACGATCTGTAATGTTTTCATCATTAATTGACGGAGACGGAGTGAGAATGATATTTATTGAAAATCCAATATAAATTTAAAATAATTAATTCTTTTTCACTATCTTGATTTCAAAATCTTTTAATTTTATAATGTCTACCTATATAAATTTATTTACAAATGGAAATGTTATAAACAAAATATTAAATATGAATTTTTTTATTAAAAATCAATGATTTGTGTTTATACACGGATATAAGAAAAATAAATAATAATAGGAGAGGGGTAGTTTTTTTTTTTTCTTCATCCAGAACCAAACTTAGAAATCCAAACAGCCCAAGTAATAAAAAAGGTCCAAAGTAAGCGGTCCATTAGTACGTGGCCCATTAAAAGGTCCAATAAGCAACCCTAGCCTAGCAAAATCCTGGTTGTCGAGTGAATTTGAAGAAGAAAGGAAGGAACGAAGGAAGGAAGATGGGAAGAGAGGTGCAGTCGGTGTCGTCTCAATCACAAATGTCATACACCGTGGAGCAACTGGTTTCCGTCAATCCCTACAACCCTGACATACTTCCTGATCTCGAAAATTATGTCAACGAACAGGTACACTCAATCCAATCCCCCTTTTCCCGATTCATATATTACACTACTCTACCAATTACTATTACTATTACTATACTACTTGTAATAGATAGATAGATAGATAGATAGATAGATAGATAGATAGATATGAATTCTGATTCCTGGTCCCTCAATGAGTCGGTGCCTTCAAGCTTAACCTCTTTCTCGTCTCAACCAATATCAACTTATTGACTTTGATATGAATATATATGACTTGACGAGTTGACGATACCTACCTCTAGTATTTATTTCCTTCACTTGATCATTTGGTGCTTCATTATTCTTGTGCCTCTTTATATATCTAACTTTACTTTTGCTTCCATATATCTGTTTTAAGTTTTAGATTTCACTCATGGTTGATTCCATTCAGGTTTCATCGCAGACCTACAGTTTAGATGCAAATCTTTGTCTTCTTCGTCTCTATCAGGTGCTTTGATTTGCTCGTTTGTTTCTGAATTATTTATAATCTTCTTCTTTAATTTGGTTCAGCTCCATGAAATCTTCTTTAACTTTTCTTTCATTCTTCAATGAATATTGAATTGTTTTGCTTGGTTTTATATATCATTTGTACTACCATTATACAGTTTGAGCCAGAGAGGATGAGCCTTCAGATTGTTGCCCGCATATTGATCAAGGTTTGTATGTCCTAATTTTTGATCTAGTATCTGGAATTTTTATTTTTATTTTTATGAGGTATCCCACATTATGAAAATTGCTTGGGTAAGAAGTTTCCCTAAACACCAGCAGGCAGGGACAGAGCTTGAACCATTTTATTGGGGGGTGGGGGGAATTGTTCTAACTGATGTAGTTTTATACTCTGTATATACAATTTTTTATTGGGGGGTGGAGCTTGAACCATTTTTTTATTGGGGGGTGGGGGGAATTGTTCTAACTGATTGTAGCCCCCAATATACTCCGTCCTTGCAAGAAGGGATACAATTACGTGTGTCTATGGTCATGCATGAAGTTTGAGAATGTTTCTATTATCTTCTGTATCTGAACCTTTATGTTTAATCACTATTCTTCTATTTAGGCTCTTATGGCAATGCCTGCCCCAGACTTCAGCTTGTGTCTCTTTTTGATTCCTGAAAAAGTGGTACTTTTCTCTCATGGTCATTTTGTAGATGGTCTTTGCCTCTTCGGTTTTCGTATATTATGTTGATTGAATGTTGAGGTGTAATTCTGGCTTAACAAGGCTTCTCTTTTTCCTTTTTCCGAATCGTCAGCAAATGGATGAACAGTTGAAGACTCTCATCGTTCTCTCCCACTATTTGGAGGTACATTTGTTATCTGTAGATATTGTGTTATAATGGGTCATTTAGACTCTTGTAGTTGCTCTCTACTGCTCCTTTTGGGTGTCTTTGGCTAGTCTTGGATGAGCTTTGAAACTTAAAGTCCTCTGGGGTTGATATTATAGACTGCCAAATTTTGTATGCAGACTGCTAAATTTCGTCAGTTTTGGGATGAAGCAGCTAAAAGCCGCCATATTCTAGAAGTTGTGCCAGGTATGTAGGCTCACATCATCTAGTTGCTTCTTTAATGATAGTATGGCTTGTCTTGAGCAAATAAATGTTTGAATTTCATTATTTGCTCATACGCCACCTGCAAGGTGCGAGTATCTAGAGTTAAATAGTAAAGTTCCACATACTATTGTTTTTTAAACGTCTATATTGATGTTGGATGTAAACCTTGAGGCTAGTGGAGGATAATGGTAACTACATTAATCTTAACTGTGGTTCGTTGTTTTTAGTTGCGCATATGGAAGTGTAACAATTGGGAGTACAACACTAATAGTATAATGTATGTACATTGCTAATTGCTTATCGACTCCTGATGTTTTGAGTTGGACTAGCATGACGGTGACTATGAATTTGTTTTTCTTAATGATGTTGATCAATAGTAGGATACCTGAAATATCATCTAACGCTGTAGTCTTTGGTGCTATTATATTCTACGCTCAAGCATGTACAGCTTATTAAATCAACATGGAGCTTGATAGTCTCCTACCTGCCAAATTAACTAACAACTTACCCTTGTGTTTGAATAATTCTGTTTTCATTTCTATCTCCACCTTTTTTCTTAGTCGACTTTGTAAATTGCATGATGAAACCGTGTTTTGTTTTACACTCATAATTTCGGGTAAAGGGGGATTCCCCTGGCAAACTTTTATAAATAAAATGAATAAGCATTACAAACACAAAACCTTAATCTAACGCTACTGAAAGATTAAGGACGTATTCATGACAGGCCATGAATATGACAACCAAAACTCTTAAGATCAACAAAAGGTCCCGAGATCAGTTATTGCTATACTTTGTTATGCTCTCTCATAGTTTCGTAACTGGTTAAAAACTTGGATGCAGGATTTGAGCAAGCAATTCAAGAATATGCTGTGCATGTCCTGTCACTGTCATACCAAAAGGTCCCGAGATCAGTTATTGCTGAGGTATTTTGTTTTCTCTTGTTCTTGCTCTCTTAGTTCATTCTGTTAATCCCAAGTGATCGACTTTTGTTCTCTGCAAATTCATATCACTACAAAACACATGCTTGTGACAATATGCCATGTTCTCTTATATCACTCTAAGCTCATAGTTGCTTTCAAGTGTTTTCTTACCCTTATTGCTGCTTTCCGTAACTTGTTTGGCTTTTAATTTTCTAATCTGCCTTTCTATACCCTTACAGTCTTAATATTATAATTGTTGTTGCTTTCTATTTTGCTTTGAAAAATGACGCCATGCATATTTCTCAATCCTGCTGGGGCTCTCCTCTTGCAAAGCTGTATAATATGTTATTGCTCACTTTCAGCCTATCTTTGCCGTACCAGTTTTGGCCAACTTGTTATTGTGTTTTTTTGTTTGTTAACTTCTTCTTCTTCTTCTTCTTCTTCTTCTTTCTTTTTTTCCCCTTTAATTTGTAAATTTTCAACCTATAGTAGATCATAATATCATATCCCAAATTCATTTATTAGTGTGTGTGTGTGTGTGTGTGTGTGTTTTACATTTTAAGTGAAGGAAAACAGTCTTGTAACTACTCCCTGTTTATATAAATGGAAGCTACTATTACATGATTAACTAGACTTTTAGCAGGTAGGTTTGGGTCTACAAAGGACCTAAGTACCATGTATGCCAATTTTGACCTTGATTTCTGACCCAATTTTGACCTATCATGCCAAAGTTTAGTCAAAACTACGCCTTATAGGAACTTGAGAAGGCTCAAAATAAAAGGTGATAAAACCAAGAACATTGGTGGGTGTTCTCTAAAGTAATAAAAAAAGGGGGGCATCCAGAAATCGGGGTATAGTTATTAGAGGGTGTTGAGGGTTTGAATGTATGGTTTGTATTGGGTAGTGTGCGTAATGTCAACGTTTTTATTGTATTGCTGGAGAGTGGAGACTAATGGTAGGAATTGTCTAACAGGCTATTAATGTTGAGGGTCTGTCTTTGGATAAATTTCTTGAGCATCATGTAGCAAATACTGGTTGGATGTTGGAGAAGAGGCAAGGCAAAGGCCAACTTGTTTCACTGCCTCAGAACGAGTTTAATCATCCTGAGCTGAGGAGAAGTGCTGCCGACAGCATTCCGTTGGATCATATTACTCGTATTTTCCCCGTTCTTGGTTAATTGAAATCAATGATTATCTTACGTTTAATTTGATTGGAATCATCTTTCTACGTAAGTTCTGCCAAATGTAATGAGGGTGCTTTGGGAACCCTGAAAAAGAATATAATTGCCGTTGGAACTTTATTTGCCGCATTAACAAAGCCAGTTAAAACTTATTTGCAGCGTAATTGAAAGATATGCTTTTAGATTTGGCTGGCATTGGTGCCAGCAAAATCACACTTAGGCCTGTTTGGTTGGAGGAATTTGAAGGAATGTTAATGGAAATGGAATTGAATTCCGTCAATGGAAGGTGGAATGTTTTTTTGAATGGAATGGAATCTTTCAAATGAATGGAATTCGAATGAATCAAAATTTGTGATTGTGTTTGGTTGCCAAAATGCAATAGAATTTGTCAATGGAATTCGAATGTAAATATAGTAAATGACATAATTACCCTTTCATATATATTTGGAAGGAGTTTAATACAAAAAAATGTTATTTTTGAAAACGTTAAAATGGTGTAGAATTAATCTCATATACATCTGTTGCTGTGTTAAATTTTTATATTTATTATCACTTGAAAAAATAACTAAAAAACTAAAATAATAATTGAAAAGTACAAAACCCTAGAAATAACAAATAGAGGAAGAAAGAATACTAATCCACCTGTCACTGGTCCGATGGTGGTGGCGGTGGGTCACTGGTTCGATGCTCTGTGTTGGCGGCCGGTCACTAATCTGACGATGGTGGTAGTCGGTGAGTGTCCAACGATGATGGATGGCCATATCTGATAAAGAGCATGGTGGAAGAATTTGTCTTTGATATTATAATCAAGAGTCTATGGAATTGAAATCCATCACTTCCCTGATGGAAATGGAGATTCCTGTGAAGGAAGGAAAGTTGACATTCCAAAGAATTGAATTCCTTTCAACTTCTGTAACCAAACACGATTTTGAATGGAATTTAATTCCAATTCCTTTCACATTCCTTTAGAATATGTGAAACATGACCTTAGTGAATTGTCTTTGGTTGACACTGTTACATGAATCTAATTCCTTTGGAATGTTCACATTCCCTTTATATGCAGAATCTTCATTTCTTTCATGTTTCAACGGGGTGAAGGATTTTAATTTCATTCAATCATTAATCTCTCAAAGACCAAAATACCCTAATTTTTTATTTTCATCACTATGTTCTTCCATCCACAATGCTCCATGGTGGCATGGTTCAATAGACAAAAAGTAAAAATGATGTCATCACTTAATGTAAAATGCCACATGTTCCCACGCAGAAAGTAGCGTCCCTCTCTACTTGCACCCATCTTAACACTCAAATTGTGGAACACACTCCCCTTATTTTCATTCTACACCCTTTAAGAATTGGTCAACCACTCACCCTACTATCTTTTTTTTTATTATTAAATAATACAAAAATGGCAATTTAATGAATATGTGTAGCTCAATGCACTATGAAGATTTTATATAAAAATGTGAAATGTTGATGTGGTAATGCATTAAATTCTATTTGATTTTAATGCATTGGAGATGCTCTAAACTTTACTCCCTCTCTCCTGCTAAAACCGATGTCCACCATACCAATGACCACCACCACACACGTCACTTTCCTGCCTTTGCAAAAGTTTTTTTTCCTTGTCTAAAAAGAAAAGTTTATATACAATAAATAATAATTACAAGTTTAGTACATATAATACATGTTTTCAAAGTTTGAGTCATGTATAACGAAACAGTGAACCTTAATTATTATGTATTTTTTTAATTTTTTTTTCTTATTATTATTATTATTATTATTATTATCATTATTATTATTATTATTATTATCATCATCATCCATTCAGATGTATATTAAAGTTGTGAGAAATGTTGATTTTTTAGAGTTTAGATTTAGTGACGAACTTTATTATTATCCATTCAGATGTACATTATATTTGAAAATAATCACATGTGATTATCATAATATATTTTGTGATTATCTAATCAATTCAGAAACGTCTATAAAATAAAGTTAAAATAAAAAGTTAATATTTTTATCTATATTTATATCATAGCTTGCAAAAGATATATTAATAGTAATAAAAATAAAAAATAATAAAACGTTGAAAAATATTTTACTTGAAAAATAGATTTTAAACGTTATTTGAAAGAGACGCTACAAATTTTCTTTTGTAAAATAAGATATTTTGAATAGTTAAAAAATGAATTTGAACTGTTTCCTACGCTCTCACAAAAATTAGTCTTCTTATTTGAACTCACGTATATATATATATATATATATATATATATATATATATATATATATATATATATATATATATATAATTGTACATAATATTAAATGTAGATTCATAGTCCTAAGAGATGGATAGATATAGATTTGGATTATATATAGTTTAATTAATACTTAGACCCGTGTACACACTGACCATCTAAGTTTTAAATCTCAAACTATTATTAAGTTGTTGAACATGTAATCGTATTAGAATATTAGTTTGTTAGGATCTCAAGATAACAAATGTAATCACATGATAATCGACGTCTTTAATTTCAAATAAAAAAATATATACATGGGTTATAAAAAGTATATGAATTATTAAAGATTTAATTATAATAGTTTCATAAATATTATTTATATGATTATATAGATTATTTTTTATAATTTAGGTTTAGACTATAAATAATGAATTGGGGTTTAATTTTCAAAATTAAGTAAAATATAGGGACTTAATTGTTCAATTGAACTTTAATTTAAAATGACGATGTCACAAGGATGTTTCCTATATATAATTTAATTTAAGATACAATCTATAAAATTACTAGAAGAAACACTTTTAGCAACGATAAAAATTGTCGCAAGGACAATACTTGACGATAAGTCATCGCCAAATATCATCGTATGGAATATTTTTTACTGGAATAGAACTAGTACCGTAAAAATTCCCTCGTATGAGATGACTTTTATCAACGACATGTACCTTGTTTTTGACGACTTGCTAAGCCCACATTTGACTTACTCCGAAACCTTATAAAGACGACATTGTTGCTAAAAATACCCGGAGGAAATTTGATTGTGGAGCAAAAAAGAAATTAAAAATTAAATAAAATACAACTGTAGTCGCTAAAAGTACCCATGAAAACTTTTCAAAGAAATAAAAAGTTATACTGACGACTGTATTAGTAAAAAAAGATTTTTTATCACGTAGCAACTTTTAGCGACAACAGATGTCGTCACTAAAAGTGCTTGCCCTTCTTCCTCGTTTTCCATGCAGTGACTGATCAACGTGATTAATTGATTATCACGTGATTTTAAGTATGATTGATTAATTGAAAATTATCAAATACTTTATTATTTAATTTATTTGTGTTTTTCGGTCGCAAATTGCTAGTAGTTGATACATGCATTGAGATTGAAATTCTCGTACAAGTGTCGATTATTTATAAGAAGGCAAGAAAGGGTTTGACATTGTCAATCAACTTATAACCGGTATTTACAGTCTGATACTTTGGTATTGACTATACATTCGGATCAAGTTGTCAAACTTTCCAGTTTCTAGCCACCAATCATTGTTTTTCTCTTAAAACAAAACAATCACAATTACAATGACCATGCATCATCAAAATTTATTATCATTGTTACAACATCTCCAAGAAACCGTTAATTTTATTTTTGCTCTTTGTCGTCTTTCAGACAACGGCCACCTGTTTCTTCACGGAGCTTTGTTCCTCCCCTCACCCGCACCCTCTCCCTCCCGGCATAAGCAAACATGGCCGTTGTTTGCCGTCGCCACCTTTTCCTCTTCCATTCTTTCATTCATATCATAATAATTATCTTCCTAATTATTCCGTATCGTGTTGTCTCCCAACCAACAAACTCCAACGAGGCTCTCCTTCGGTTCAAGAAATCTTTAACCAAATCGGATTCTTTATATAACTGGAAAGACGATGGATCCAACCCATGTGACCCGAATGACGTGTGGGTTGGCATCATATGTGCAAATGGCATGATTAGTAGCATCAATCTCTCTGGTATGGATCTTGAAGGCCAACCAGACATTGGTGTCTTGGAGGGCGTTGATGGCCTTAAAGCCATTAGCATCGAAAACAACTCTCTCGCGGGACCCATGCCTGAGATCAATCGGCTTCGTTACTTAAAAGCTTTTTATGCAGGTAGCAATTGGTTTTCAGGTGTCATACCTTCAGACTTTTTCCAAACATTGGGTTCCTTGAAGAAACTATGGTTACAACATAATAACTTTTCTGGACAGATTCCATTATCGATTGGAGAATTACCGAATCTTAAGGAACTTCATTTGGAATACAATGAATTCTCAGGACCCATTCCCACATTCTCGGAAGCAGCAGATATTTTAACAATCCTTGATCTATCCAACAATAAACTACAAGGTGAGATACCTACCAGTTTGAACAAGTTTGATAAAAAAGCCTTTGAGAATAATGCTCAACTCTGCGGTCCAAAACTCTCTATAGATTGCAACCAATTACCTTCAACACATCCAGAACAACAGCAACAACAGCAACAACAACCAGATTCAAAATCAAAATCATCAGTCCCATTGATCGTCATGGGTGTGGTTGTTGCCCTGTTACTGATGATCATATGGGCCAGAGCAAATCAAATGGATCAAGAAGATGATAAAAGATCACTAGGTAAAGGAAACATTCATGAAGCTGTTGTCAATATACCAACTGTCACAAAGAAGACCACAACTAATCCTAGTAGTAACGCATCATCTTCATATAACAACAACAACAACAACAACAACAACAACAACAACAACAACAACAACAATAATAATAATAATAACACCACCGGCAGCGGCAGTAGTACAAGTACCAATATTATTAATAAGGACAACAAAGATGCATCATCATCATCCGGAAAAGGAGAAGGAGGAGCTATCGGTGGTGTGACTTTACCCGGGAAATCAGTGGGGGACCTAGTGATGGTGAATGAAGAAAGAGGAGTATTTGGGTTGCAAGACTTGATGAAAGCTGCAGCTGAGGTGCTTGGAAATGGGGGGTTGGGGTCTGCGTATAAGGCAATGTTGGGTAGTGGAGTCTCGGTTGTGGTGAAAAGGGTGCGAGAGATGAACCAGATGACTAAGGAAGTGTTTGATTCCGAGATGAAGAAGCTTGCCAAATTGAAGCACCAAAACATATTAACACCATTGGCATATCATTTTAGAAAAGAAGAGAAACTATTGGTGTCGGAATATGTCCCCCAAGGCAGTCTGCTATATCTTTTACATGGTACATCCCCGTATTAAATTTAATTCACATGTGTGTGTGTGTGTATACAGTATATATCATCTTCTATGTATATATACATATACATATGTATATGTATATATATGATGACGATATGATTCTTTATATATGTATATATACAGGAGATCGTGGGAACTCCCATGCAGAATTGAATTGGCCTAATCGGTTAAAGATTATAAAAGGAGTTGCACGAGGAATGGGTTTCCTTCATAAGGAATTTGCATCTTATCCGTTGCCTCATGGGAATCTTAAGTCGAGCAATGTACTTATCGGGTCAGACTATGAACCACTTCTTAGTGATTACGCATTCCATCCTTTGCTTAATAACACCCCCACAGTACAATGCATGTTTGCTTTTAAATCCCCAGAAGCTACACTTAATCAAATTGTTTCCCAAAAAAGCGATGTCTACTGCGTGGGTATCATCATCCTCGAAATCATTACAGGGAAGTATCCATCCCAATATTTCAATAATCAAAAGGGTGGAACCGATGTAGTCCAATGGGTTAAGTCTGCTCTTGCAGAGAATAGACAAAAAGAGCTAATTGATCCAGAAATATCATCATCATCATCAACAGAATCCGTTGGAGAAATGGAGAAGCTTCTCCATATTGGAGCTGCTTGTACCGAAAGTGAGCCTGATGAAAGAATCGACTTAAAAGAAGCAATTAAAAGAATACAGGAGGTAAGTGTTTGAGGAAATCGAGTTAAAACTGGGTTTGTTTGTTTGTATGTATTAATTGCATAAATGGGACTCGAAGAACTGAAGCCATAGAGATTAAGGTAATTATTGGAGGGTACGGTACATCAAGCCGATGTTCAAATCAAGGAATGAAGGATTGCGTAAGAGCTCTCGACTTCACAAGAACGCATAAATCATAATCATAATATTAATTATTTTGTTTTGATAATTAGATCCATAATACTTGTCAGGTGAAGTGTACGTGCGGAAACAAACTAAAGTTGTCTGAAATCAAATAATGGATTATGCATGTTTCTAAATGCAAATTTTAGTCCATTTACTGTCGTTTATATATATATATATATATATATATATATATATATATATATACACTAACATGATCTCATCAAAATTCTAATTAGCTAATTAAATTCTTTAATTTTATTAGATTAACTAAAATTTAAGATAATATGATGTCATAAATAAAAAGTAAATAATTTAATAAAAGATTAATAAGAACTTCGTAGCATCAACGTATACTAACGATTTAAGGGAGTGGGTTGAGTCATTCTCAATATTGGATTCTTAGTTTTTTAAGTATATATTAATTGCATATATATAAATCTTCCTTTTCATTTAAACTTTGTAAGACATAATCTTATAAATTATACCAATAAAAATACATTCAAAACTCAATTCATTTATATATATTGCCTCAAATATTATATAACACAAACATAAATATTCAAGGTCAAAGTTGTCGAAGATAGACTCTAAAAGTCAAAATGGGACAATCAAATTGGGACGGAGAGAGTATATAGGAAACACTTTTATAGTGTCATCATTCTAATTAAATTTCACTTTGTTAATTAAATCCGTTAGTTTAAGTAAATTTTAACATCAGAACTTAATAGAAAAAGAATTTATTTTAAACAATTACCCACTTACATATAAAAAGGAATTTAAGTCATAATTAAAACATTGTCCAAATTGATCTGTAATGTTTCTATTTTTAATTCATCGGATAGGAATAAAATTACTTGAAAAAGTTAATATAGACTTAAAATAATAAATTACTATAACTAATTTAATTTTAAACTTCATTGTTGCTTATTATTCTAAGCAAATAAAACGTCACAACTTTATCATAGAATCCGTACGTCATTTGTATATTTAAAAACATAAAAATATACATTCAATGGCCCCGTGTGTATACACGGGTTTAAAATCTAGTATATATATATACTAGCAAAATGCCCGCGTGATGCGGTGGGTTGGCTTTACATTTATGAGGATACACTGCGATATGTCATTGTGAACTCGATAGTCGAGCTGCGAATCTATAATAGCTAGTTAGCAAGTTGGTAAGTGCGGAGTCATTGTTTTATGTTTTTTACATTAGTAATTTAAAAACTAAACATTATGTTCTTGAAATTGTATGTAACGCCCCTAAAATATGTAAGTTTAAATTATTAAAATATGTTTATATTTTAATTTTTATATGTATTAAATATGTTAAAAGTTTAAGGTAACAAGATAGTTAGAATTGTGTTAGTGGGACTAATCAAATAAGAAAAGATATGTAAGAGGGGCTATATGTGTAAAGAAATAAGGTTCAGGGGGAGAATGTAAAATGCTAAAACCTTACATCCTACAGATTCTAATTAGTTCCAGACAAATAATAATAATAATAATAATAATAATAATAATAATAATAATAATAATAATAATAATAATAATAATAATAATAATATACGTATGTGTATGTATGTGGCGTAAGTAAGCACCAAGAAGAAGAAGAAGAAATCGAAAATCAAGTGAGGAATTGAAGGAATTGAAGTTAGTAATCTTCAATTAAGTATCTCAATGGTATGTATGATCATTATACTAGCTCAATTTAAGTTAGGGTTTGAATTTCTTAAACCCTAGATTTTATGAAAGTTCATGTATATTAGTTAATTTAATGAATTAATGTTTTATGAATGTTTTAGATTGATGTAGCATGATTAATTCTTGCTAGTTTGATTTAGAAAGTTAGAATCATATGTTAGTGGGTAATTGAGAAATTATGAATATGTATATGATATGGTAAAGTGAGATGTTAATGATTAGTGATGATTATGAGTAGAAAGGATAAGTAATTACCCATTTATGTATGATTATGAGTTAAAGCTATGAGACATGTATTAGAAAGTTAGGTGTGGTTAAATAACACCTAATTCATGTGATTAAGGTTTAAGAAAGAAGTAATTGTTATGTTAATATTATGCTATATGTTATGTGTATAGGTGATCAAGAAAAAGAAGTTAAATCAAGTTATTCAAGTAAATTGCTTAATCAAGATCAAGGTAAGTAGATGGATATGAATGAATGATAAGTCAAGTAATGAGCGAGTCATTAGCTTGACATGTTCCGAGTAATGAGTCATGAACATTAGCTCGGTATTAATGTTAACTAGTAGTAGTTAACATGATGATGATGTTTAAGGGTCCTTAATGTGATGATGTTTATGTTAAAGTTAAAGTTTCCATTACTTACTAAACAATTGCTTATGTGTTATGTTTAACATGTTTCAGGTGAGCCAAGTGTGAATAGGGGTGATTTGGGCAAGGGACACGTTTAAAGCTATTGGTGGAGCTTGTTGCACGGTTTTGGTAACAAGCTATCCCTTTTTGATCATGCTCTAGATATGATAGTTACACCCCCGTTGTAAAGTTTAAGACATATGTTTCAAGTTTGAAAAGGTATTTAGTCTCACTTTTGATGATAAATGATGTTTTGTAAAAGTTAAAGTGAAAGTCAAAGTCATTGGTGAGATTTGGAATTTTAGAAGTTGAATGTATACATAATAGTGTACATGTTTGTAAAGTTATGTATAATAAGAAAAGCTAGTTTATGAAGGTTGAAAAGGTCAATTGTTGATGTTATGGTCCAATAAGGGTGTTAGCAAATTAGTTTGACTTAAATAAGTCAATTGGGTGAGAATTGACCAAGAAAATGGGTCAATAAGGTCAAAGACCCAATCGGGTCATTTTGGTGTTCAAATGGGCAACCAATGAGGTTACGAGTCAAAATGAACTATACTTGAGTAAAGTTAAATGTTTCTACGTCAATAAGTCCCATTTGTGATATTGATAAAGTGGTAAAAGAGTGGAGTTTATAAATGGATTGGTTTGAAAGTTAGTATGTTAATATTTTGGTCTAAAATGGCCTAAAACTCGTCTACGGGTTAAATCCCGATAAAATGTGAAATTTGAAAAAGTGAAAATGAGGAAAGTTACTTATTGTTATAGTAAAGGTGCCTGCAAAATTTCATTTCTTAATTCATAATGAGTAAAAAGTTATGCGCATTTGAAGTTGGCTAAAAAGTTGACTTTTGCTGACTTTCGGAAATAGGCATAGCCACGCGATCCCAGAAAATTTTCTGGATCGCGTGAGTAAGTGAAAATTGTGATCAGAAAAAATTTGTTCTTAGTTACGCGATCCCAAAAATTTCCCTAGATCGTGTATGATAGTGTATTTTTGAAACATGAAGTTTTTCAAGTGCTTACGCGATCCTAAATTTTTCCATGATCGCGTATCAATGTAGAAAATGAATATTTTAGTTTTTAAAAGCCCATTTCAGCTATGGAACTTTATAATAGATCAAGTATATAAATGAAGTAGATGTGGAACATTGTCAAAAGTGTTAAAAAAATGGTCACGTTTTCGGGGTGTTTCATTGTAATCATATAATTTAATCCGAAAATTGAAACTCTAAAACGTAGAAATTAATTGTATCAATAGAAAATACGAAATATAAACAACATGTAAATTTATAGCTACACAAAAAGACATATCTAATTGTCCGTTTCTAATTTTTGAAAACACTTAAAACATGTCAAATTGACTAAAAGTTGATTTTGAAGGTTTTAGAGTTGGAATTTTACTCCAAACGGTGGATAAACCGCCTATGATGGTTTGTTAACACATGCGTCTCGTTCCAACTTTTTCGTCCATAATTGAAACGTCTTGTAACTCTTTACGGTTTAAAAGTTATGTCATATTTTTATTAAAAGATATATATATATATATATATATATATATATATATATATATATAAATAGGGGAAGGTTCAAATGAGAACCACTTTAAAGTTGAGAACTTTGAGAACCACAAAGAATATATGTTTGTTCACATGTGATAAACTTCAATCATATGTGAACATTGATGTACGTTTAATTGAAAAAGAAAAAAGTCAAAAAAATCCTAAAATTATATCGAAAAACGCAAAAAAACAAATATATGTTCACATGTGAACGATAATGTGAATAAATTGGTTAAAATGTGTTTTTCGATATAAATTTAGATTTTTTTTTTACTTTTTTCTTTTTCAATTAAACGTACATCAATGTTCACATATGATTGAAGTTAATCACATGTGAACAAACACGTATTTGATGTGGTTCTCAAAGTTCTCAACTTTAGAGTGGTTCTCATTTCAACCTCCCACTAAATATATATATATATATATAAGCTTTAATTAATTAGAATTGTATCATATTATTATTACTTTAAAATTTAATAATAATGGCTTTAAGACATGTAGGAGTATTTTAGTAATTTCAAGTAGATTTTCAAATATTATTAGTAAGGTTAGGGGTAGTTTAGTAAATTCCCTCTTAAAAAAATCATATATGTTATATATATATATATATATATATATATATATATATATATATATATATATATTGTAACACCCTGTCCCCAAAGAGGCGGAATGTTACACGGATACAAACCATATATATACCTAAAGGCAAATGCTAATCTTCACTTGGTCTCTATTGGTCTTCAAGCCTCAAATCCTTAGCATATTTTTTATCCTCAAGCTATACATGTGTTGGTGCATCTTAGTGTGTCTGTCAGTTGGTCTAAATCTATAATGCGTTAGTTATGTAATTATGTTTGTTATGACGTTTGTATTTATAAGTAATTACATTTTATGTTTTGGCGACACAAGGGTTCTGTGTCGCAAGAGTCAACTTGGCGACACAACTTATGTCGCGTGAGTCGGCTTGGTGACACAACGTTTTATGTTTTGGACCCACACATTTGTTTAACGTGCTTTCGCTCATCCGACTGGCACTCGCTGGGTATATAGAATCGAGAAAGATGATCGAGGAGTGGTTATCCGAAATAAAGCGCGTCTGGTTGTTCAAGGCTTTCATTAAGTAGAGGGTTTGGACTATGATGAGGTTTTCGCTCTTGTTGTAATATTGGAGTCGATTCATATTTTCTTGGCATACGCGTCCTTCAAGGAATTTCATGTTCATCAGCTTGATGTAAAGAGCGCATTTCTGTACGGACAAGTCGATATTGATGTGTATGTGAAGCAGCCTCCTGGTTTTGAAAATCCTTTGCATCCGGAATATGTCTGCAAACTTAAAAAGGCATTGTATGTTATGCATCAAGCTCCAAGACTTTGATATGAGAGGCTTGCTACTCATCTGACTAAGAATGGCTTCGAAAGAGGAAGTATTGAGAGAACTCTATTCACAAAAAGATACGGAGACGACTTGTTACTGGTACAGGTTTATGTCGATGACATCATATTTGGTTCTACAAAAGAGGCCATGTGTAAGGACTATGATCAACTTATGAAGTCCGAATTTGAGATGAGCGCAATGGGGGAACTTGCGTTCTTTCTAA
Source organism: Pseudognaphalium luteoalbum (assembly GCA_963422505.1). Taxonomy (NCBI): domain Eukaryota; kingdom Viridiplantae; phylum Streptophyta; class Magnoliopsida; order Asterales; family Asteraceae; genus Pseudognaphalium; species Pseudognaphalium luteoalbum. Next base: position 121,266,989 of record OY730196.1, on the reverse strand, counting down.
GTGTACAGGTTGAGCAGTCTGCCAAAGGCATCTACATTCATCAGTCCAAATATGTTACTGATATGTTAACTAGGTATGACTTTCTTAACTGTAAGACTTATGGTACCCCCATTGAAATTAATCACAATCTCAGACCGGCCAATGATGAAGAGGATTGTAAAGAAAAGGACTATCACTCGATGATAGGCTCTCTCATGTATTTGACTGCTTCAAGGTCGAACATCGTATTTGCCGTATCTATATGCTCCAGATATCAATCTAGGCCCAAGATTTCTCATATGAAGGCAGTGAAATGCATTTTTGGATACCTCAAATATAGAACAACTCTCGGTCTATGGTATTCAAACGAGAAAACGTTTACTCTCACTACGTACTCAGATTCTGATTACGGCGGTTGTAGCATAGATAAGAAGTCTACAACTGGTGGATGCAAGTTTCTTGGATCGCGTTTGGTCACACGGCAGTGCAAAAAGCAGACTACAGTTTCTACTTCAACTGCAGAGGCTGAGTATGTTGCTGCGACTAGTTGTTGTTCCCAGGTTCTGTGGATTCAGCATCAATTGCGTGATTACGGTTTACTTCTTACTATGACTCCTATTCATATTGATAAGCATCAAATAGATACTATATTTTATACTATTTATCCCTATATTTGTATACATTTTTATGCATTTATATGATTTTAGATACTTATTTTGTTAATATTTGCAGAAATATATTTTAATTGAAGATTGAAGAAAAAGGAACGAAAATAAGACCAAAACTGAAGAAATTGAAGCGGTTGAAGAAAAGAAGACTTAAACCTTAAAGAAATGAAGACTAAGATGATAATATTGAAGAAATGGCCCAAGAAAACAAGTTGAATCCGTTTAAGAGGAAAGGAAGCCCACATTGAAGCCCAAGCCCGTTTTCGGAATATTCTGGAAAAACAATCCAACCGGCGGTTGGATTAACCAACCGGCGGTTGGAAGTCCCAACCGGCGGTTGGAGGGTCGGCCAGAAAATCTATAAATAGAGGCTTAGTTTAAGCTAAACCATATACGATTCAAAGAAAGAAAATACGAAAGTTAGGGTTTTAGGTCAGTTTTAGGTGCGAATTTGGAGGCTAAGGAGCTAGGGTTTGAAGGTTTTTAACCCTAGGAAAAGCTAGTTCGTCAATTGGTTCGGTTTCTTTATCCTTGTAACTTTATTAACCTTTTGGGTTACTTTGGATATTGTTTATTTGAATTAATTTCTTGTTAGATTTTCATTATGAATGTTTAAATGTATGTTTATTAGGTTTATTATATGGATTATATGTTTATGTTGGAACTATATTATTGAATATTATTATGCAAGAATTCTGTGTTATATTATGTTAATGATCATAATTAACTGATTTATAGATAAACTTTATTAATCTTTTGGGTTTTTAAATTAAGTGATTATGTTTCATTAGATGTTAAGTAGCATTGTAATTCAACCGAACCAGGTATTGTATCAATAATATGTTGATAGATCTTAATAAATAGTGATACTTTACATAACCTTTGACTGTATTGCTATATGAAAATTATCTTAACCTTTGTGGTTTTCTACATTAGTAAATCACAATAATAATAGCCAACACGCAAATAGACATAAGTTAATATAATAAGTTTAATAAATAATAGTTTAAATAGTCATAATCTTCTATTCAATTGAGTATTCCTAAGTTGTTCCTTAAACTTATTTATTAAGAATCGGTATCAATTATAAATATGTTCGATCGAAACTAAAACGTCCCCCCTATCTTGTATAATTTTGTATATTATTGTAAGTTTGTATATTAATTATAATAATTGTAATTAGGATAAATAAATAGTTAGTTATAGATTAAATCACGTTCCCTGTGTTCGAACCTGGACTTACTTATAAAGCTATATTCTATGATCAGGATAACACTTGCCTGAATTGTGTGATAGTATTATTTAGTATTTCCTTAATTAAAACTTGTGATTATAATTGTCTATATACTTAACACACATCAAGTTTTTGGCACCGCTGTCGGGGAGCGGTGTATTTTAATTAAAACTAACTATTTTCCCTGTATAATAATTATTTTTTGTCTAATACTTTGCAAAATCAATACGAAATATCGGCTCACCCATTGAGAATACTGACAAAAACAAAGGTATAAGGAGAGTTCAGCCCTACCTCATTGATTTATCATATAAGGGGTAAGGTGCTTCTCGAAAGAAATTGGTTTTTAATAAGCTTCGCGCTGACCTGTTTCTCCGCTTTTGTGTACTATCAATGGAGCTACCGAGATCTTTTGATTAGCAATGTATAAGATATTAATATAATTATTCAATATGTATAATAAGTTACTTTAGGAAAAATAGGATTAGATAAGTAATCTAAACTATGTGCTATTTTATGTGCACAGAGAAATTTAACTGTTATTAAGAATGAAGTCGATGCAAGTGGACTTTGGAAGTGATAATAAGGATTTTAAAGATATAGAGATAGATGACCATTCTTTTGAACCAAACAAGAAAATCAAGCTAACAACTGAAGATGAATATTTTGAACATCCTTCCGTGATTTCAACCAAGGAAGACATGTTTGAATACTTAGATGACCATGAGGATGAGCTTAGATTTGTTATGGAACTCATACATAAGTCTACCTTAGAATATACTGATTATCAAAAAGAGTTGATCAAGAAAATGGAAGAACAATTCACCGCTTGGGTTATATCTAATGAAACCAGAGATACATATGATTTTATCAACTATGTGAATGAGCTGAAGTATGATATTATGAGTGAACATGAAATGGTAGATCCAACTTTTTGTGAGGAACAACTGTTGAAGTATACTTATGTGCATCAAACAATTGAGAAATCTTTGTTTCCTTATTCTGATAAACAAAGAGAAATGTTAGGAGAGCTTAAGGAAATAATAGAGTATGCCACTGGAAACTTTAGTAATATGGCTGACATCTGCTTACTAAAGAACTTTCAAGACTTCTTCAATTCAATAAAGGCTAGAGAGCATATTGATTCTGGAAGATTCTTCATAGATTGTACGGTTGATTTCTACATTCAGGATATTATTGATGAATTTTACCATGGAGAATGCGATGAAGTAACACGTACAATTCCTGAGTATTTTTCTGATGAACCAATGGCGAACTTGGTCACTTATGCTATAAAGGAGTTGCAACTAGCCTACCCTGGAGTTCACTACAATCAAAGAAATAACCTTTTTCATCTAGGGCTATCAGAGGTTTATTATCATTTAGTAGATACTTTTAGGTATTCTGGGTTAACAACAGATCATCAAGAAGGATACTATAACAGAATCTTAAAAGACATAGGAACAACAGTGAGAACCCACAACACATATGATTATCATGATATACATTTAGGTTTCTATGGGTTATTAGATTCGTTAAGGCAAAATCATGTAGAGCGCGAAACAAAAATTGAAGATAACTACTTGAGTACGGACGAAGATGGTAGAATAGCTATAAAGGTAACAAGAATAGCTGCCATGCTCATAGAAACTGAAAACGCTGAAAGAATTCATCATGAGAGTTTCTCTGAATTTGCTTCGCCAATACCCGAGTTAACTAATAAAATTTATATGCATTTTCAAAGGATTTATCCTGAGAATTTTGGAAAACTTATCTATGGGAATTAGGCTTGAAGACCAACAAATCACTTCTGAAGATCATTTGCAACCTTTTCATTTTTAATAGCTAGTAATAATTTTTTCTGTTTTCTATTTTATTTAGGATTTGAATTTTATTTGGATATTTGAAGTTTATTGTTAGTTTCATGTTTGATTAATATAGAGTTTACTGCTTTCAGATTTATATGATTATCTCATCTCTATTTGTATTAGCTACACAAATATTAGAAATTTAAGTATTCAGAATTTATTTTTACACGAGTTGAAATAGTGATAAGAGTTTGATTCAAATTACTTAAAGAGAATTAATACTATAAAATTTGAATTTATGCTTAACAGTGCTTACAAAGTTTGCAGGTATATTAAATTTAATATTTTGGTGACAAATAGATTGAAATAATATTTGAAATTCGATAAAGTCGACAATTGAATTTTCAGACAGTGAATGAGTCGACGCAATCACTGATTATAAATCTATGTATACCAAAGTGGGTTTATTTATATCTATTACTTGTAACAACTAACAGCGATGCAAGTATTTATATTAATTGGATGAACGAAATTCTTAAAACGGTAAGTCTCTTTTTCCACGTATTCACTTTCTTAAAAAGATATATATAGTATATAGTATATAAATATTATATAATAAAATTGTATATTACATTTGTAGAAATTTTGCATTAAAAATACGGATAAATTAAGTTATTATGTATACGAAAGATTTATGGGCCAAAAAGAAGTTAAGACAAAGCCCAATAAACAATAAAAACTCACGGGCCGAAAGGAGGTCTGAGCCCAAATTTTGAACCAACCGGCGGTTGGGAAATCCAGCCGGCGGTTGGATCCTTTTTCGCTCAAAAACCAGAAACCCTTATTTTTGCCGTTTTACACACACATTTCACACACACATACGGATAACTAGGAGAATCACATTACCATCATCATATCATTGCGTTTTTGTGATATTCATTATCAAAGGTATGATTTCTAACTCGTGTTTATTATTTTTCGCATTTTAATTCCATATTATATCACTTTATTGCGATTTGTGGATTGATTACATATATTTTGTTAGTTTAAATGATTAGGAATGTTTAGAAACTAGTTTAGGTTAGCTAGGTTATGATTTTTATGGTTTGAGGATTGATTGCGGATTGTTGCAGATTGATTTAATTAGGATTAGGGCTCGATTTTAGATAATTACTCGAATAAAACGAAAATTTTTAACTACTACATTTTTGATTCAATAACATTTTAAAATAAAATTCGAGTATATATATATATAGTATTAATAAAAAATTTAGTATACTTTATGATTCCATATATTCAAAACAAAACTATTATATTTTACAAACTTCTTAGACTCGATATTATTGAAATAACAAAAATTTAAAATTTTAAGTTAAAACGATAACTTCTAATTTTTTTGACAAAATAAAATTATGAAACAAAATTAATATATTGTAAAAAAATTTTTTAACAAAATACAAAATTTATTAAAAATACATTTTTAAACTCGAGATATTTTTAGAAATAAATAAGAATGAGATTATGTTTATAAAAATGACTATATTTTGAATATCAATAAAACTTTGAAACTAATTAGTTTGAAATAATAAATACGTGTCATTATAAACCTCCACAATTAAAAATTTATTTACAAACCATTTTTTATTCAATATTTATTATGAAATATTCATTATTTGATTCGATATTATATTTCGAAATAAAGACATATATTCTGCTTAAGTTTATTGGATATAACATTTGAAAATAAACAGGTGGCTATCAAATATTAAGCAGAAATGCTGCCTAAATTTCTAATTTTTAATATGTATTAGAAAGTTATTAAAGTTTATATTTACAGATATGGCGACTAGACGTCAGAGAGGTATTGCACTCTTGGCTAGAGAGTACTTTCAGTTACATACTTTTCTGAGATTTGAGCATGAGTCTGTCACTTAGGAGCGCAGGACAGAGTATGCTGATAGATTACTGGAGCTTGTGGCACAGCCTGTTGAGGTTCCTGATGTGTTAGACTGGTCGGTTATGGAGAGAGTTATTGACCCTCGCCATGATGGGGAGACTGGAGATGCTACTCTGAGGAGGCTGATGACTCAGAGTTATCTTTTACCATCAGGTGATGTTGGTTTTGTTTCTCTGGCTTGGTTTCGCTTATTTCAGATTCAGGAGATTATCTATAGAGAGCTTGTTATCGAGTTTTACACCACCCTTAGATTTGATTCTACGTCTAGGCAGTTTGACCAGCCTTCGATTTCTTTCTACCTTGGAGGTCTGCCTAGGACGATGAGTTTGGTATTGTTGTGGGGCTCTATACACTAGATGAGCTCCACAACCCGTTTTTTGTGGATCATTTGACTGCAGGTATGGTTGGGCAGTATTCGTCTGTGGAGATAACGGCTTATTGGAGAGATTTGGCTATTGTTGATTATAGGGATAGAGCACCTTCTGATATACATATGAGGAGTCCAGTTCATAGACTTGTGCATCGAATGTTAGCATATTCTATTTGTGGTAGGCATACGGGACCTGAGAAGGTCTATCAGCCTGATTTCTTTTATTTACACACTATGATTCAGGGGACACTGATCAATGTTCCCTGAAAATTAGTGCATTGGATGACTACCGGAGCGACTGAGTATAGGCTTACCAGTAGTTTATGTGGAGGGCAGTATGTTACTAGGATAGCTAGGCATTATGGTATGACAGCTGCTGATTTCTTGACATGCACACCAGTTACACCAGGGATGTCCTTGCTAGGTGAGGAAAAGCTGATTGAGTTAGGGATTCTACAGGTAGGTATACATGAGGGGATATTATTATGGACACCTGAGGTGGTACCAGGACAGCAGCCGGTACATAGAGCTAGATTGAGAGGACCACCTGTTCCATTATCGCTAGTTCCTGAGATTCCAGTACCAGAGGTTGATCTACCAGCAGGTAGAGGTAGGGGCCGTGGTAGAGGTCGTGGCAAAGGAGATATGTTGGATGATATTCAGCAGAGATTGGAGAGGATTGAGATTGCTAATGGTAGGAGGTTTGATTCGATTGATCAGAGGTTTACCAGGTTTGAGCAGAGGTTTGATCGATTTGAGAGAGAGAGAGCTTTCATAGATCTGATTATCAGCATGGATTACTGCAGAGGTTGTTGGCTGCGAGATCTATTGAGTTTCAGCCATATGTTCCATTGGTATTTGATGATGGAGCTGGACCTTCGAGACATCCAGGGCAGGAGGATTCTGATGATGATTAGATTGTTCTTGTTTATGATTGATACATTTGATATTACTGTACTTATTATTACTCTTATTACTTTTTATCTTTATTATGCTAATGTGGTTGTTTATTTTTGATAGAGTTAGACTGGCAGTAGTTCAGCACTTTATTTAATACAGTCTATCTTATTTATGAACTTTGTGGGTATGTTCCATGGAAACCCTCACGAGACTATAACTCGTCCACTCGGGATACCGAGGGGTTTAAAGGCTTATTGCATAGGCTAAATGCAATCGTGATTAACTACGAAAGTGTGGATGTTGTATATTATTTTTCAAGAGATCAAGGAATCAACCAAGCAGAATTTTTCTTAACCGATGATGAATTTTGAAAATTCAGTCAGAGGAGTTTTTCTGTTCCATTTTTCTTTCCCTTACTCACTTTTGTTTATCATTTTTATACAATGAGGGCATTGTATAATTTAAGTGTGGCGATAGGGTTCGTAAGAAAAAGAATTTCTTTAATTATTTAAGTTTCTATTGTTCTTAATTTTTACCAAAATTTAAAAATTTAAGTTTATAACTGAGTATTTATTAGTTAGAATACTTTTGTTAAAAGTTTTGTTTTGTATTTAAAAGTTTAGACTTTAATGTGGATTAATTGTTTTGTATATATAATGTAAGCTACTTAATAAATTAGTGATATATAGTTACATGATATGATGTACTAATAGGCAATCTATAGTAAAATTTCTGAATTTTAAGAAATTAATAAAATAACTTGTCTATTATTTTATGGTACATAATATGATGTATGACATAAAGTCTTAATTCTTAGATTTATCATGCAATAATTTTATATATCTTTATATTTATATAAAAACATTTGGGGGTCTACTAATAATTTTCTTTGTTGTACGTAAGTACAGACCTGGTTTCTAATTAGTATTCTTAAATAAAGTAGAAGAAAGAAGAAAATCTTTCAAAGAAAAAAATGAATAAAAATAAAAATCAAATTATGTCGCTTTGTTGTATGGCTGTACAGACCTGTCACCGTTGGTTTGATTTAAAAATTACTTTACCTGAATCAAGTTATGTCGCTCTGTTGCATGTAAATGCAGACCTGTCACCAATGTCTTGATTCTTAAAAATGGATTTTATATATTTATTTGGAATATAAAAGTAAATTGCATGATTAAGTTTAAGAGTATATCATATATGGAAATCATAAGTAATATACATACTAATAATAAAGATGCATTCAGAAGTATAAATATAGATTGTTTAAAGTGGACAAATATATTAGTATTCGTTCATGAACTATATATTGCACGAATAATAATAATTTTTATTTATACATTATAGTTATCCATGTTAATTAAATTGTTTAAATTTTTAATTGATAAAACAGGTTTTTAGTTTGGTATTCTGATTTTTAAATATTAAGTTGATGCTTATTTTAAATTTTATTCAGTATTCTACTTGAGGACAAGCAGAACTTAAGTGTGGGGATATTTGATAAGCATCAAATAGATACTATATTTTATACTATCTATCCTTATATTTGTATACATTTTTATGCATTTATATGATTTTAGATACTTATTTTGTTAATATTTACAGAAATGTATTTTAATTGAAGATTGAAGAAAAAGGAACGAAAATAAGACCAAAACTGAAGAAATTGAAGCGGTTGAAGAAAAGAAGACTTAAACCTTAAAGAAATGAAGACTAAGATGATAATATTGAAGAAATGGGCCAAGAAAACAAGTTGAATCCGTTTAAGAAGAAAGGAAGCCCACATTGAAGCCCAAGCCCATTTTCGGAATATACTGGAAAAACAATCCAACCGGCGGTTGGATTAACCAACCGGCGGTTGGAAGTCCCAACCGGCGGTTGGATTAACCAACCGGCGGTTGGAAGTCCCAACCGGCGGTTGGAAGTCCCAACCGGCGGTTGGAGGGTCGGCCAGAAAATCTATAAATAGAGGCTTAGTTTAAGCTAAACCATATACGATTCAAAGAAAGAAAATACGAAAGTTAGGGTTTTAGGTCAGTTTTAGGTGCGAATTTGGAGGCTAAGGAGCTAGGGTTTGAAGGTTTTTAACCCTAGGAAAAGCTAGTTCGTCAATTGGTTCGGTTTCTTTATCCTTGTAACTTTATTAACCTTTTGGGTTACTTTGGATATTGTTTATTTGAATTAATTTCTTGTTAGATTTTCATTATGAATGTTTAAATGTATGTTTATTAAGTTTATTATATGGATTATATGTTTATGTTGGAACTATATTATTGAATATTATTATGCAAGAATTCTGTGTTATATTATGTTAATGATCATAATTAACTGATTTTAGATAAACTTTATTAATCTTTTGGGTTTTTAAATTAAGTGATTATGTTTCATTAGATGTTAAGTAGCATTGTAATTCAACCAAACCAGGAATTGTATCAATAATATGTTGATAGATCTTAATAAATAGTGATACTTTACATAACCTTTGACTGTATTGCTATATGAAAATTATCTTAACCTTTGTGGTTTACTACATTAGTAAATCACAATAATAATAGCCAACACGCAAATAGACATAAGTTAATATAATAAGTTTAATAAATAATAGTTTAAATAGTCATAATCTTCTATTCAATTGAGTATTCCTAAGTTGTTCCTTAAACTTATTTATTAAGAATCGGTATCAATTATAAATATGTTCGATCGGAACTAAAACGTCCCCCCTATCTTGTATATTATTGTGTATTATTGTAAGTTTGTATATTAATTATAATAATTGTAATTAGGATAAATAAATAGTTAGATATATATTAAATCACGTTCCCTGTGTTCGAACCTGGACTTACTTATAAAGCTATATTCTATGATGAGGATAACACTTGCCTGAATTGTGTGATAGTATTATTTACTATTTCCTTAATTAAAACTTGTGATTATAATTGTCTATATACTTAGCACACATTACATATAGATAATACTGCTTCTATATCTAATACACGCAATCCCGTACTACACTCTACGACTAAACACATAGAACTTACATTCCACTTTATACGAGATTGCTATGAAAAACACTTAATAGACCTTGTCCATGTAGATCTCTTAAGCAGGACGCCGACCTATTCACCAAAGCTTTTTCTCGCGCCCGATTTGATGAACTAGTCAACATGATTGGTTTACGCTTCTTTCAACTGAAAAAGTAACTTTTTGGACTTGGACTATTGTTTAGTATTAAAAAAATAATAAAAAAAACAAAAAAAAAAACGCAACAACTACTCTCTTTATACTCTTTAGTATTAAAGAAATGCACGGTTGCGACATTTATAAAAAAACGTTGAGTTGTGTCTGTAAACAACTAGGGAAATGATAGTACATTAGGGAACATGCACAAAATGGAAACTTTAAGGTTTATCCTTGATGTATCAGTAGGTTTATCTAGCATACTTACCACAACTTTTATAAACATTAGCTTCATCGTATGATGTATTGGTAGGCATGATACACATCGGTCTTTGAGCTATTAAAAGGTAACACTAATACATGTCTATTATCTTGTGGTAAACACCCTGCAATGTACGACTAAATGTCTTAATCCCTTAATATAGTTTGGCATACTTCTATTTTGGATTTTAATATGAAATCATTTGGGGGTATATACTCATTGTTTTCTCTGTTGTACGTAAGTACAGACTTGGTCTCAATTAGTATATAATTAAAAGTTAAGCAAACGCAAGTCAATGAACTTGAAAAAGTCTTAAATCACAAGATACCTAACAAGGTCGCCAAAATGGTTTGACCAAGTCTGGTTTTGCTTACACCTTAATCAAGCTATCTCGCTTTGTTGTACGTTTGTACAGACCTGTCATCGCTGGCTTGATTCTTAAAAATGATATTACTCTATTCTATCTGATCTTGGAAGTTATATTCATGTCTAAATTACAGGGGTTTGTCTATGGTGGGGACTACGGAGAAATATTCATACAAACAATAAAAGGTTTGCTCATAAGACGCGGATGCAACATGTTTAGGTGGTCAAACAATACTAGTAATCATCTTGAAATAATCTTTATAAAAGGTGTTCTAAATATGCTAAGTAAATTTAAAGTGGACAAATATAATGATAATCGAGATAACACTTACTATTTGCTAATAATTGCATGTTATTCCAATATGATCCCTTAGCAGACCAAACAACTACGTCATCAAAAATAAAGTTAATTTATTTTATTTTATTCTAGTTTACGTTACTTTAAATTTCTTGTATATGTTTAATCAAGTCTTTAAAGTTACTCTCGAATCGGGTTACGAAACTTGAAATTCAAAATCAAATTTTCTATGGCCTGTACGACATAACTTATGTTTTGCGACATAACTTATGTCGCCTCTTATGACGCAGCCTATATCGCTTGTTATGTCGCTAGTTAGGGTTGAGGTATAAATACCACCTCCCAGTCGCTTTCACTGTTACCACACTTTGCGACATAAAATTCAAAACTAGCGACACAAAAACAATCTTTGTGACATAAGCGACTACGGTGGTTTTTGATCCCGATTTCGATTTTTTGGTGGATTTCTTGGCAATCAACCACTCGATTCTTGTTCCCTTACTTCCAATCGATCGATAGGTACTTATTTCAACCACTTTCACCGTATATTTAATGTTTAATCATCGATTAGGGTTACGGTTTTTAAGGGTTTGTGGTTTTCGGGTTAATTCAAAACGAAAACACGAGTTTTACATGTTAAAAGTAATGATTTTGTGTTCCTAAACATTAGCCGCACCCTAGGGTTAGTTTGCTTTGCGAAAACCCCAAAATTTGGGGTTTAGGGTTTCTGGGTTGGGGTTGCAGTTCGTTGCTGCGACACATCCTTCGACATAAGCTTTTATGTCGCAGGTTACATGACATTAATTTATGTCGACAAAGTCTGCGACATAACTTTTTATGTCGCTAGCTTGTGCGTCACAAATCCTTATGTCGCTTCATGTAAGCGACACAACTCATGCGCCACAAGAGTTATGTCGCCAATTTCATTATATTCGATTAAATTCGATTTCATTGCGAAAAGCGACACAACTTTGTCCGTCGCATCTTTGATTAGCGACACAATTCCTTATGTCGCCTATCTTTGGAAATCAATTTTACATCTGTAAGTGACACAAGACCTTTATGTCGCAGGAATCCTGTGACACAAGTTCCAGTGTCGCATATAACAGATTGTGCAATTGATTTATTTGTTTAAATTGAAGCTGCTAACTGTTTTCGAGTTTTCTTGTTAAATCTTATACAGTAATGGTAGACAGTGATGTTATTTGGGAACCATGCCACAACATCGTTGCATTTTTGGATGACTCTAAGGAAACGACGGCTCCGTACAGGCCCATGGTGGCATTCTTACGCCGTTCTCGTATTTACATTGCTATCACTGCGACCACCACTATTTACAAGGATCAGGTGGGTCCATTTTGGGAGAATGCAGTCATTAATTCAGATCTGCCTTTTACAAGGATTATATACACTCTTGGCGATCGCCAGCTGATTATCTCAGAACAGGCTGATTTCTTTCAGTTTGGTGACACTCCAGACATGCCTACTTTATTTGGCAATCAGTTTATTGCTGGAGCTATGACACGGTTTATTCGGGGGTACCTGCTGATCAATATCGCAAGGCGAATCTGCCAAAGGATTGGAGATATTTACTGCGTATGGTTATTGTCTGTTTATCGCCTCGCATGTTTTAATGGAGTTAGTTACTCAACGGCTTCTGCTATGCTTGCGTTGGTCAACAACAAGCCCTTCAACTTCTCTGGTTATATCTTCAGGGCAATGGTAGACAACGTTAACGTCGGGGACAAGCGTTGGAATTTGTATCCACGCTTCATTAAGTTGTTCATCAATTCTCAGCTTCCCGGCATTCCACCCAACACTCGTGAACGCTTTCGTCTGACCCAATGAACGTCCGAATCTGGACTGTTTATGCTGCCGGAGCAAATGCGGAAGGCAGGTATCCGCTTTTTGGGCATATAGTTGATGACTCTTATGTTTCTCCGCCCAACAACGGGTTTATGGATATTTTGGCTGCACCAGAGCAGCACTCTTAGGAGGAATTACATCTCTATGAGGCGACTGTACAGGTCGATGACCTGTTACAGCAGATTGATGAATACCCTGCTCGGGGACAGGCTGCTCAGCCTAATCTAGAAGAACCAGCAGGGGATGTTGATTCCGATGGTGGCCCCACTCCATTTTCTTCTCCAAGGATTGTACCTTCGGAGACTACATTGAGGAATATTCAACGTTTTGATCCAAGACGTTTCAAGTGTATCCAACGACGTATTCGTCAGGGCACGATGTCTGTGAGAACCGATACCGGAAAGCGACCACGAGATGACGACCTCACTGGTGAGGATTGGGTTCCACCCCAGTCCGCTCATCGCATCTCTACGTCTTCTGCAGCTACTACATCTTCCAGGTCAAGGCCTAGGGTTGAGGTACCTCCTGTTGAGGTTCCAGTTCAACCTCACCCTACGGTAATTAAAGAGCTGATGAAACGTCTCGACACTATGCAACAGACTTTGGATTCTCAAGCAAACATTCTTACTGCTCAAGCTGCTCAGATCAAAGAATTGGAGGTACTGTTTCTTTAGTTCCTCAGTTGCAATCTAGGGTTGTAGAATTAGAATCCCTAGTTGTCGTTTCGGGGGAGTCAAGCCTGCGTGCCATAGAAACAACAACTAGGACTTCCGCCGGAACACAGACTGACGATGTAAATGATAATGTAAATGTTTCTGATGATAATGAAACTCTTCGTTTGGATTATTTCTCTGTCAATGATATTCAAGGTCAACCAAGACCGCTAGCTGTAGATTACTCTCACGCAGACTTATCATTTATTCAGCGAATGGTTAATGAGGAAGGTCATGCATCTGACCTGAATTTGATTTTGAAGTTGATGATGATGTTGAGATTGAAGATCAGGAGATGCACTCTGATGAGTTTTATGATGATGCTCTGACAATCAAAACCGATTCTTCTGAAGATGAAGCAGAGCCTGTTGGAACCTCACAAACTGTTCCAGAGACAACACCGACTTCTGAAACTGCTTCTAGATCAACTTCTGAACGACCTGTGATAAGCTATATTCTTGTTACTTGCAAGTCATATAAAGTTAGTGGGAATTACACGGGAATTATTAAGAGTTAGAAGACCTACAAGGGTATCTTCATGATAAAGAGGAGTGACGGTATTCAGTATTTCAAACGCTCATTCAAGAAGCTAAGTATGTTACCAAAGGGAGAGATAAATCATCTAGCTCAATTGGAATTGTTTAATCCAACCAGAGATTCGCGAGCTGATTTTGTATAGACGATTTTACGTCGTGAAGTGAAGAGTAAATGTTACAACTTTATCAAACCGACGCTTGGAATGAGATATATATTCAAGAAAAAGCTTGATCCAGTAACAAGGCAGCCGATCTGCAAAGTACACTATCCACCAGCTGATTGTTTGACTGAGATTCCTCTAGAGACTGTTCCCCTTAACTTTCTTAGAAGATTTCATCATTGGGAAATTGATCCGCATACTGGCGAAGCGGTAGTTGTTTTTGTTCTAGAATCAGAGCATCCAGAGACGACATCGATGTATAGTTTGAAGAAATCTCAATTCAGAATATTTGATCCTATGAGCTTGATAAATTTGTCACAGAAAGATCTGAGGAAATTATTTGATAGTCCAATTCGCTTCAACGCAAGAAATGCAATGAATTCGATTCTTGCAAAACAATTTCAAAAAGTTGTGACTGTATGTGTTACGCATGGGATTCATGTTGGAGGCAAGTTTCCCGCAGGCTGGGTTTGAATTGAAATTTTTTGAAGACCAAGCTGAAGACACGGAGGAGTTTGTTGGTGCATCTTAGTGTGTCTGTCAGTTGGTCCAAGTCTGTAATACGTTAGTTATGTAATTACATTTGTTATGACGTTTGTATTTATAAGTAATTACATTTTATGTTTCGGCGACACAAGGGTTCTGTGTCGCAAGAGTCAACTTGACGACACAACTTGTGTCGCATGAGTCGGCTTGGCGACACAGCTTGTGTCGCATAGGTCAGATTAGGTGTCGAGTATAAATAGACAAGTTCGGCTCATATGCTAGGGTTGACGAACTTAGGTATTGTTACAGCATATTGTACTCGAGCTATTGAAGATAATCTGATTGGTAATCATTTGAGTATTTATATAATTTTGTGTTTGTTTCATTTTAATTGTTTAACGTTTATATTCAATCTTTGGATTTCGCACATTGATTGAGTATTAGGATTCGATTAGGTCCGACCACAGGGGATCTACAACATGGTTACCTAGCGTGAAAAAAGAAGCACGGCTGAGCCAAATGTCCAGTGAACGGATAAAACAAATAAACTATAATGATAATAGTATACGTATATTATCGAACCGAGCATACAACAAACCTGGTCACCAATAAACCAATCAGACTATATGGAATAAGACATATATCAAACCAAACGAATGAGATAATATAGTGTACATTCAATGTCAAATGAGATATCGAAATGAAATGAATATCCCGATTCTAATAAAATATAAGACCTGATTCTAGCTAAAAACTGATGTTAATAGGCGTGAATAAATACCTTTGTGTTGCATCGATAAGCCCTTATCCCAACAGAGTGTTGACGTGAGGCAATGCGCCACGACACAATGACAAGTTCAATATGATACTTGATAAAGTTATCATATCGAACTAGGGTAGTGATGATGTATTATCCGTCATCCCTTCAGAATTACTGTGCAAGGAATCTCTCTTTCATTTCTTTGGATGAACTACATTGCAAGTACATTACTGACCATTTTGCAGGTCATTTTAGCTTATCTCCATGTCAAGGAAAACGATCGAGTCGCTCATCTCGACGGTTCTATCTTATTGGGAGCGTGGCCAAGCTAACCTAGCCGTCGCTCGATTATTTTGTAAGCCCATCACCGTTATGGTTGGCACCTTTGTCAGGATATAGGCAGTGACGTATTAAATAAGTTCGACATGATATGTATGTACATATCATACCGAACTTGGGGAACTTGATGATATACCCCATACTTTGGGCTTTCACATGGCTTGGCCCATGGGCTTTGCTTATTGGGCTCTGCCCTACCATATATAAAGGAATTAACCCTAAATGGTGAGTCCATGATCTCACATACTCAGATCACACATTCACACATACATTTGTGTGCAGCCTCCAAAGGCTCCTCTAAACCCCATCTTCTTAGATGGGTACTCAATCACCCTTTACCACCCTCGATGAGAACTATCTCAATCCGGGTTACAACATTTATGTAGTGTAAAAGGGTGGTTCCCCTCCATTCGCACTCAAGCTGAAAGATGCTTGATCAATACTAATTGGATCAGACATGCCGAACGGAAAATCAAGTTTAACGGTTCCTTATGAACCAGCTTTTGTCACAATTTAGATTCAAGAGAACCTCCCGATTTCCCGGTCCGACCAAGAACCGGAACTAGGATTGAACCGATTTCCCTCTTGTTTTTTGTTTTTTTTCCTACATCCTTTGCGAGGATGAATCTTCACTAGGCAACCATCAACGGTGACAGTGCTAAGGAGTTGTTGCAATCGTGATGTTGATTATAAGTTCGATTGTAGAGCGGTAAACCCAAAAGATTATGGTGGTCGTGCAGTTGGAAGTTGGTAAGAGCCTAAGAGGTATGAGAAAAACATGAGGGAGATAACGTCACGGTGATAAGAGAGCATGAATTGAGATGAAGTCGTGTGAAGAGAAAGAAAAAGAACGTCGGTTGGAAGTTGGTAAGAGCCTAAAAGGTGGGAGAAAAACATGAGGGAGATAAGGTCATGGTGATAAGAGAGAAGCATGAATTGAGATAAAGTCATGTGAAGAGAAAGAAAAAGAACAGTTTTTAAAGTCAAAGATACTAGAATTATAATATTGGTAAAAAAATATGGTACATTGAAGTGATAGAACAAAAAAGTGTGATGGATTCCAAGGACAGAACAAGTACATATGTAAATATTTAATTTTAGTTTTGAATATTACTAAACCTTTCTAGTGGTCGGTTAAACCAGTCCGATCAGAATCGGACACTTCACTAGTTTAATTACGAAACCTGCTTTTGAAACATTGGATATATGATATAATTATGTCAGATACAATAAAAAGAATGTATCTTAATCATTTCAGCTCAAAGAGAATTCAAACGTGAAATAAGTTTTGAACTGAAACAAAACACGTATACTAAAGATTTAATTATGTGAAAACCATGAGGACTATTAGTAACTTTTAAATGTTTATTTGGTTAGACTTATGGTTATCATAAATCATAATTATAAAGCGTATAAAGCATTTTTATCTAAACCTAACTCATTAAAGTATTTCGCTACATAGCGTGAGTAACATATTTTTTAACAATTCAGTTGTATTAATATTGTTGAATGTTCAAAATTTGTTAATGAAACTCAATAGTAACACATACCAAAATGCACAGAAAATAATCAATTTCATATATGTTAGTAGAGTAAGGTTCAAATAAATCCATGATTTTTGAGTGAGACTAAGGAAACCAATGATATCATGCCACATGTACAAAGAGAATGTTTCATACTACAAAACCCATTTACCCCAAGCATCAATTATCTCACAAATGACAAATCGAAAAATCATGAAACTTGCACCATAGATTTCAGCATTTTATCCTCTTCGATTTGCCGTCCCTTAAGGCATACTTTCGATATAAAAAAATCGGTTTTTTGGTGGGTTTTATAAATTAGTAACACATGTGTTAGTGATTGATTGTACATTTTATTTACGGTTATGGTTAGGGTTTAGGGTTAGGATTTAGCAGGATTCATGGTTTAGGGTTTAGATTTTATTTTTTAGTATGGTTTAGGGTTTATTAGGGTTTAGGGTTTAGTATGATTTAGGGTTTAGAGTTTTATAAAGCGTTTAAGGTTTAGGGGTTAAGGTTTGGGTTTTGGGGTTTCGGGGAGAAACCCCAAACCCTAACCCCTAAACCCCAAACCCTAAACCCTAAACGCAACACTCTAACACATGTGTTAGTAACATATGAAACCCACCAAAAAAATGAAGAAAAAAAATTCGTCAGAAGTATGCCTTGAGGGACGGCAAATCGAAGAGGATAAAACGCTGAAAATTATGGTGCAAGTTTCATGATTTTTCGATTTGTCGTTTGTGAGATAATTGATGTTTGGGGTAAATAGGTTCTGTAGTATGGAACATTCTCTTTGTATATATGACATGATATCATTGGTTCCCTTAGTCTCACACAAATTTTTAGTCTCATTTGAACCTCACCGTATGTTAGTAAAAATAATTTTCTTAAAACATAGTAGTTGATAATAATAATAATAATAATAATGTTTAATAATCGAAATGTATGAGATGTGAATAAGAAAAAGAATTTATTTTTATGTATAAAAAATCGTTATCTATTAAGTAATGAATGTTTGTTTGAAAATTGTTATAATAAAGTAAAATACAATTGAATTATGACTCTTAACGAAATAGAATGCAATAGTTTATCAGGAATTTGAATTTTTTTTTTTTAAGATGTGAATATGCGATGCAAGACCATTTATAAAGTATAATTATATTAATTTATAAATTTAATTTTAAATGAATATGATTAGTAACATCAATCGAACAATAATGGATGGATTTGTATTTTTTTTTTCAACCATTGATACATCAAGCATAATGTAGTCTCTTCATTTCTTAGGAGAGATTGGATTTTGTGCTTCCACTTACTTCTCGCAGTAACAACCATCAATTGTATAATTATGTTAAGTTTTAATACGTTTGTTGAGCGATTATGATACACGGCAATTTTATAATAATAAACATTTAATCATACATTTTTTAGGTTTTTAATTTTATTAATATTGTTGAAGGTAGAAAATTTTATTATTCAAACTCAATAGTAATATATAACAAAATTCACAAAAAATAATCACTTTCATATATTTTATTAAATTTGATTTTCGTAAAACATAGTAGTTGATGATGATAATATTAGGTAATTACAATGTATGAGATGTAGAAATTTGAAATTTTTTTATAATAAATTATAATAACATCGAATTATGACTCTTTACAAAATAGAACGTAGTAGTTTGTTGGGAATTTAAATTTTTATTTTTTTTAAATGAAAGTGTAAATATTTATGAATTTCTAAGGAATAATTAATTTGATGATTTGGCATAATTAGTAGGGTTTTAGAAAAAGGTAATGAGATGATGTAGCATGGCTAAAAAACAAGAAAAAAATATTTGTTTTAAGGAAAATCTAAATTGATGATTTGACATGATTAGGAAAGTTTTAGAAAAAGATAACGAGATGATGTGGCATGACTAAAAAGTAAGGAAAAACCTTGTTTTATAAATATAGATAGAAGATAGATAGATATATAAATGTTCTAAATAAGTAGAATCATATTTCAAACTTTACGTGTTTGACTCTCCACTAGGGGTGTTCAAACGGTCGGGTTTTGGTTTAGTGGAGTTATTCGATTTGGTTTATTCGGTTTTTGAAGAAAATAAAAATCACCTAATACCCAAACCAGAACTACACAAACCCAATCCAAACAAACTAAATAACAATTAAGTTAATCGGTTTGGGACCCGTAAATCCATACTAACGCTGAAGGTTGAAGAATACCAAGAAAATATCTCCATTTTTTTTCTTCTGAAAATGGAAGTATAGTTTACAAATAATGACATTTATTAAACTAACATTTATCCTATAGAGATAATTCATACTCCGTAATTCATTAGTTTTGAGTTTAATCGTTTAATAATCATTGTCTTACTTAATTGTTACTTAATTGTTATTGACTCTGATTGAAATAAAAAATGTGGATTAACTTAATTTTTTAATTGAACTATAATAATAGATGTATAATTTGATAAATTAATACATGTTACTAATAAAATGAACACAATGAAAAAGAAGAAGTTTCATGAGATAAGAAATGTGTGATCCATCCTATACATAAGATGCTTACTATTACTATATCGGTTTTCGGGTGGGCTTCAAATTGAAATTTTCTGATTCAAATCCGAACCAAAAACCAATTATAATATTGGTTAAAACCAAATAATCGAATCAAATTCAGATTACCCGAAACTAATTAAACCAAACCTATTTGGATTGGGCGGTTTTTCAGTTCACACCTAGTAAAAGCCTAACGCGAACAATTACAGGCAGAAAGTGAATAATAAACAAAATAAATGCAAAGTGGGATCAAGAAATTCCCCAAATATTTTTTTTCCAGATAACACGGAAATAGAAATATAAATAGGGAGTAGTTTTTTTTAGCGTTTGTTTGTTTGAATCTATCCGATCATAATAATAATAATAAAATGTATCGATTGGTAGCGAGACGGTTGGTTATTCGGTATTCATCAAAATCAATTTCGTGTTTGTATGCTAAACCTAATCGTCTTCTTCCTTTTGGTTTTGGTGATCGTTTTGTTTCAACCGAAGCTCCACCACCATCACCACCTCCTTTCCCTAATCAAAGCACCCCCAATGATTTTGGTTACAAATCATCATCATCATATACTAATAGACCTAGACCTAATATTAATAATAATAATAATAATAATAATACTAATAATAATTACCAAGACGAGCAAGCTCGAGTTCTGGCCGCATCTCTTATGCACGTGGTACCTTTACTTTCATTCATTTCTGCTTTTTAATTGTCTCTGTTTGCTAATTCAATTCAATGTCTCGCTTCTTAGGTTTTAGTGTTTAGTTTTTATTTGCAGTTCTAATTAATTAATTACACTAGTAGTTTGCTAATGCGATTGGGATTGGGATTGGCATACACTCTGTACTGTAGAGAGAGGGGCAACTGTAATACCAATTCTTTATTCCTATCCAATCATATGTGCAATCATGTCATTGAACAAGCATACTTGTACCTTTCGTTGCAGATTAGGTTGGGATGGACTGAAGCAGCCATGATTGCAGGTGCTAGGGATGTTGGTGTTTCCCCTTCCATTGTTGGAGCTATTCCACGTAAAGAAGCTGCCCTGGTCGAGGTGCATCTACTACTGCTTTCACCTCTCTTTACCATTATGGTGTAGTATCATTTATCACGTCAGACTGCGGTTTTATCTACAATCTACATTAACATTATCTCTCTGCTGTTTATTTCTTCTTTGTGTATGATGTACCTAATTCTTTACTTGTCTACACGACTCTACACTAACCTCTATATGCATGTTCATGTATGTTACTTCCTTTCTTTTTCCCTTCTGGTGACGGCTAGCTTACCTATTGTTTTGTACAGAGCCTGATATAGTAACTATAGCAAACTTTTATTGATGTTCTACAGTCGAACTGACGATTATATTAGAGAAGAAATTCTAGTCTAGTGGAGCTCTCCATGACTCTCAAATTGTTCATATGCTTTTCGAACAGTTCTGCTTGTAATATGTGATATTTCATTGGTGTTAAGCTATCATAACATTGTTGTCAGAAAATTACAACTATCTACTGAGTTTGATGGTGGCTCTCACAGACTCTAACATTCTATTGCCCTTACTCTTGCTACAGTTTTTTATGGACGAGTGTTTGCAAAGGCTTGTTGATATAATCGACTCTGGTGAGTTACAGTTACAAGACCTGGTACCAAGTGAGCGCATTGCAATTCTTGTTAAAGCTCGCTTACTGTTGCAAGTTCCATACATATCAAAGTGGCCTCAAGCTCTTAGCATTCAGGTAAGTTATTAGCATGTTTTGCTCTTCAGATAGATTCTTTAATATAACTCTAAAATAAAGTAAATAATCCTAATTATGATCGTAGGCTCAACCTACAAATTTTCCAACAAGCTTCAAACAACGAGCAATGCTGGTTGATGAGTTCTGGCATGCTTCAAGTGACGAAGGAAGTGGTGTGGATTGGTACCTAAAGCGCACTGTTCTTGGTGGAATATATTCAGCAGCTGAATTATACATGCTAACCGATAATTCTACAGGTTTCTTTTTTCTCACTATCATCTCTTCTGCTATGTCTTTAGTTGTCTCGTAAGTTGGCAACTTGAAGACTTTATGAACATTTATTGTATGGTCTATTAATCATAATAATGTCCTTGTTCGGAAAGACATCAGAGGTGGCAACTTGAACCCCTTTATATGGGAAACATTAAAGCCATCTCACCACTGTTTTGATCCCTGAAAAATATATGGGAGGGATCATATTGCATTATAACCTGTAAGGACGTGGCTGAGCGGTGACCAACCCTCCATTATCCTTGGATAGGTGATTTGCCCGGTTCCATGGCTTTGCGGATTAAGCAATGCTTTGCATACAAAATATATTTACAAAATGATTTAGCTAAATCACATTGGTTCAGTCATTCTCTTTCTTCTCTCTCTCTCTTCATCTTTATGGTGCCACATCAATTCTGCATTCAAAATTTTGTAAACCTTTTGTAACCAAAGCATTTCTATTGCGGATTATTCATGGTCCGGTTATGAAAGTGTATCATTCTTCTCTTTTTCTTGTTTTTTTTCAGTTTTGTAAAGTCGGCAACTAAAAATAAGTAGACTCGGGGTTCTATAGGACTAAGCATATGTGGGTCCTAATTATTTCACATGGTACTAGTGATTGGTGATGGTGTTTCGTTTTTGTTTTCTTTCAGATTTTCATGACACATGGATATTCTTAAATGACCGTGTCAGAGATGCTTTTGATATAAAGAAGACATTTCAAGAGGTTGTCTAGGTGGAGGTTTATATGAGAACGTGATGTTGTACGCTTGCACTCTTAAATTATAACGTATTTTGTGGGTGATCTTTCAGGTGAAATATTTTGCAGAAGCTGTCGGTGCAGGGGTTGGAGGTTCATTGCAAGGATTTACTAAGAAAGGCTGATAGGCTGGAATTTGGGAGTTTGCAGATTGATCGTTTTTGCCAGCATCATTTTCTTTCTCATAAGTATAACCTAAGCTCAGGCTTAATAGTTTCGTTAGTTTGAAGCTTTCAGGTGAAATAGTTTTCTTTCTCTTAAATGTAGCAAGTATAACCAATACTTTGTCTGATTGCTTATCTTTTCTGAGACCTGAGGTAATAGTCTCTTTTCATACTTTTGTCATGATGTTTAGCTATTAGTGTGATCTCTATGTTGCTTGAAAAGTATCATTAATGGGGAAAGGTAGCAATTGTATCTTTCTTGTATATTATTATCTGTGGATCATACCACATATATTAAACAACTGTTTCAGTAAGGCAAAATGGCATGATATCAATAGATGAATGCATTATCAAAACGGGGAAATGATTTTATTTATTTTCGTTGTCTCATCTCTCATTCATCAAGTTTTGGTGTTTGATGTATAGACTATTTCTGTTATTGTTACATGACACTTGTTACCAACAAACTCAACCGTTGTGGGATTCTTTTTATGAAGAATGAAGATCCTTTGTGTTATGGATTGTGAGAGAGAGTCCTATATCACAGAAAATTAATGATTCTGAATCATAGATAAAAATTCCTTACGGGAAAGACATCATCATCATCATCAATATATGTCACAAAAATAAGTTAAAAAAACCAACCACCGTTGGTGCAAGTAACACTTCTTCATGATGGGATATCCTTGTATGCTCTTCTTTTATTTCTTCATCTTATAAACCAATATCTGAGAACCAAACCTGATCAATTTGTACATGCAAATCAAGATTGCCAATCAAATCTCTAGAACAATATCTGCACCCACAACATTGTATAGGAAAATAATTAGTCTTGCTCCATTCCGTTGGAATTTTAGGTATAAGTAAGAAAAGCTTACAATCAGAATCTGTCTTAACCCATGTGCTTCCTTCGTTATCATCAGTGGACTCATCATCACTCATGTTTACGTCTTTTGTCACCAAGTACTTGTTTGGCATTGCCCTGGCTGTATAAGTCTGTGGATGTATCTTCTTATTAAGTATAGCCCTCAATACCTATAAGCAAATGCATGTTAATTTTGACAATAACTTGAGATCTTGTAAAGAACAAACATATGGTGCAATTTAAGAAAGAGCATTAATGCATACCTTTTCCATTCTTGACTTGTCAAAGTGTGGGTCGGGTAAGGAATTTCTTACAAGGTTAAACGTATTTCTGGATTTGAAGATTTTTTTAAGAAGAAAAGCCAGGGACTTCTTTCGGATGACATTGTTCCTTTGATCCACTAAAATCTCCTTCCCTCTAGAGAACATACCAGAGATGCTACGTTGAAGACGCAGATCTCTGTTTAATAGGAGCTCTTCACAAACTGGCTCTGGTGGAACTTCCCGTTTCTCTGATTCTTCTGCGTCCAAGAAAGATACTAATTCTTTTTGGAGTTCACCAACTTCTTCTTCTTCAGAAGTTGGAGTCTGTGGAAGGCTTTGACATGGACTTTCTGGATCTCCTTTCATATTACTCATTCCAAATGTTCCAATCGCCAGTAGTGATTGAGGCCAATCACTAAATTCTTCTTTTGAAGTAGCTTGGCCCATATGATCTATCAAAATTTAATATGAACATAACTTGTTAATCCATTTACTGGCCGAACTGAGATTATAGCATTGAAATGCAATTCTGAATTATCTTTATTTGACAATACAGACTACATGAATGAAAAATATTGCACGGAAATACATCTTATTACATCCAACATTTCATGAAAAGCTAGTAACACCTTCATATTCTTTTTAGCATATATATACAGGAACCATTTTCAGCTGTGTTTTTTGTGTGTGATGTCGTAGTAATAGATGATGTACACAAATGAATATTCATTTATCAGTAGAAGAGGTATATGTCAGTTGTCAGTCAGTGCCACTTGTTATTAGGAATTCTGACAACTTTCACTCAAGGAAATGGTCCTATTCCACTCATGGTCCACCACAAATTGGCTCATTAAATTTATGCCATTTGGTCCCTTATTTTATGATCCGTATATGCAGCAGAGTATACAAGAAACTACATGGAATGCCTTGCATAACAAAAGACTACTCTAGTTTCATGAAATATCAAAGTATATACGTTCACCAATAGTACGAGTTATATGATAAAGCAGTAGATGGACAGGCGAACAATCATTTCAGATCCTACACAGGCTATGTGAGATACTTCTTATCTCCACCACTCTGTTTTGACAAGATTTACTCTATCAGCTAAAAAGAGGAATACGCTTACTGTTCGCTGCTGATGTGTTAGGCTTTTTTGTCACTTGACTTCCATTTAGCTTGCTTTGCATCCAACTGAATATCTAAAATCAAAAACATAAAACTTTTACTTCAACTACTTTGATAAACATATAAGGGCATGTTTGGTAGGGAGAAATTAAAAGAAATTAGACACAACTGAGAGGTTAACTCCTTCTACCTTCATTGTAAAGAAACTCTATCAGGCTAGAGGTTGAAGAAGAAAAAGTTACAGGGAGGATACAATTGAACCACCACAAGTAGAGCATCAGACTTGAGGGTGTTATTATATATTGGCGGGGTTGGGGAGGAGTTTCACTTTGCTCCAAGCTGGTAGCTTCCACAGGTTCAAGTTCCCATACATTGCCTTTTAATTTGCCGCCTTTATCTTAATTTTCTTAATTTATCATCTCACTTTATTTACACCTGCAGCTTCAACTACTCCTTTAGTATGGTTCTGGTCACACATATAGCATACAGTATCGTTGTGGGTCAATATATGTGTAACACAAGAATGTGCCCAAGTGTAACTATATATGTACCCACAAATAAATGGCCAACATGATCTATTTCTTGATTCAACTTGTCTATCCCGTAAGATTCAGTGGCGTTGATCATCATAACCGAAACACATTATACATGAATATTGACACATATGGTATTGTAGTGCAATTGACATGTCGCACAATGAACTGAGTTATGTGCACTTACTAAACCTAGATTGATATGGAGTGTGGAGCATGTGTCAAATATATGTTATTATTGTAATTCACTAAATACAGTAGACATTTAGCATTGGGCAGGAGGACCAGAGATTATAAAAAACTAGAATCCTATAAAACTTATTTCCACTGCAATGGGACTTGATTGTGAAGATCAATTTTCCTCTACTCACAGAACCATATATATATCCATGACTGCCCCTCTGCCAGCCACTGCTAACTTTATTTACAAATTTTATATATATAGATGCAAAATATTAAGAACCCCAGAATAATTACAAACAAAAAATGAACTTATGTTGATGCCTGAAACTACATTAATAAATAAATAGTGGTATCACATCACGTGACCCATAATCTCTCATACATATATTACCATTACCACAAGACAAGGAATCCCAACTAAGAGGCACGTGAAGTTGTCCATATAGCTAGGTTCATCATCGTCTTGGTCGTCATTTATATATTTCACCACCCAGGCCAACATACATACATACATACATAAATCACTGCTTGCTTGCTCATGATATGATGCATGCAACTTGGTTCATCTTAATTAACACTGGCTTCTGCGTCGTGTCCACCAGACAACATTGTGATTAATGTTCATCGTACAATGTCAGACCAACACCTGTACGTGTCCCATTAATCAAATCTAGCTACACTAATTAAGCTAGCTCAATATTGGTATTGGAGTACTCGTATTTTATAACACATGCATAATGCAGTACATTCCCAAAAATCGTCAACCCCACTGGAGTAATATATAATGATAATAATCCTCATCTCTCCTACACAATTATAATAAGTAAAGAAAATACAAGCTAGTTGTATAGATCGTATAGATCGATTTAAATACGAATACACAGCTTTTTTACGGTTTCCAATCAAATGTAGGTTATCTATGTCACCGTCCCAATCCCCCATACAAGCAGTGCACCTAGCTGGCTATCACCCATCTCAAGTAGTCAATTGTAATAATGCTGATTTATTTGATCCATATATTGAAATGGAAATTGAAATTGCAACTGAATTGATGTAAAAAAGAAAGGACCAGCCCCTAATCACATGAATTTACCTAAACTAATTACCCAATCATATCATAGTCTTCTGGCAGGCATATAATTATCATGAAACATTCCATCCATATAGAGCCTGCCTGCCTGCCTGCCTGCCAGTGGTCCATCAATCAATTAAAGTTATGTTTTATAATAATAATATATATTATAAAAAAATAAGAAGTCAACATCCATCGGAACTGAGGCAGCATGACCAATTGTCACCATAGCTTACGTTCCCTTTGATCATAAATAAATTAACTACACCCATCGATCTTATTATAAAATTTAAGAAACTAGCTTAAAGCCAAATGTAAGAAAGAAAGACGCCGCAACAACAACAACAATAATAATAATAATAATAATAATAAAAAAAAAAAGTGAGAGAGGCAGAGTGAAATGAAGTGATGCAAATGCCAAGAATTTCGTCCTCGAGATATAGAACACAAATTAGCAAGGGCTTTGGAAATGGAAATACATGTCTCAATCTCAAACTTTAAATCAGTCAAGTCAATAGTGTAGTAATAGTAATACTATTAAACGCAAAAAAAACCATGCATTTAAATTAAATTAATATAGGAAAACACCAAAAGTTGCCTTGCATACAGTGATTAAACAAGTACGTACTACGTCGCTTTCCCAAAGTGGCAAGTCAATTGAACCCACCCCCCAGATTAAGTGCCCATTTCCCTTTTTTAATTGCTGTATATTACCACCACAAGCACCAACCTAGGTACTTTCCGTTTTTTTATAACACCATCATTTGTACTTGAACAAATTTTAAACACCATACCTGAAAACCTTTTTGTAATACATCTCGTTATCCAACAGGTGCTGTATACATCCACGTACTTACAGTGAAATGCTAGAGGTCAATGAACAGCTATATACATACTCATAAGGATGGTGATGGTGATGGTGATGGTGATAGTCATGGTGATTTTTCACCCTAAACAAACATACATACATCTAATCTAATAACACAACAGATCACAAACAATATAATGGCAATTGAATTCTATCCCCAAACCTCTAGTACAACTAAAAAATTGACACTCAAATTGGTTTAAGTTACACATTTGTGTGTATTACAATGTCAACACTGGGGCATTACGGCATTATATTCAATATACGTGTTCATATATATAATAATATAATAATAATAATAATAATAAATGTTTACATATATATATGTTACGTTACATAGCGGTTAGTCTGAGCTGCAGCACAACTCACAGCAGACAAAACAGCCTAAAAAGGCCAAGGCACCACAAAACTGTGTGACAAGAATTGCACATTGGTCATTTATCTTTGTACAGGCTTCAATGCAGCACACACAACAGCACTTGCCACATAAATTAACACAACAGTTGCCAGCTGCTCTCACTAACATTTCTGCTTGGTCTGGTAATTTTGGTTCGTAACCCGGAGGGGTGTTCTCAATTGTTGCAATCAAGTTGCCAAATCCTACACCCAGCGGCTGCAACAATTTTATCATCTCAGATTTTTCCATTTTCTGAGTATTCGTTCCTTTTTCACCCTGCATTATACAAAGTTTGTAAATCAGATATACAAATCCTTCTACTTCTTTAGCCAGCAATCTTACCTTATATTTATAAGTTACAAGAGAAACTTGTCTAAGGCTCAAAATGATAAAAAAAAAAAAAGTTACAAGCTACCAATCACACAGATGTCAAGCAACGTTATAACCACAAATGCTAACATATATGATGTTTACCTGTTTTATGCCAGATGATGTTGCATGCTTATCTTGCACTGTTTCCAACAAGATCATACGTGTATACTCACTAACAACACCGGTCTGGATGCTGACTTTTGCTACCTGCCCACAAAAGAATGTAGCACATAGCTTAACCCAAAAAATTTTTTGATGATAAATGATTAAATCTCAGACATATTGGCAAGTGATGTGATTTAGTTGGTCCATGAAGAAGCAGGTTAAGTACTATAATGAATAATTAGATGAACAATCCAGATTTTAAAACGGTCACACAGGTGAACTCGAGTTTTGTGATGCCAAGCCTAAGTTAAAAATTCAGCGAACATACACAGCTTTTGACACTCGTAAGCAAATTTGCAGTATAACTATGGAGTGGCATTATGTCCACCTCACTCTTATCCTTCAAGAGATAAAAGTAGAAGATTTTATGTTACCTTCTCCTCAAGCTTTTTATCTTGTGAAAACCATGCTTGCATTGTGTATTGTTCGATTTGCTGTTTCGCCAAGACCTAGTGACAAACCAGGATGATATCAAATAGACGGCTACAAATGAAATAGTGAAGCAAAACTTATTTTTTGGTAATAAAGATAAAACAGGCCCACAACTCAAAGTGCAAAAAAGATAATTATAGTTTCTTGCTTGCTAAAGGTTGAGCCTCTAAGATGCATTATGATCATAGAACGAAAGAAAAACATAGTTGTATATGTAGTGTATTCACTGATATAAGTTAGAGCTAGCAAGCGGTTTTGAGATAAACATGCAACTGGATATCATTATAGCACCAATATTGTAGTTTGTAAAGAAGTTAAATAGAAAATTTCACAGATATTTTGGTCATAAGACCTACCTTGTCAAGAGGTATGTCTTTTGCTCGTTGCACCTTCAGGTCAATAGTGAAGTCACTCATATCTGCTAGGATACCCCTAGCTTTCAGTGTGTCAGGAAAACCACCCCTGTACTGCCCAAATATGATAAGTGGCCCTTCGGAACAAAGATCTGGAACAACTGAAGGATAAATCTGAAAAAGACAGGCTATAGTTACTTCTCTGGAAGAACAGAATGGAACAAGAATATCTTTGTAAACAGCGTTATTGGATAACAGATTCAATAATTTTGCACCAAGCAAATCCAACTCGAATTTGACTATAGTAAAATGACATTTTAAAATTATTCAAAATGACTCCTTTGTCCTGTGTCCTATATTCCTTTCAGCTCCATTCATGGACAAGCAGCTGTTTCAGGGAAAGGTATATTGGTAAATGTAGATTAAGCAATGTTTGACTCAAGCAACAAATGGGTATGTTTCACGTTGCCATTTAACTAACCCGTGCAAGAATTGAGGAATACAGTTATCGGACAAAGAATTGACCGTGAATCCATAATAGGGCAGATACATAAAAGCATACCTCAAGAGCATCAAGATCGTCGAGACCATCAATGGCAATGTTCACCAAAACCGTAGAAGCAGCTCTAGAAAACAAAGCTTCCATTTGAACTACAATTGACTCTGAACAGACATATTCACAGCAAAATATCAGTAACTGTTCAATATTAACCATTATTCCATTGAGTAAGGAAATTATGTGACTCATATAGCATCAAAACAATGAACTTTTTGCACAAACTCTTTCCCTTGTGAGACATGGATTACCTGGATCGGATGCAGCCTCAAAACGTCCTCTGCCAATCATTGCAAGCATTCGCAAAAAGTAGTGATTACAGAACGAACCTACAAAGAAATTCATAGAACAAGCTAACTACAATTGATAAACGACCAGAAAAGATAATGCAGCTGAACCTCCAAATTCACTAACGAAAAAATAAAATTGTCTTCTAAATCCTGTAATATAGGTCATCTAATGTGGCATCATAATAAGAATCACAAATTCACAAGTCACCTTTTTCTAAAGCATAAATGCGTATTAAAGTTCAACCATTTTGAAGTATCTACCCCGCTCTCATTAAGTATAAAAATAATTTTATTTGATGTACTTGGAACAACAAGCATTAAGAACTCAAAACAAAATCATTACCTATACCAAAGGTATATATTCGCGGACACAAATTTGATCCTTGATTTCTTAGTTGCTTGATCATAACTTCACAAATTTGTCTCTCATTTTCAACAGCCCCATCAGTCACAAAAAAGATCATTGGAATTGCGTGTTTGGCCCCAGATAACATCTCTATGGCCTGATAAAGCATAAAATCACAATGTAAAACCCATTAACATCAATATCACCATTATCTTGTACACAAATGGATGGTGCCTAGATATCCATCAAACAAAAGGCATCTCATCTCATCATGTAAAGTTATAGTCTCAAAAATCATTTAAAGGTCCTCCACAGGTTAGAACCAAATCCAATAGCAGCAAAATTAGTTGAGAATTAAAAATAGTAATAAGAAAAGATGTTCATGTTGTTGTTATGGTATCATGAAACATCTTTGACTGACAACTGAAAGAAGAAAATAACCTGATCTAGAGCGATTGACATGTCAGTACCACCACCAGCAATAAAATTCATGCCAATCCAATCGCTTGCTTTTTCAAGCGCTTCTTTGGTTGCCAACTCCAGGGTTGATGAATACAAGTAAGTCTGGTCATTAAATGCCATTATACCAAATGAGTCCCCTTGATCAAGTTTTGAAAGTGCTGCAACAACCGCGCTTTTTGTAGCCTCGATTGTCCTTCCCTTCATGCTTCCACTTATATCGACGACGAAAAGTACTTCCTTCTTAATAACCTTTTATACAGAAAGCAAAAAATCAACATTTCAAGAAAACTACTTTTCTATTCAAGCATCCATTGATCAGTTTCATATGTATCCAACAGATACATGCGAATTTAAAACTCCACCTTTTTGCTGAGACCAGGCCCTGGAAACAAGTACAGAGAAAACACCTCCCTTTGGTCTATACTGAGTGATGATGGAGACTGCAAAAGGATACCACCAAATGCACTGCTTGTAGGAACCTGAAACATGGTGAATGTTCCTCTTAACGCAACTATATAATGCTCTATGAAGATACAATCCATCCGGTATGCTTAACAATTTGCTTGATACAACTTTTACCATTATAGATTTTTAGTCAACATAGTGAAAACTTACTCTATGAAGATGCAATCCATCCGGTATGCTTAACAATTTGCTTGATACAACTTTTACCATTATAGATTTTTAGTCAACATAGTGAAAACTTACCGAGTATGTAAACATGAAATCAGTAGTTGACCACGCAAGGACTTCTGCTTCGTACGAAAAAGCCAGTTTCCCTACTTCCCGCTTTTGCTGCTCCTGAAACAGGAGTAAAGTTTGTTCACTTAGAAACCACAAAGTATTAAACAGAATTGTGAGAAACGGTTAAAAATGAATGTTGAAACAAGGTTGCACCTTGAGAGGATGGGTAGCTGTCCGACAGACGACTTGTGTACCCAAGCCAATGTTGACACTGAGTTGTATCTTTTCCTTTTTGGAGAATTTCTTTCCAGCAGGAGTGACATACTCTGGGAAAGTGAAAGGAATGTGTAATGTGAAGTCACCATCTTTATAGCTAATTTTCTGAGACCATCTTACTTTGACTGAAAGATTTGAACCACCATCAACCTGGACAAAGTTCATGCTAATCAGATATAATAATTTAAATGAATGAATAAATAAATGATGAAAAGAAAAGACAAGAAAAATAAACCTGTGGTATTGTCAAAGTAAAGATGTGAGGTTTAAGAAAGCCTCCGTCTTGAGGTTTGGCTAGAATAGTAGTAGTAGTAGTGGTTTCATCCATGACAACTAACTGTGTGCTATATGATTTTCTGGTAACTTGAACCTCTACACCTAGAATTGAACCCTGTTATTAGCCAAATGAATGAATTAGTTTTATTGAGTTGAGTTGAGTTGAGTTAAGTTGAGGGTTGAACTGAATTCCCAATTAGAATTAACTACTATACTATATGGACAGCGCTCAGTCATTTGACTCTATCATGCTTGCCGTTCATTTTTGTTGACTTCTGATCCAGCCAGTCCGATAGAGATCAATAAGCAGTTAGAAATTGGACAGTTACCTTCTGAAACCGTGTTTATCCTCTCCGTATCCAACTCTCTTAAAACCGTCATCTCACATCTTTTCCACCTCATTTTCCTTGAGTAACTAACCTAAAATCCCTAAATTTCTAGCAACAAGAATACCCCCTTTTGCCCTCATTTCCCTCATCACTCATCAGGTCAATCAATACCCTACCAGACATTTTCAATCAGGTACTTACAATCTTCGTTAAGAATGATGAATCAAAACTCTATATTAAGGAAAGAAACATGAGTCGGTCGCAAATGAACTAGGTTGAATAAAGTTTTACTCTTTAATGGATGGAGGTATTTCTGGCCTTAAGTTCGAGTGTGTTGGAGTGTTACATAATTTGGGGAACTGGGATAGGTGCCATTAGGACATCATTATTTGGGAGTATCTATATTCTATTATAATTGTTAGAGGTGGCAATTTTAGACCCATTGGTTATTTATGGGTCAACTTGGTTAATATTTATGAGGGGATGGGTTTGTTGGGTCTCCCCCCTTTTTTTGGATAGGTTTAAATGATAATTTAATATAAATTCCAATTGTATAACAATTAACCAACCCAGACGCGTTTAGACCAATCCTCTTAAATGACCCATCTAGACCTGGACCCATTTAGACCCAAACCCATCTAGACCCGTGACCCAACCCATTCATTTTGACACTTGTAATATTTATCTCATCTCTTTTTAGAGCTAATTTTGATTTCTAGAACCTCGTAATTTTACGGTAACTTCCCTAATTGTTTAGAGTTTCTTTAGACCAATGCAGGAGAAAATATCTATCTGGCCAAATGATGATGTTAATGAGAGTGCTCAGGCACTGTACTATTTATATGAATGCGCAGCGTAATTTAAGTTTTGTTGTCTCCCATCTTGTATATTTGGGTAAAACAATTACTGAAAATGTTATCTCTCAACGAGATATTTCCTTCAACTTATGACGAGATATGGTGGCTTTATTTGCAGATGAGCATTGTGAAGCAGTGGAAGGAGTTCCTTGATCACAATGACACCATAGGCTTCAAATTTGATGTCAAACCTTCAGTTCCCATTTTCTTAGAGTTGGTTTGGTTGTAGGTTTCTTTACTGACATTCTGCCGCATGCAGAAAGATGCAAACAAATTTGACAGAACTGCCTAAAACGATACACAGTATGAGTTGTGCCAGTGTTTTTGTAGTGCAGAAATGTGATTAGGTTCTTGGTAATTTGGAGTTCATTATGCATAATTCTTTTTTACCCAATATCGATGAATGTACTTGACCAACTCAGTTGTCGATCAATGTCACACTCTGAATAAGTTTATCATGTATCTTATTGTTGGTTTCGGCTATTATAATAGTTTCCGGGGCAATCACCAATATTAGGTTATCAGGTACGTGGCAGTGAGAGGTATCACCAATTGGATTTCAACATTATTGAAACATTGATAGTGATTTGTTTTACTCAAGGATTGTTTAGGTATGGAGTTGGGATACATCCAAGTATTGAAAGACGTAGTGCCAATTACATATTTTTTGTTCCAGGTAACAAAACATTCCCCTGTTTTTAGTAGGAATGAATTAATTTTTGGGTTTAGATGGGTGGGTGGGAATGGAATGGAATGAAAAAGTAAAGTAAGAATAAGGATGAGAGGGAGAACCTGTAGGGCAGGGGGCATAGGAATAGCGAGACGACATTCAGAGGTGGCACTTGACATAACACAGTGAAGCCTCCAAGAGGCATTCATGGTTAGGAATGCGGTGTCGAGATGGCAGTCGGCGTGAAGGTCAATTGCAAGCATGTGAAGGGGAATCAAGGCAGGAGGATCGCATCTGCCGTGGACGTGGGGCTGATAGCTGGGGACGTCAGGGTTATCAACGATCCCTGGATTTGAGATGACGGCGTAAACCATTGGTGAAGTGGGGTAATAAGACGATGATGACGACTTGTCCATCGGGGTGATGGGTCTTGGGGGTGCTACGGATCGGTCTTTACCGAAGTAAACACGTTTGGAGAGACGAAGGCCGTCTTCAACGCCTCTGGTAAAATCGTCGGAAGACATGAGTGGAAGGGTTCGGGGGTTTTTTTATGCAGTCTCCTGTCCTTCCACCTTCAATTTGATTGATGATGATGATGATCAATGGATGAATGAATGAGTCTAGGGCCAGTCAAGTCCAGTCCATTCCTAATTACTTTTATTTTTCTTATTAATTAATTTTGGGGGGTTTCATTTTCATTCGCCGTTACATTACACCCTCCAACAGGGACCAATTGCTTTCCTATTATTATTTATTTATTCATTTATTTTATTATAATAATTTCACAATAATACATTTCAACACCCAATATAGTATGTTCGGAGTGGGAAAAAAATCATCTTTATCAGCTTCATTAAAATACGTTTTATGTTTGATGTTGATTTCCTTGTCATTTCAGTGTATACTTTATGTAGGCTTTTAGCAGTCTATCTTTCATTTTAATTTATTTTATTTTTATTTCTTTATTATTATTAATTATATAATAATTTTCTACATGTTATGAAATGAAAGAACAAGAATAATAGATGGAGAGGAAGAGAAGAATATTATTATTATTGAATGATTAATATTCAATGAATACAAAAGACAAGTATATATAGGGATTGAAGTAAACCCTAATAATCTAATAGGTAGATGGTGGGCTATCCACAAACCCATGGATCAAGCCTATGGATTTCACAACACTCTCCCTTGGATAGTCACCGTTTATATTACGCTATAGACTGCCTTGTTAAAAACTTTATCAAGAAAAACCCAATGGGATAAGAACTTGATGAAGGGAAAAAGAGTGCAGTGCGTATAATACTCCCCCTAAGTTTAATGTATATCCTTTAAGGGCCGAATACCGATCTTCCGAACTAGATGCTCAAAAACTTTTGTCGACAATGATTTTGTAAATAAGTCGACCAAATTTTCGCTTGTTCGGACTTGATAAACATCAATGATTCCATCATTTTGTAGATCATAAGTTTGATTTCCTTTGATTGTCTCGAGACCGCACTCCTTTTGGATGTGTTGAATCGTCGATCTTGAGTAAACATTTCTCGATCGGATTTATAAAACTCAATAAATTTAGCATTATTTGACGACCTCCAAGAAATTGTGGTGTCTCCACAGGTGAAAACATATCATGTTTTTGACCTTATGTGGATCAGACAAAAACCCGCGTATCCAAATTTAGCTTTTTCTTTGTGTAAAATAATCCCATATCATGGGTACCACAAAAATGACACAATATGAGATTGATTGCAATATATAAAAGTGTCTTAAAGCCCCAAGTGGACTTAGGTATTATAATGATTGTTTATCATTTTCTCCGGGGTGGGATGAATCCATAAACATATTCAGATAGATACTATTTTAAAGGTATGGACATCCATTTCATATTAGTGTACATTACTCCCCCTTGGATGTCCATTGTTATAATGATTATGCCTCGTTAAAACCTTACTAGATAAAACCCGATGGGACAAAAGTCTAGTTAAGGAAAAAGAGTACATAATTCTTTTAATGTGTTGAGGATGTTGCATCGTTAAAAACCTTGTCAGAAAAACCCGGTGGGACAAAACCATGGTCAAGGAAAAAAAATAGTGCAACATTTATTTTGTCCCCCTCATAATCACATCACTTGTGAATGTGTTGACAAATAATATCATCTCATCGAATTTAATGAGAAAAAACTGACTTTTATGAGATAAGTTATGGATCCATCATCGTTGATGTATCCATCAAATTGAAAAATATTTTATACGTATGCAAGACAATGAGTGTCCTCTCATAGATAATAAGTTACCTCGCCAAAAATGTGAAGTAAATGATTTTCAACTCTTTTATGACCAGTGAGAAACATCAACGTCTAATGATATTTGTCATCCTTCGAGGGTCGGAAGGATTGTCAATATTAAAATAATCATTGCATCATGAAGGATGTATGACTCTTTGTACATGCTTGAACATTTCTTTCATATTCAGTTATAAATATTCATTCACCTTTAGAACCTTGTAAAAAGTTCAAAGGATGTATGAATTTGAAAAATCTCATAAAGAAAGTATTTATAATATGGGCTAAAATGTCCATTTAATAAAGAATTTTTCGAGCTCAAATTGATATGATTCGACAGTGTCCTCAAGAGCCATTTATGAAAAACATGAGGCATTATAAATAGTGAGACATGTCTTTCTCATATCTTCCCAATCAT
Organism: Pseudognaphalium luteoalbum; assembly: GCA_963422505.1. NCBI lineage: Eukaryota > Viridiplantae > Streptophyta > Magnoliopsida > Asterales > Asteraceae > Pseudognaphalium > Pseudognaphalium luteoalbum. The sequence continues at coordinate 121,230,018 of OY730196.1, read as the reverse complement.
TTGATATAAGATCTTATTCAAATTGAATAAATGGTGATCTCAAAAACCTTTCTAAAATGCTTGAGGCTTATTGAAGTGGAAATATTTTTAAACATTTTATATCCTTGAGGGATCCAAATAGCAAATGAGCTAGACTTGTGAGTTATCATATAACTAGCAAAGAGCCTTAGTATCAACACTCTAGCTTTATATATACTCATTGCGCTTTTGAGTAAAGACCGGTCATACAATAGGCTTTACACCTTTATGAAATGGACTATGAGTTCAAAAATCTCGTATTAAGAGATTTCATAAATTTATTGCGTATTTTTATATTGGCCAATAATATTTTCACTTTTTGGCATAAATAATTTTATGATCCTCAACCACAATAGCTAGCGCTATATTATAAACAATAATATTATCGACATCGATTTCATTTATATCGATTCCACATTGTTCTAGACATGATATCATTTATTGAGATCTCTTCATTTTTGGGTACCAGAGGTTCTGATAGAACATTCATGTCTAGTTTTGTTAGATTGAATTGGGGTCTTTAATTCCTCGATTTGACCATCTAAATAATTTGCTCCTTTTTTCGAGGATATAATTTGGAATCGACTTTTATTTTATCACATTTCACGTGCCATAGGCTTATTAGCCATTTTAGTAGGAGCATTAACAACTTATCATTCAAACAAATATGTCTGACAAATATCAAAAATGAATTATCATTTGAATTTCAAGTTCATACTTGATACTATGAGGATCAATATTATATATTAATAATTCATTTTCATTTTAAGATCTCCCCTTTTGGTCTCATAGTTGTGCGTTATGGTTGAGCATATATCGCACAAATAAAAAAAAATATCTTTGGTATATCTTTTTGAGGACCAAAAATCAATTATAGGGGAGAAATCTTATTTCCATTGGCACGATGCGGACTCACATCATTGCATGTATATTAACATGGCCCTAGAGTATAAGTAGTATTGTTGCTCTCATAATAGATGTTGATTTTCTATCAACTAAGCCTTTTGATAAAAGCAATTTACGTATGAACTAATATATGTTCAATACTTACTACAATCAACTGAAAATGTTGATGTATTTAAACAATATATACGTTCACTGACATTATCAAAACAAAATTTGATATTTTTAAATATGTGCTTGTAAGCTCAATAACCGAGTTACTTAGTCACGCAAAATTTAGGTTGCAATTTTGATGACCATTCAGACGATGCATCAATTTAAAAATTCTAAATGGTTCATTATATGGATATATGAAATAACCGCTAGTTGATTTCAGAACTTTTAAGGGAATGAGTCCCAATAGTAGTACGTATAAATTTTCTTGAGAGCAATGCATGTAAAATTATTATGTCGAGGAAACTTGAGGTTCCATTATACATTTCGCATCATGATTGACTCGGGATGGTCTCACCGATCTCGCCAATTAATGTAATAATCAAAGCTCATTAAACGTCAAGTTTATGACCATATGTACTTCAATTACACATTCATTTATAATACAAGCCAAGGGGCTAGAGTAATACCTCTTTAATATTTATTTCTCGTGGGTATTAGCTCTTCAAGGACTTTCAGTGTACTTACACTGTCAAGGATAGTCGAGATGATATTGATCATTGAAGAATTGTACTCGCTGATATTTTTAGAATATTACAACATGAGGTGCATTTTAATAAAGCGAGTTTTTTTAAAGCATTGATTGCTTTTGATGATCAAACCTTTTGGATATTTCACCGTAATGTAGATTAATTCTTCGAAGATTGTTCAAAATAAAATAAATCTTAAGATAAAAAGTCCATATGAGATATGGAGATAATTGTTAATAGAGACGTCAAGATCAATGAACTTTAATTTTTATAAGTTCTAACATTGTAACTACAAAATAAAAATATATATTATTTAATCAAAATTACATGTATGTAATCAAACAAATACTATGTTTTGAAATTCAAACACATGCAAGTGTATTAGTATATTTAAATTGTTGCTAGATAGGGGTATTAGATTATAAACAACATATATGCATGATACTTCGAAAGTAGACATAAACATATGATTAAAATTTCGTTGATTAAACAAAACGTATAAACAACGCATATCTTTATTAAATTAAAATAAAGAAAAGTTATGTATATATAGTTTGATTTTTGATTTCATGTAAAACTTAGGAGTAGTAATTGTAAATAATTGAATATTGTCTATAGGAAAATAGAGCATTTTTTCCATAAAAGATATTAATAATTTAGATGTTCTATTATTGAACAAGATACGTAAGTGTAGTATTTTGAAAGTTTCAGAATAGAATCAGAGAAAGAGTACGGAATTAAAAGAAATAAGTTTCAAGTTAGAGTGTATTAGACATGATTCTTATGGGAAACGTATATACAAAATTTTACATTACAAAGAATGTAAGTTTTGAGGACGAAACTATTTTTAAGAGGAGTAGATTTGTAACATCTTAACTTTCAAAATGTTAGTCTTGAAAAATTATACAAGTTATTACGTAACATGAAGGAAAACTATTTGATTTAGTTGAGAAGTTGTATTACTTCTAACATCTTAGAGTTTGATTTAAATTACAAAATGTTTATAATATGCATTATTAGAGGTAAACACGTGGTGATCACAAGCCATAATTGTAAGTAGAGAGTATATGTAGCAACTTAAAATTAGACATAGATATGTGACTAATTAAGCCTATAAATGTTTTAATAAAACTTAAAAATTGGTGAATAATCGTTCTTAGGCCACGTGGTAAATATTGATGACACCAAAAGAGGACACTTCATTGTCTACATTAGCTTAGACTCATACGTTGGCATCTATCTATGCTAATTAATTTCAACGATATAGATAAGAGCATTACATTTTATATCTTGGTTTAAAGATCAAAGAAAACATGTATCACTTTTCATATTCAAACACACACTCAAATGTTAGAGTTTACGGTTATAATCACATGAGAGTTAATAGGAAAATGTATACTTAGAGTACAAGTAGAGGAATATGGTGTACAAGCTTATCAAGCAAGAGTACAATTTAAGAGGCTTGTGGTACAAATTTATGAAGCATGAATCACACTTTAAGTATCTCAAAACCTCAATGTGAGTTACGAATACTGAGATATATGCTATGTACGTGTTTATGTGCTACGTGTTGTATTAGAAATATTAGAGATGTATCAATACATATATTGTCACGTTTATTAGAGTTGCATTTATGATTGCGTTAGAGCATGCGATTTTATAGATCCATAAAATATATTACATGCTTGGAAATGATTATTAAACTTGAAGTAAGTTATATGCTTTTGAAACTAAGCATGTGTTAAAGAATAATCAAGTTGACTGATTTCATTTAAGTTATGAAGTATATATATATGATTATTACTTTCGAACCGGTAATTGTTGTTGACTTTAATACTATGTATTATAATGAGTTACATGTTATGAATTGGTTAATAACTCATTATCTGTTTGTTCTCAGATACGTAAAAGGAAACTCAGTGAAATTAGACAACTGAGTTCAGGGACTGAAAATTGGTGAGTGGAACTGGGGTCTTCAGTTTAACTCAGTTGTAACAGGTTTGGTTACAACGGGTAAACATAATAATTGTTGGTTAATGACTGTTTAGTCTAATGATATATTGTTATAATTGAATAATTGTTGTCATTGTTACTTGATGGCATGATGATTATGCACTATGTGACAATGTGTTTCCAGAGGTCAATATCGTCATTGGTTGGGCTTAGTTGCTATTGATTGCGCGTCCCTTGTACATATCGTTAATAGGGACCTTAGTCGTGTAGGATTGGCACTAAGTTATCGGTGTATTCTGTAGTAGCTAATACAGATTGAGATAAGCGTTCTTCGGGACCACCGCGGCATGAGGGTTCCTCAAGGACCACCGACCCTCTGTGGTGATTATGTGTTTATGTTTATTTGTTGTATGATTTGTTATTGCTGGGTGAACTGTCAGATACAGTTTCATTCACTTAGCTGTGAGCTAATCCCACGTGTTTAATATTTTTGCAGATTATGAATTTTTATGGATTGGACTCATGTTTGACTACCTCGATGTATACTCTGATATGTTTTGATGTTAATCAAATGTTATGATTTGGAAACTTGTATCATCGGGTGTTCGATTTATATTTATTAACTCGGTTTTGTAAAAGTAAACTTTTGGAATAATAAATTTTTGGTACATATGAATGTACTTAATGATACGTACTTAATGATATGTATGTATGTTTGGTAAAAGAAAAATTTGGTAAAAGAAAAATTTGGGACGTGCACTTCTGGTGTTTAAAATAATATAAAATATGTTTATTACTTATTTCCTTAAATAAATAACAATATGTTAACAATTGAAATAAAAATTACACATGTCACGTGGATCAATTGTTACTTTGAATAACATTATAGATAAATAAAAAAATTAGTGATTTTAAATGTTTATATAAAATTAGTTCATTAATTAAAAATAGATTTCAAAAGTATATGCATACATGTAATATATATACAAATCATATGTACAGATTCTTGAATTTATATGTGATGTGACTAGTAAGTACAAATTACGAATTGAAGTTTTAAATTATAATTATAATGCTTAAATTTGTAAATGTTAGTTCAACGATATTAAAATCATATTTCAATTGCGATTGTAACGATATTGTTAATTTGCTATCAAACATAAACAATAAATAAATATATGATTATAAAGATTGTTGCATATTTATGTATATATCTTAGGAGATTATGACAATTAACCTCATGAAATATATATTTTGTCATTTAATTTAAAATTTTAAAAATATATATGTTTATTGCATAATGTCTCTTTATGTTGTTATTGTACGTCAAAGTCTAAGTTTTTATTAGTTGATCTATACTTTTTATTAGCACTTCGAAATTTGTTGCTTCCTTTATAGTTTGCTTATCTTATTAATCATATTCATTTATAATAAAAATTGCACAATTAAATTGACAACATTATATTTACAAATTATGCTATGTATTTTTAAAACAGTCATGCATCGTACGGGCTCAATACCTAGTATCTTTCATATCTAATAAAAGGGGGTTTATGTTGATGTCATATATTTGATTTGTCCCATTGTTAAATAATCTCAATGCTAACGTGGCGCTTTAATATGTAAGGATTTTTCTCCTAATCTTAAGTTTTTTTAAAAAATAATTCAACATATTTTATTAACTAAACCTGTTTTAATATACGATCTTATTGGGAATTTCAAGATACCCTAATTATTATTATGGTACGCTTCATCTTTTATATGAAAGGTTGAATGCTATTTATTTTTCTTGCACGCTTCTTATAATCACTCTCAAGATGGAATACCATTGGTCACCTCCTCCTCCAAATATAAATTCCGTCTTCACTACATGCCCAACATCATCATACACAATTTGTATTTTGTATTTACGATCAACAATGGAGAACGGTGACTTCAACTACATTTCAGATCTTGATGTATGATGATGTTGGGCATACAAATTACAGATTGTGTATGATGATGTTGGGCATCAGATTGTGTATGATGATGATGATGTCGGTCTCCTCTGCTAATCCAATTCACTCTCTATGCAATGCCTACTCTTCCAATAGCATTTTATGTCATCAATTCCACATGTCAACATTTGAAATCAAAATCAATACATACATACTGATATTCTAATGTGATATCAAATGTTTTCTCTCCATTTATCAGGTGTGTTTTACTTCATTCTTCTTCATCATGTTTGCCATCTTTGTCACTTTCATGGCTTTTAAAATTTTCCTAGCTAATTTTTCACGGAGTGATATATTCTTGCAATAATTCTCTTTTTACATCTATTGTGTTGATATCTTGCAGCTAATCGTGGAAGACAAATTACTGAAAGAAAATATTAGGTAAAGAAAGGGCTTCTACACGCCAAAGTTTATTGTATATTATTGAAAAAAAGATGGGTAGTTATATAGAAAGATTATTGTTTTTATCAAGGAAATAACTTTCATTTCATTATTATTTAAACTATATAAAAATAAAAGTAAAAAAAATGCCTAATATAGATCTTAATATTGTAACTAACTTCTTAAAAACTCTTGTGTGTGAATATCTTCTAAAAATTTTAAATTATATATTTGACATATTGGTGTCAATTGTCAAACACTCGACTACATTTATGAATGAAATAAATGAATTTACTATTTTCATCATTTTTATAATTTCTCACGATGTATAAGTAGAGTAAGATATATAACAACTTAAAGGTAGATCGTCTTTAATTTTTGTCATTTTGTAGTTGTTTAGAAATTTTATTTCCATTTCATGTATTAAAGTGAAGATATAATGACTATTATATTAACAAACAAGAATATGTAACATATACATATATATTCTACTTACTTTTTACCAAGATATAGATTTTCTATTTTCTATTATTGTGTATAGAAACATGAAGAGCCCCGTAAATACTATTTTTAAACTGTACATAACTATTTTTAAAACACGCTAACTACAGTTAGCAGTAAATCATTGAAGAGCCCTGCAAATTTTGTGAGTTCTAAACTAGCATACATATATTCTACTTACTTTTTACCAAGATATAGATTTTCTATTTTCTATTATTGTGTATGGAAACATGAAGGACTTGAGAAAATCTAAACTGCGGTAAGTACATATAGTTCTATTTTCATAATTACATCTATCCTTTTATATTGTTCATTGACCAATCGACTAAAAATTATTTATAGGAATTTGAATGAATTAAAGAAATCGAATAATTTGAAAATATCAAGATCATGGTATGTATAGTTTTTTCTAAAAATAATCATAATATATTTATAATGTTGACTAACTAGTTTAGAACCCGTGAAATTATCCATGAAAAATACTTAAGTATCTGTATCCGTAGTCGTATATTTGTTATTATTATTTTGATGTTTATATACTATATAGTATATATACAATTTTTTATATATTATAAGATAATAAGATAATGTAAATATTAATTGGCGAACCTTATACCATACGCTATTATATTTGAATTTTCATGATTATTACATTTTGTATGATATGAAAACATGAAATTGTTCGTTATTTTGAACGTACCGAATCCTTCATTTACTTAATTAAAAAGAAAAAAATTTAACCATAAGATTTGAAATATTGAATATACTATAGTATATGATTTTTTATTTTTTTTTTCCATGATTACATACATGGAATAACTGAAACCCGCGAATAAACATGAAAAACCGATGGGTAATACAAATTGGGTACAAAGCGGGTATTGAACCAGATATGAGTATAAATATTTTAAACGGGTATGGATACAAATACACTAAAACCCGCCAGGAACCTGACTCATTGGCATCAATAATCCAAACATTGTGAACTAAAAATTGATAAAAGAATTCAAAAAATACGGTGGTATGGTGTAACACCCCCAAAATTCATTGATCGAGTTTAGCGGAAGTATTTAGTTAAGTATGAGGAGTGCCACAATACACCGTACATGCATACGTATCAGAGCTTATGATTACAACAGAACATAATATATTAAAATGTCAAATGTAATAGTTACAAAGTTTACGATTCATCGAATTGTATAAGTTGAAAAGTCTTTAAGTTACAAAAGTAGATTTCGTAAATATGACTAAACAGTTTAGTTATATAAAAGAAATCCAGTTGTCAAAAGTTGGCATCCTATTCCTTCGTGGGTCGCCTATGTTCCATGTATGCTGGAGGTTCTTACGTGCAGCTAATTCCCTCGTGGGTCGCCTATGTTCCAAGATATCTCGAAATGTTAGTACCGTCCTCATCAAAAGTGATGGAGATCTGATTCTCGACCAAGCCTATGACGAGAATGCTGCATGACAGGCTATCTGAGTGATTGACACTAGTAAGTAGGAAACCCTAAACACTTGAGTGATTTGAGTGACCCACTTGTGAGGATTTCCTAGTCATGATCATCATATATGTTGCTCTAAGAAGGTATCAAATTCTATAAACCCTTAGTTTCCGGTAAAAACTCTTTCATAACTGCAACTTTATATTCTTTGAAAAATGGTATCTCTAAAAACTAATGCAATTAGAATCCTTCCAGAAGCTTTTTAAGAATGAGTTTTCTTGAGGACAAGCAAAGTTCTAAGTGTGAGATACTTGATATCGCGTAAAAAGTCATGTTTTTACTACCGATATCTCTCTCATTCTGGAACGATTCTTGGCATTTTAAACTTGAAACCACTACAAATCAATGATATTATGCCAAGATGGTCAAAACAAGGTTGCACGATAAAAATCAAGCAAAATGGGTGAAAAACGAAGATTCCACACATGTTTAAAGATTCAAGGCATCAAAATGAGATTTCAAGATAAAGGTGCCCCTCATCAACATCCATCTCACCCAAGATGTTCATTTTCAAATTACGAATCCAACAGAAGAAGAATCAACAAAAACTGATAAAGAATGAAGATTCTACACCCGTCGGAAGATCCAAATGATTCGTATGCAATATCTGGAGATAGGAAACATATTTTAGGGATATCTTTACATCAAAGTCTTCGTTTTTGAATTACGAATCCCACGCAAAAAGAATCAACGCAAACGGACGCATAACGAAAAAGATACGCACGAATTAAGCAACGCAACAAAAGACAACGGACCGGGGCGGGTGGCAGCCGGTCGCCGCTGGCCAACAGCCGGCCGCCGCCGGCCAGCAGCCAGGCGGCGCACCCTACCCCCGTCTCTTTTGCACTTTTCCTTCCTTGAGCGTACCCGGTGCACCACCTTTCGCTACTTTTTCGTACCTGGTGCACCACCTTTCGCTACTTTTTCTAATGTGAGCCTAGGGATGCTAATGTGAGCCATATTTTCCCTATAAATAGTAGCCCCTAAGTCTCAATTTAACACACACTCAAAATACACTTCTACATTCTAATACACTCGCACACTCCTCTTCCATTTCCACTTTCTCACTCTAGAAATTCTCTTATAGTCTAGGATTATTGTAATTAATCTTCGGATTAGTATAGAGGCTAGAACGAACGTTAGGAGGTTTGAGGATTCATCTTTGTACGTGTAAACGAGTTTTCAATCATAATAATACGCTGCTACGCATTTAATTCCGGGTGATATCTAAACCTTTATCATACTTGTTTTATTCCATATTTTAAATATGTGTTATTGCTTGGTATGTGATATATTTGTTGCCATGAATTACGAGTAGTTTATTATTGTGGTTGTTGATGATGTAGATAATTATAAGTAAGGATGACATTATATAATTAATGCACGATAATCGTAAAGAGATATGACGACCCCTATTCGACTGTTTATCCGATATAGTACTGGAAATTCTTTAAGGCGGAGTACAAATGTATGGAAGTCGGTAAATGACCGAAGGTAGTTATATCTCTGGAATCAGCTCTGGTTATCCAGAAGGGGTAATACAACTTCACAACTAACTGGTATATCCTACGAAAGTCAAAACACTATAAAATGATGTTCGTGAAATACGTTCAGATAAAAGAGGAATTAGTAACCCTTGTAGCGTCAAGACTTTATGAATTCAAGTTTTATTTATGGATTACCCTTTCTGGTTATCCACGTGACTGCAACCTAGTAATTAGGACCTGATCAACCTTAATTATGGTAAGTAGTAATCTGTGCCCATGACATGCAATAAGTAAGATACATTGAAACCACTCGCTGTATATATTAGGTTTATATTTCTGCACTGCTTTATATTTAGTTAGATAGAGTGTCACTTTCACTGTCAATTACTCTCGACCGCATGTTGATGTGAGAAACCGTGGAACTACTACGTAAAGTACACTGTCTATCATTGAAAGGCATGATCCGCATGTGAAACACGTTTTAACAAACTGCGAATAATCTGGGGATGTATAACTGTTTGAAAATGAGAGATTTGAATCATAAGTCGAAGTAACTAGAGCTTAAATGAATGATAACAAGATTTCAGAATAAGATCAAAAGTTGTAATGACCTAGAATCTTTAGAACACCAAATCTCATAAAATTGGCGGTCTAAACATACAAAGTTATTAATCTGCATGCTAATAGAACAGTAAACTACCTTAGGAGTTAAGAACGGTCGGACCTATGAGACGATACACTACTGATTCATGAACCTCGGTATAGAACCAAAATAGGTTGCTTATCTTTCAACTAGATAAGTATTGGAAGTTTGCGTATTGCTCCGATCAGAATCATGATAACCTAGTTCCTAGTGACATGCCAATGGGAAATTGAGTTGGTAGGGTTCTAGAGTTTACGCCTAGTAGTTTGGTTGCCACATTAGTATCATCCCTATTTATTCTGTCATCCCGAAATATTAATTATTGAAATCTCAACAATCGCATATTTATCTTTATCTGCTTTCCTGTACTTTAATTTCCTGCATTTTAATTACTTGTCTTTAACCCCCAAACCTACCTACTTTGTTCCATCATAGATACTTCCCTACCGAAAGTGCCAACTTTAATTTACCCACACGTTTAGATTCATAGAACGATCTTAGGTTATACTTACCGCTTACTAACCAGAGTAGGTAGTACATATAATTTAAGTCCCGCTAATTATAAATTTTAAAACCCCTGATGGCGCCCGATTAAGTTACAATCAACGACACCGACGCTTTCGGGTGCCATCAAGTTTTTGGCGCCGCTGCCGGGGAGTCACAAACGTACAATTTAAAGCCACCTTAAGTAGTAGTATTTAGGAGATCCTTCCGAACGAAACCTTTCCGGATAATCTCGGAAGTTAAATTGAGTAATTTAGTATTAATTATTTTTTTAAGTATTAGTTAATTAGGATAGTATTAGTTTAAAATGACAAATCAAAAACCCACTTCTTACCTCATTTCAAAAGACGAACTGACGGCAATGGACGATACGGAATTCTTTGACTACTTAGTAGGAGAAATAGCATCTGATTTCTTTTCACCCTCTTCCTCTAAAGCTAAAGAAACCTCCGAAACCCTAGAAAAATTTAGGACCTCACTTTCTATTCCACAACATTGTCTGGACTTTAATGACACAGATCAGTTTCCTGACCTGACATCATCTCCAGAAGATCACTTTCCAACTTTGCATTCGCCTCAGGTACCAAATTCTGTCCACTTCAATAATCCTCCTGAAGAAGATTATGAAGAAAACCTTCGAAATTATGTGACTTAATCACCCTCATTCCTGAAACGTCAGTGTACGGCAACACTCTGTCAAATTCTCGTAATGACGGCATTTTTCCATTCCTTTCACAAGAACATGAATACACCATCTATCGAGTGGTGTATAAAGTTCCATCACTTGAGCCAGAAAAACCTTGTTCTGAAGAATGCCACCTCGGCGCATCCTTTAATCCTTCTCACAGAGTAGATGTTTATAGGGCATTCGTTAGGAAATTAGACTCCTCCGACTTTCCTTTTTCATATGACCAACGAGAAAAGATTACCAATCTTGATGAACAACTCAATTTCTCATCTCGCCTGTCAAATCATGAATGCGAAAGCACTTCCACCAATTTCAGAGACCAAGAACTAAAGTTTATAGCAGATCTGGATCTACTTTATGAATCACTTGCCAACATGGATTTCCATCCAATGTCTATGATATTAATCAATCATAATGTTGCTGCAATGATCAATGAACTTGAGTTCTGGGTAGAACGGGACCCGATGATTTCTATCATCATCCCTGGTAAAATTCCATTATTTTTTGACCCCGCTTCTTACTTGATCTAAAAAATTGCGAGACGTTTTTCCTGATTCCGCCAAAAGACATGACACCGCTTTCTTCGCTAAACGGAAAGACCTTCACGTTAAGCTTGTTCAAATCTTCGCTTTCACCAAATACCTCTTCACTTCCACACAAAAAGCCCTAATCAGTAAACTCGTAAGAATAGTCAATTCTACAACCGGAGAACCTGATTTGCAAGAAGATAAAGCATTCCTGGAAATCATGGATAAACTCAATCACGATCTAAATTACAAAGATCAAGGACCTCGCGACGGATTGTCAAACCCTAAGAAGATAAGAAAGGCATATAATAAGTTAATTAGTGATCTTGTCAATTTAGGATATGAAGAAAGAGAAACCCTAGGGGACATAGAGAACAATCAGTATTTAATTTATAACGTTATCTGGGAGCTTTCAAAATGTTTTGTGTCTAAAAACGTTCGTCTAAGGGAACAAATTTTGACCCTTTCTCTACAAAGAGATCGGAACGAATCATAAAATGATTCTTTCCTAAAAGGTCGAGGCTCGCAACTTTAAACGAACTTATTTTTAATAATTTTTGAAAGTTTCTGTTTAAAAAAAAAAAAGAGAAAGAGATTATAATAATATATAATAAATAACTTAAGTTTAATATTTTAGGTTAATTATAATCGTCCCGCAAAAATGTGCGCATTCCCTAAATTATTTATAACGTGACAAGAAACCAACAAGTAACAAGTCACAATAAATACACTTGAGATTCGTAATCATTATTAATAAGACATTATAAGTTAACTTAGATTATTAGCTTAATACTAGAAGTACATTAGGGACCATTTAAGGAATATGGTACTTGCAACTAGGACATATATTCCTAGGGGACCATTAAGACTTCCATGCACTCCCATAATTCAAAAACAAAAACACTTTCTTCCTCCCCTTTTGACCCCCATGGCCGGCCACATCCACACCTCCACACCTCCATCCACACCTCCACACCTCCACCCACACCACCATGAACCACCATTAAATCTCCATCAAACTCCATAATTTTGCGTCCTTTTGGACTCCTCGTTGCATATTATTCTCGGTTGTACATTTATTTTGAAGTTTTACGCACTACAATAAAGGTATGATCATGAAAAACCTACTTTGAACTTTGAATATCCTATTTTATGAAATTAGCTAAGTTAGTAACTAGGAATTGCTACTTTTCTTGGTTGAATGCTTAGAAATTACATACTACTACCACTTACCCATGCTAATCCACACATGTTTGACTTTATTAAAAGAAAGAACTTTGACCTATTAATTGAGTCTATGATTTTGCATGATTAAGTGTAGTTGTTAGGTATTTAGATGATCATGGTAATTTTAATGATTACTCTATGTTAAGTGCACAATGCAAATGAATTAGGATTAGCAAGTTGACTTTTGAAAGTCTACAAAAGATTAGCTAGCTTGCTTGAATAGAATAGTAAATTAAGATTACTTGACAATTCTTGCTCACTAGAATCTTGTACTTGCTTGACTAGTCAAAATAGGCAAAATAACTAGAAAATCATTATTGTGAAAATAAAAGTCTTGAATAAAATCAAACACATGGATGACATAACTCTTATTGCATGATTGAAATAGTTTAGGTCATATTTACATGCATAGGATATAATTTTGGCATACGAAGTTATCATTTGAAGTAAGCTTTGACTTGAAAAGTGGGGCTGTGAACTCACCTGTTGAGCTAAGTAAAGTTGCGAGCGCTAGCAAAGCCTAAATCCAAGTAGGTCACTAACGTCCTAAACGTAGGAATAATCGTATAAGCGGTTGGCTAACAGTCTAACCATGTTACTCGTTTTTTCATGAAAGATCCTTGTTTATTTTGTAAGTTCGACACGAGACGTTGGTGATATTTTTTGAAACGTTTCAAGGTGTAATTTATTGTTTCATGGTATTTCATAAGGTATGAAATTGTGTACGGGGGTCCGGGGGCAGCGCCCCTGGTAACGGGGTCCAAGGGGTGGCAACCCCTGGCGGGGTCCAAGGGGCAGAGCCCCTAGCTGGGTTCGAGCTGTAGTGAAAATGCATCCGAATTTCAAATTCGGAGTAAAATCAAGTGGTAAAATCTAGTTCCGACACTTAGTGAAAAACATGTGTTTTTAAGGTTCTGAGTTTTGCGACATAAGTACTGTGTCGCTAAAAGGTTCTGCGACACAAGGGTTTGTGTCGCATTCCTGCGGCATCCGCAAATAAATGCGACATAGGCATTTGTGTCGCAAATGTTGCGACATAAGTAGTTGTGTCGCAAGTATGCGACATAGGATAATTTATGCGACACAAGGCGTTGTGTCGCATAGTGCGACGTAAAAATGGTACTGCGATACAAAAGCTTGTGTCGCACTACTGTTTTCGGTCCCGTGCGACACAACGCGCTGTTTGACGAAAATCTTAATTTTTCAACCCAAAAATGTTTAGATCTTTCATATAATGACTTGTAACATGTTTGTATACTATAATAACAAAGGAAAAGTGAAAGGAAAGTGATTTTTCATACCAAATCGAGTGAAATCCGAAAGTTAGGTGAGTGGATGAAGATGGTGATGATAATGGTATTCTTGAGCTTGAATCTTGAAGATGAAGTTGATGATGAGTTTTGTTGTTGTTGTTATTCCGAAAATTCCAAGAAAATGGTGGTGATTTGGTGATTTTTGGTGAGTTTTTAGAGAGAGAATTGAGAGAGAATGGGGATGGAGTGAGAGAAAGGGAAAATGAAAATAAGGTGAAAATGAGGGTGGGGTGGGGGTGGTGTTGGCAGATTTTTGGGGCCAAAAATGAGGGGTTTTTGTCCCAAATTTACGGTATTTAACCCGTGTTCGTTTACCCGATCGTCAAATGTTAAAATGTTTTTAAACGATGGGTTTTTAAATATGTTTTCGATTATACTTTTAGTTGAAATATTTTATTTAAAATAATTTAGTTAAGTTATAAAATTATAACTTTGTTTTATTTTAGTTTTACTTATATGGTTCAAGTCGTTTCAGTTTACGAAATAAACATTATTTGACACAAAATGCTTTGTAAATATTATCAACATAATAATTAATAAACGTTAATGTTAATTAATAATTTCATATTATTAATTAATTTTATTCACCAACAGTCGTATATTTTTGTCGCGTTGTTTAAATCGTTCTGTACATAATTACAACTAATTATGAATAAGTAATACTACACGTATTATCTAGTTGGGCTTTGCTAGACTTATCTCTAAAATGTGTTGTGAATTCACTCTAAGTTAGGGAATTAGCCTAAAAATGCGTGCAATTAACGTTTATAATTTTGTTGGAAATTGCGGGGTGTTACATATAGATACAAATATACTAAAACCTGTCAAAACCTGACCCGTTGACATCCATAATCTAAAAATCGTAAATTAGAATTGATAAAAGAGTTCAAAAAAAACAACAACGGTGGTATAGATACAAATATACTAAAACCCGTCAAAAGTTGACCCTTTGACATCCATAATTCAAAAATTGTAAATTAGAAATCGATAAAATAAATTGTCGATCGTATAATAATTTAAATCACTGTGCGATGAAATGCAGTCATTAATTTTTTAGAATTAAAAATAACTTATTGAGGTTTTTTAAAGAAAATTATATGAATAGTTTAAATTATGAAAGAAATTATAAAATTATTATTAGATTAAAAATCTCATAAAATATTTGAAGAATTAATTGAAGAAAAAGTAGTGAACTTCTATAGTAAATATCTATAACATCCCAATTTTCAGTCTATTTATATAATATCCATTTTGGTATTTTTTATTATGCTAGAAAAGTTTATGAGAGTATTAAATGTTGTTTATATATGAAGTTAGAAGTATTGCTATCATCATCATGTTTATATATGAAAGTTAAAAGTCTACGTGGATTAAGAGCTTAATAAATTGTTGTGTGCTAAATGTTGTAATTATGGCTATATTTATTTATTTATGGTATGAGTTTTCAAACTAGAGGTCACTTTTTACATGGCTTTATTTTTAAATGGAAAGTTTGATATAAATGCAAGAGATGCTTAAAATACTCGTACTTAATAAGGAGTTTATTTTACATATTACCAACTTGTGTACAAGAGTTTATGCATGATAATTATTGATCTTAAACAAGTAAGAGTAGAGATAGTGGAGTTTTCTTAGTTACTACTAGTTATAACATAAGTTTTCTAAATTTGACATGTGGTTGATCCCACAAAGGCGTGGCATGCAAATGAATTAAAGTGGCAATCTAGTCTAAGAGTAGACTAATGACAAGGATGAAAGAAAATTAACTATAAAAGGGTCACTACCCTTCTCTTATCTGTTTTTCAATCGTACGTACTTATTAAAAAAGAAAAAAATGGTACAAAAGAAAATAGTACACAAACAATGTAAACGTTAAGTAGAGTACAAGTAGATAAAGCTAGATGTACAAGTATATGAAGCATGTATGGATCAAAGTATTTAGCTTATGGTACAAGTAGAGAAAGCTTAGAATACAAGTCGATGAAGCATGAATCACACTTTAAGTGTCTCAAAACCTCAATGTGAGTACCGTGTTGTTTACGAAAATTGAGATATATGCTACGTATGTGTTTATGTGCTATGTGTTGCATTAGATATGAAAGAGATGATAGAGTTATATGAACGCATATATATTGTCACGTTTGTTAGATTATTATGTACACATTTATGGTCACGATAGAGCATGCGATTTTATAGACAGAGTTATGAATACATACATTGCCACGTTATGTTCACGTAGAGATGTATGAATGCATTAAGTTATGTTCACGTTTTAAGTAAGCATTTTTATAAATGTATTATGAGGATAATTTGGAACAAGATAATGGAATATTGATTTATATAACTTAACATGTGATTTTTGTGATTTTGACTTAGCTCAAATACTTGCGTTATCTAAATTCTGCATTTGGTTTTAATAACGTAATGCTTAATTGTTTGATGTACGTGCTTAGAATCAATTATACGGTTATGGAACGGATTTCTGACTCCTTATAGTTCAAGGACTTACAAGGTTTATATATTGGTTAAAACATATAATGTTTGACTTATTGATATTATATTTGAATATGTTATGATAATAACTTGAAAGTTAGTATGAGTACTAATTACAAAGTATTGTTACGGTAGTAGATGTTATGAATTTCAAATTAGTTATATCCTTATAATTACAAAGTATTGTTATGGTAGTAGATGTTATGAATTTCAAATTAGTTATATCCTTATAGTTCAAGGACTTACAAGGTTTATATATTGGTTAAAACATATAATGTTTGACTTATTGATATTATATTTGAATATATTATGATAATAACTTGAAAGTTAGTATGAGTACTAATTACAAAGTATTGTTATGGTAGTAGATGTTATGAATTTCAAATTAGTTATATGATTATAACATTTATTATGGGATGAGTTACTGATTTATTATTTATTTGTATTCCAGATTGGCAGGAAAGACACTCAGTGATATTAGACTACTGAGTGGTAACTGTATTATTCGGTTCAACCCAGTTGTAACAGGTTTGATTACAACGGGTGAAGATATTTGGTTATGGGTTATTGACTGTTTAATCTTCTGGTTTATTGTTATTGTGGATTGGTTGTTTATATTCAGTAATGGTATGATTATTATGCATTATGTGATATTTGACTGCTGGGCATATGTGTATTAATGAGAGGTCAACACTGGTTGGGTTTGTTGCTATTGTTTGGTTGACGGAGTTTCCGATACACATCGTTGATGGATGAACCCTAGTCAGTGAAGATAGCTTCAAACTATCGGTAAATCACTGTGATGGCATACAAGTGTTCTTATGATGGCATACCAAGAACCGTCAGTCCTCTCAAGTATTGTGTGCTTATGTGTTTAGTTGTTGTAAGATCTGTTATTTCTGGATTGAACTGTCGGTTACAGTTCCATTCACTTAGTTGTGAACTAACCCCTCGATATTCAACATTTTGCAGATTATGTTTGGGTTATGGAATGGGTGTTTGGATACTGGATGAAATATTTGACTACTGTTGCGACTACTCTGATATATTTGAAAAAGCATATGTTTGGGAAATTTATATAATACCTAACTGATATAGTTAAGTTTTGGGAACTGTAAAGATTTTGTAAATAATTCGGGACATACGCTTCCAGTATTAGCAAAAATAATAAAATATATTTTTGAAAGATGGGGTATATATTGTAATTATAAAAAGGGTATACTTATCTTTTATTCAAATAAAAGTAGGATTGATGATGTCATAAAATTAATTAAAGGTTAAATCTTAATTGTTGATTTCTATCTAATGGTCATTATTCTCTTAGGATTTTTCTTTTAATATATAAGACTAGTTTAAGACCCGTAAATTTTACGGGTTGACTTTATGATATGTATTATATGGATGTTTTATATTAAATGGATTTAATAAGTTTTTTGGTGTTGGTGTACGGTACATCAGTTGGTATTGTTTTAATTTTAATTGAAAAATGCATTAAGGATTTGAATTGTGATAGATTTTCGATTGATAAGTCCAAATAAATTAATTAATTAATAGGAATAATATTGTGTATGATATTACCTTGTTATTTGTATTAATATTTAATGATACTATATTATTTAAAATCGTACGGATATGTTTTTCCAAATAAGCAAATTTAACGGTTCAGCAAGTAAATATTATTTTGTATCTAAAAAATAACGCTCTTGCATTGGTGGTTTTCGTCCATCTAAGTTACTCTCTGTAATTAAATCAACAACCTATAATGCATTACTTTGTCTTTTTAACTTTGACGAAAGATGACAAAACATGACAACTCAAATGCAGACTTTGCTGATCCGAATGACGTTAACACATCCTTAGAAAATTAAATGGTAAATTATTTTAGGTATGTAAATCGAGATATAGAGAAATTAATGGCAAAAGAGTAAATTAATTAATCAATTATTGATAATATTGTGCATTATAACACTTCTTTTTTTGTATTTGTAATGTTCATCAATAATAATACTATAGTATGTACCGAAACTTTTAATTAGTTAATTAAAAAGTTAAATTGTTAGCTTTAAGATTTCAAATCTTGTAATTCGGTATAATTTTTTTTTTCGTGTTTCAAATTTGTGTTGTATTTTCAATAACTATTTTTTTTTATTTCGCCAAAGTTACATACATGAGGATAACCGAAACCCGTAAATAAATATGAAATACCGATGGATAATACTAATTGGGTACCCAACAAGTATTGAGCTGGCTATCAATATGAATATTCTAAACTGATATGTGTACAGATACATTAAAACCCGTCGAAAATCGAACCGTTAGCATCCATAATCTAAGCATTGTAAATTAGAAATTGATAAAAAAATTATTAAAAAATTAGAATTGACAATAACTTGTTGGGGGTTTTTGCAGAAATTTTAAAATGAAATTTTTTTTAAGAAAAGTTTGAATTATGAAAGAAATAATATGGTAGTTATTATATTAATTTTTCATAAAATATTTTGAGGATTATTTACAATTAAAAAAAAAATAGATGATTTATATTATAAATACTGAAGGGTGTATAGTGTAAATATAGAAGGGTATATTAGTCTTTTAGTCACATAAAAATAAAATTAATAATGTTATTAAAGTAATTAAGGGTTAGATCTTAATTATTGATTTTAATCTAATAACTAATATTCTTTCAAGATTTTTCTTTTAATATATAAGATAGAAGATAGATAAATATCTTTACAAATGTTGGTCGGGGAAATGAAAAAAAATAAATAAACTAAAAGCGTGAACAAAATCAACGAAAAAGAACTACTAAAACATAAAAACTACATAATTCATAGAAAATGTTATTATAGTTACTTTAATATTGTGTTTAACATTAAAGTTTTCATATTTTATGGTAGGGTAATATTAGAGTTGTGCATTTTATTGAAAGAACCGAAAATACCCGAGAATCGAAAAGGAACCTGATCTTAACCGGAATACCTGAATATATATGGTACGGTTTATGGTCCATAGATTTTAAGATATTTGGGACTCGATCTGATACTGGATTAAATCCGAAAATAACAGAAAATGGACCTAACCGAATATCCGTATACATTCATTATATATATCATATAATTTCATATAGCTTCCTTATGTATCGTTAAAAAATAATTGTTCATCCAAATTCCTTGTTACTTATGTGGGACTCAATTGACTTTTTAAATCATGTGCATATATGTTTATACATCTTAATGACTTCATATTTTGTTCCTTATAAATTTTATATCTAAATTATAAAATGGTAAACATAAACATCATCAAGGTGGTCTATTGGTTGACATCCTGATACCCGATTATAAGAGGTATCGAGTTTAAATCTCTATAGCAGTATATCTTGGGGTGACTATTTAAAACGTTGGATTGTTTATTGAACCAATGTGGTCTTTTATTTATTTTCTTTAAAACCTTCATAATAATTATAAAATGGTAAACATAAACATCATCAAGGTGGTCTATTGGTTGACATCCTGATACCCGATTATAAGAGGTATCGAGTTTAAATCTCTATAGCAGTATATCTTGGGGTGACTATTTAAAACGTTGGATTGTTTATTGAACCAATGTGGTCTTTTATTTATTTTCTTTAAAACCTTCATAATCTGATTTTTTTTATAAACTTACTCCAAAATATGTAGCTTCTTTATTTAATCATTATTTTTCAAGCTTCAACCCTTAGAGGGCCGTCAATTTAGACTGTCTCACAATTGAAAAAATAATATACAAAATGTTTCCGTAGTTTATTACCCCTTGAAACTCATTTTCAAATTACAATCATACACATAATATATAGCTTTAAAAGTAGGCTCCAAAAAAGAACCTAAATACACGTATCTAACAAATAATTACCATGTAAACTGGTGATGAAATATTTCTCACGTCAACGGTAACTAAACATCGGCTAGACACAAAATGACAATGAAATCATACATAACCAATCGGGTCGGTCTTTTTCACTGAACCGAGCAGGACCATTTTATAACCGAACCAAACCGATGACCCGGTAATTTTCATTGGTAGAAGTTTTAATGATAATCTTCTAGGAGAAAATCCGTTTATAATTAAAAATTATGACTTTTATGATCATCCATTTGTTATACTATACAAACTAGTTTAAGACCTGCAAAATTTGCTGGTTGACTTTATGATATATCTTATATGGATGTTTTATATGAATTTAAGAAGTTTTTTGGTGTTGGTGTACGGTACATCGATTTGTATTGTTTTAATTTTAAATGAAAAAAGGTATTAAGAATTTGAATTGTGATAGATTTTGAATTGATAAGTCTAAATAAATAAATTAATTAATAGGGGTAATATTATGTATGATATTACCTTGTTATTTGTATTAATATTCAATGATACTATATTATTTAAAATCATACGGATATATTTTTCCAAATAAGCAAATTTAGCGGTTCAGCAAGTAAATACTATTTTGTATCTAAAAAATAAAACTCTTTGCAGTGCATGGGTGGTTTTCGTTCATCTAAGTTACTCTCTGTATTTTAAATCAACAACCTATAATGCATTACTTTGTCTTTGTAACTTTGACGAAAGATGACAAAACATGACAACTCAAATGCAGGCTCTACTGACTCGAATAACGTTCACACATCCTTAGAAATTAAATAGTAAATTATTTTAGGGATGTAAATCAAGATATAGAGAAATGAATGGTAAAAGAGTAAATTAATTAATCAATTATTGATAATATTGTGCATGTTACCACTTCCTTTTTTGTATTTGTATTATTTTTTAATAATAGAACTATATTATGTACCGAAACTTTTCCTTTTTTGTATTTGTATTATTTTTTAATAATAGAACTATATTATGTACCAAAACTTTTAATTAGTTAATTTAAAAGTTCAAATTTTAGCTTTAAGATTTCAAATCTTGTAATTCAATATAGTTTTTTTTTCGTGTTTTAAATTTGTGTTATATTTTCAATAACTCTTTTTTTTTGTTTCGCCAAAGTTACATACATGTGAATAACCAAAATCCACGAATAAATATGAAAAACCGATGGGTAATACTAATTGGGTACCCAACGGGTATTGAACCGGCTATCAGTATGAATATTTCAAACCAGTATATGTATGCATACACTAAAAACCACCGGAAATTGAGCCGTTATCATCCATAATTCAAGCATTGTAAATTAGAAATTGAAAAAAGAATTCATTTTTTTTTAGAATTGAAAATAACTTGTTGAGGGGTTTTTACAGAAATTTAAAAGAAAAACGATTTTATGAAGAGTTTGAATTATGAAAGAAATAGTAAAGTAGTTATTACATTGAAATTTTCATAAAATATTTTGAGGATTATTTACACTTAAAGAAAAATAGAGTATTAATATTGTAAATACTGAAGGGTGTATATTGTAAATATAGAAGAGTATATTAGTCTTTTAGTCACATAAAAATAGAATTAATGATGTTATTAAATTAATTAAGGGTTAGATCATAATTATTGATCTCAATTTAATGGCGCTAATATTCTTTCAAGATTTTTCTTTTAATATATAAGATAGAATAGATACATAGTAATATTTTATAGTATTCATTTACACGCATCTGAGTGTATGAATTGTTACCCTTAAGAACAAAAAGGATCAAATTAAGATCACAGTCACAATATTTCAATGTATATGTAATGGTTTAATTTTGAGTGGTGGTCTCTTAAGATTATTAAAACATTATTATTTTTCATTTTAGGTTGTTTCCTTACTAAGTTAACACGATGACGACCTGCTTGATATAACTAAACATTTAAAGTACTTTCCATTATACAAAATTAATGATATTATATTGTATCATAATCTTGTTGTGTTTAAATATATGATAAGAAGTGATAAATAACATATATTTTATGCTAATGAGGAACTCATTAGCATACTAACGTGTGAGACGCACAAAATATTTATTTACTATCCTAATATACAAATTTTCATCAGTTTTTATGAATGAGTAAATTAAATTCGACCTATAATTATGGGAACTCATCTTATCTTAATCTTAATATCTATATAAATCAGAATACAATAGAGCAATTTGGGTCATTCGATGAGTTCCTTTCTTGCGATCTAATGGTGTATATTAAATCTTCATAGTTACACTTTCCTCCCCTACAATTTATTATTAATTAATTAGTTTATAGTTAATATTAATTGAATTAAAAATTAATTAATTAATTATTAATAATAATACAAAACGATTTTTTTGAAAAATAAATGCCGGCCCCAAATATTTGTCGTTGAAAAAAATAGGCCCAAAGCCAACCTATATATTATTTTATTCTTTTTAACCAATATCTTAAATCTTAAATACAAATCAGAAATTAGAATTAAATACATTCATAAAAAAAACACTAATACAAAGCCGCAACACCTAAAATTAGAAGAAAAAAGATACATAGTTGGAGAAGATGACAATGGTGATGTTGACGGCCACAATGGTGATGGCTACGATGATACTGACAATAACGAAGACCAATTGAATTTAAGCTAGGATGTATTGATGATTTTCAATTAAGTTTTCTTTTTCATTGCTTAAGATCAAAATTGGAATAAAAATTTAGTCTTTTTGCAATTATTTTTGGTTGCTTCTTGGTGTTCATTGGATACATTCTTGCAAGACTCTAACTTTGTTATGCTTATCTTTATTGAGCCCTAATACTTCATTATCTATATGACAGGGGTTTCTTTACAGAAAAAGAAGAAGCAAGAATTAAAGGATGAATTGTTATCATGCATGGACGTGTTTGTCTTTCAGTGAGCAAGACTCTAACTTTGTTATGCTTATCTTTATTGAGCCCTAATACTTCATTATCTATTTGACAGGGGTTTCTTTATAGAAAAAAAGAAGTAAGAATTAAAGGATGAATTGTAATCATGCATGGACGTGTTTATCTTTCAATGAGCATGATAAGTATTCCAATATATATTCCAATTTATTATTATGAGTTTAGGATCTACAATTATTATTGAGTATTTATTTGATTAAAAAGTTGAAAGGTAAAACGAAGAAAGTTCACCAGTAATTCACAATTGTTCAATTTTAAATTCAAGGTAACAATTAGACTTTCTAAACTAAGGTGTTAATTTCTTTTATGTTTCGGTGTAAAGTAGTTAATTAATTAGTTTAATGTAAATGTATGATAGAGAAGCTTAAATCCACGTTGATGGAAACTTGACTTGACTTTTCGCGAACTTGAGGATGATTTCCTATGAGATCATTGACATTCACCGAACATAAGTGTCACCGAGTCGCCAGGTATGAAGTTATATATGTTGTCATATCTTTAGTTGATCTATTCCTATATTACCATATCAAAATAATTTTTTAAAATCATTTGCTCTATTTCTTGGCCGTGTACCAGATTTCTAACCATATTGGATTGTTGATCGATCACTACATACTTGTGGTTGGCAACATGTGTCTTCTAACTTACATTAAATTTAGGTAATTTATATTATATAAATATTTGTTTCTTGATACAATTTTATTTGATTTCAAATTTTAATTGCAAAACTTATAAAAAATAAATGTTGAAGCTCGAGCTGTCGCGGATCCTTCACCTAGTCTTATATTATAACAAAGGGAGGAGACCTCCAATTATTTGTCAAATATTTACTAACTAGTTTAAGACCCGCAAAATTTATGAGTTGATTTTATGATATGTCTTATATAGATGTGTTATATGGATTTAATAAGTGTATTGATGTTAGTGTATGGTACATCGGTTTGTATTGTTTTAATTTTAAATTAAAAATGTATTAAGGATTTGAATTGTGATAGATTTGGATTGATGAGTCCAAAATCCAAATAAATAAATTACTTAATAGGAATAATATTATGTATGATATCACTTTGTTATTTGTATTTATATTTAATAATACTATATTATTTAAAATCGTACGGATATGTTTTTCTAAATAAGCAAATTTATCGGTTCAGCAGGTAAATACTATTTTGTACTCAAAATATAATGCTCTTTTGCAGATCATTGGTGGTTTTCGTTCATCTAAGTTACTCTTTGTAATTTAAATCAACAACTTATAATGTATTACCTTGTCTTTTTAACTTTGATGAAAAATGACAAAACATGACAACTCAAATGCAGGCTCTACTGACCCGAATGACTTTAACACAATATTTATTTTATTGATGTAAATTGAGATATTGATAAATTAGCGGCAAAAGAGTATATTAATTAATCAATTATTGATAATATTGTGCATGATACCACTTCCTTTTTTATATTTGTATTGTTAGGTGATGCAATGAAGTAATGCTTTTTTTTTAAATGAAAATAACTTATTGGGGTTTTTTCCTAAAAGAATAAAATAAATAAGATTGTAGAAAGAATTTGAATTTTTGAAAAATGATAAATTATTTGGATGATTATCTACAATTTAAAAAAAAACAGAGGATGTATATTGTAAATATTGAAGGGTGTATATTGTAAATATAAAAGGGTAAATTAGTATTTTAGTCACATAATAATGGGATTAATGATGTCATAAAATAAATTAAGAGTTAGATCTTTATTATTGATCTTCATCTAATGGTCTATCTGTCGCACCCCCTAATTCGAGTTGCGGAAGCGAATCGGGTCCGGGCGCGACTAATCAATAATCACAACACAAAGATATATAGTAAACGACTCTACATACGTCGTTTTAACAAAATATATCAACATTTGAAATTATACATAGCTCGTGTTCTGAAAATGAGAGATTCCAATACATAAATACTTATACAAAATATATTAATGCAAGGAAATCTCTAAGGTCTGCATGCTGACTCGAGCTATAGAAATCCTGAGGGCAGTCCAACCTACTGCTGAGTACCTGTGATACATGATAAAATGGGTCAGCGAAACGCTGGTGAGCTCACAGGTTTGTATGTCAACACATATTGTATGAACCGCAAGATTTAATTGAATTTAAATTGCAATTAAGCAAAATAAAAGTTTTACAGCCATAAGCACATAGTCTGAGCTTAACTCGAGGTGTCAGGTCCACATTTAAGGTATCCTGATCGAGGTGCCTCCCACGAGTGCCTAATCTACACTCGTCTGAACATATATAAGTACATCCGTTTACCTAGTTAGTGCATGCTAACCCGGACGAGGAGGGTCAATCCTATATGGTACCATATACTAATATTCACGCTACAACGTATTACCAAACTATGCTGAGGAGGGCTTTGAAATGATTAGTGAGATAACTCATGTAGTATTTGTTTGATTTCGTACTTGCGTTCATATAGTAAGATAAAACGAGCAATGATATCACACCCCTGAGTAAAACGGTAAAATAGGGGCTATGAGACTCACCTGAGTTTTGAGAGTTTAACTTAATAAACTTGAGTTGATTAGCCGAAAGGAGTTGTCCGAAGACTGGTAACCTGAGGGTGTCCATGACATGCGATGGTTATAAACGTGAGTAGGTATCTATAAAGACTACCTTCGTAGTTGTTCGTCCAACTAGAATGTCCAAATTACTACGATTTGATTGATTTGATTATGTTTTGAAAACGTGTACGGCCCGTTGATGATTGTTTGTAATAGTAATCTTCAACATTATTATTTTAATTTCGAAGTGTTATACTTAAAAAGTATTTACAAACTTTAGGTGACGGGGTCCGGGGGCAGCGCCCCTAGTTAGCGGGGTCCCACGGGTGGCAACCCCTGGCGGGGTCCAAGGAGCAGAGCCCCTGGCTGGGGTCGAGATGCATATCCTTTGTGAGTCGGGATTCGCAGGAACCCTGCAATCCCAGATTTTGTGTCCAAATCGTTGGCATCTTTCACAGGGTAAACCACATAACCAAAATGGTGACGTTTACAGCCGTGACAAAATGATTTATTACCCGAATATCCTAAACCGATATGTGTACAGATACACTAAAATCCGCCGGAAACTGACCCGTTGGCATCCATAATCAAGGCGGTAGTATGAGTACAAATACACTAAGATCCGTCGGAACCCGGCACATTGACATCTATGATTTAAGAATTGTAAATTAGAAATTGATAAAATAATGCAAAATAGTAGGTCGTATAAGAATTTAATTCACTGGACGATGGAATGAGTTATGAATTATTTGGAATTGTGAAAATAACTTATTGAAGTTTTTTTAGAAAAAATAAAATAAATAAGATTGTAGGAAGAGTTTGATTTATAGAAGAAATAACAAATTATAAAATATTTAGAGAATTATCTATAATTAAAGGAAAAATAGATGATTTATATTGTAAATGTTGAAGGGTATATATTGTAAATATAGAATGGTAAATTAGTCTTTTAGTAACATAATAATGGGATTAATGATGTCATGAAATAAATTAAAGGTTATATATTAATTGTTGATCTCCATCTAATGGTTATTATTTTTTCAAGATTTTTCTTTTAATATATAATATAGATAGATGACACATCATATAAATCTTATGTGTCATTACCATATAAAACAACTTGATGATGTGTATTTTCCTACACCCTTACTCTAAATAAGGTAATGTTAATTAAAATTCATATTATAACTAATATCATTTAATAAGGTAATTGATAAAATTAAAATTATAATCAATTTAATTTGAATTATGTATCATGTGATAACACTTATAGTTTTTAATTATAGTCCTAAATCATGATATCCTTTAATTTATTTTTTCCCTTTAATTTTAATTTATATTATATAATTTTTTGAATTTTTCATCTTGATATTGGCTTTTCTCTCTCTAACTCTCTAAAAAATAATAAATAAACTTATAGTGAGTTTTGACAAACATGATAACACAGTTGTGCAGTACAACACCTTATAGTATAATTGATGGTGTATGGATACAAAACTACAATGTACAAATCACCACTCTTATATAAAGTGTATAAAAATAAATTTGTTGTACGGCTGTACAGATTTGTCACCGCTGGTTTGATTTAAAAATTACTTTACCTGAATCAAGTTATGTCGCTCTGTTGCATGTAAATGCAGACCTGTCACCAATGTCTTGATTCTTAAAAATGGATTTTATATACTTATTGGGAATATAAAAGTAAATTGCATGATTAAGTTTAAGAGTATTTCATATATGGAAATCATAAGTAATATACATTCTAATAATAAAAATGTATTCAGAAGTATAAATATAGATTGTTTAAAGTGGACAAATATATTAGTCATCGTTCATGAGCTATATATTGCATGAATAATAATAATTTTTATTTGTACATTATAGTTATCCATGTTAATTAAATTGTTAAAATTTTTAATTTATAAAACATGTTTTTAGTTTGGGTATCCTGATTTTTAAATATTAAGTTTGATGCTTATTTTAAATTTTATTCAGTATTCGACTTGAGGACAAGCAGAACTTAAGTGTGGGAATATTTGATAAGCATCAAATAGATACTATATTTTATACTATTTATCCCTATATTTGTATACATTTTTATGCATTTATATGATTTTAGATACTTATTTTGTTAATATTTGCAGGAATGTATTTTAATTGAAGATTGGAGAAAAAGGAACGAAAATAAGACCAAAACTAAAGAAACTAAAGCGGTTGAAGAAAATAGGACTTAAACCTTAAAGAAATGAAGACTAAGATGATTATATTAAAGAAATGGGCCAAGAAAACAAGTTGAATCCGTTTAAGAAGAAAGAACGCCCACATTGAAGCCCAAACCCGTTTGTGGAAAATTCTGAAAAAACAATCCAACCGGCGGTTGAATTAACCAACTGACGGTTGGGGTTAAGGGTTTCAAGTCGGTGGAAAAGCGCAGAGTTGGAGTGGGATTCAATTAACTCCAACCGGCGGTTGGAAGTCCCAACCGGCGGTTGGAGGGTCGGCCAGAAAAGTTATAAATAAAGGCTTAGTTTAAGCTAAAGGATATACGATTCAGAGAAGAGAAATACGAAAGTTAGGGTTTTAGGCCAGCTTTAGGTGCGAATTTGGAGGCTAAGGAGCTAGGGTTTGAAGGTTTTTAACCTTAGGAAAAGCTAGTTCGTCAATTGGTTCGGTTTCTTTATCCTTGTAACTTTATTACCCTTTTGGGTTACTATAGATATTGTTTATTTGAATTAATTGTTTGTTAGATTTTCGTTATGAATGTTTAAATGTATGTTTATTAGGTTTATTATATGAATTATATGTTTATGTTGGAACTATATTATTGAATATTATTATGCAAGAATTATGTGTTATATTATGTTAATGATCATAATTAACTGATTTATAGATAAACTTTATTAATCTTTTGGGTTTTTAAATTAAGTGATTATGCTTCATTAAATGTTAAGTAGCATTGTAATTCAACCGACCCTGGAATTGTATCAATAATATGTTGATAGATCTTAATAAATAGTAATACTTTACATAACCTTTGATTGTATTGCTATATGAAAATTATCTTAACCTTTGTGGTTTTCTACATTAGTAAATCACAATAATAATAGCCAACACGCAAATAGACATAAGTTAATATAAATAGTTTAATAAATAATAGTTTAAATAGTCATAATCTTCTATCCAATCGAGTATTCTTAAGTTGTTCCTTAAAAATTATTTATTAAGAATCGATATCAATTATAAATATGTTCGATCGGAACTAAAACGTCCCCCTATCTTGTGTATTATTGTAAGTTTGTAGATTAATTGTAATAATTGTAATTAGGATAAATAAATAGTTAGTTATAGATTAAATCATGTTCCCTGTGTTTGAATCTGGACTTACTTATAAAACTATATTCTATGATCAGGATAACACTTGCTTGAATTGTGTGATAGTATTATTTAGTATTTCCTTAATTAAAACTTGTGATTATAATTGCCTATACTTAGCACACATCAACAATCATAATTCGAAGAGAACTATCATACTCCACCATAAAAGAGTATCTCCACTCAGAATAACCCATTCTAAGCATTTCACCTCGGCACATGTCGAAAAAACTTGCTGAAATTGTTTATGGTGTAACTTCTCCTGTTTGGCTCACCTGGAAGTTCCTCAGCCATCGACATCAATTTCCACTACACACCTTTCATTTTAAGCCAAACCAATGCCCATGTGTAAATACCTGTGGAACCGCTGACAACCATCCCTTTCCCATGGGGGCGCGGACACACCATGAGGATGTCATATCTTAATAGAACTCACTATTCTCCGTGAGAACGGAGACATTGTCAGCAGATTTGGAGCCCTTTGCCGAACCCGCTCCACCTGGACAATCCATCTTGACATGCCCACACTTCCAGCTTATTTGATTTTTCTTGGAGTTCTTTTTCTTCCTATCTTCACTTAACAAAATCGTACCTTCCAGTCTTTTCTTCTCAGATAGGAGTTTGCTAGTAACGTCTTCAAACTTCAGGGTCTCTTTCCCATTCATCAGAATATGTTTCATGTGCTCATAGGAGGATGGTAAAAATAATATAAGTCTTAATGATTTATCTTCATCATCAACCTCAACTCCAATAACCTCCAGTTCTGAAACAATATTATTAAGAACACTCATATGATCTGAAATTTTTGTACCTATTTTCATACGTAGAGTATGGAACTGTTCCTTGAGACACAACCGGTTTGAGATGCCTTTGCCTTGGTACAACTGTTCAAGCTTCTCCCAAAGCTCCTTTGCCGTCGATAACCCATGCACATTTGCAAGAACATTCTTTGAAAGACACAAACGAATAGCACTTGCCGCTCTCAAATCCATATCATCCCATTCTTCATCATCGATCTTACTGGCCTTGCTAGAAACAGGGGTTGGTTTCCCCTTCAATGCCTTGTGTAACCCGGACTGAATCAACACATCCTTAACCTGAACTTGCCACAAGCCAAAATTGATCCTTCCATCAAATTTCTCTACATCGAACCTCATTGGACTGAACTTTGACATCGTACCTGTATCTTAAAAAAATTACTAGTATTGTATACTAGAAAAAATATATTTTCAGCCAATTAGTAATACACCCAGGAGAAAAAGGATCCCAGGAAAGAGAGGTGGATCACAATGGACACGCTTAAATACCAAGTCTTTCCTTAGCCAGAACTTTTCTTACACGTGTAAATACTCCACCAGGCTCACATATAATTCTATCGTATACAAGACAACCAATAGAACCAAGATACCCCAATACGATAAATAGAATTCGTTTCTGATGTGGAAGTTCAGACAAAACTGCAACCACAGAGCATACTATGAAATTCTAAAACCGAGACCTCCGCCAAAACCTTGGCTCTGATACCACTTGTTGAGAAAAACGGTCTCAAAGATTCCCCAACAACACAACCAATGAAAACAGTAAAGAAATATGAACACAAGAATATACGTGGAAAACTCCAAAACCGGAGAAAAAAACCACGGGCCTTCAAAGGGAAAAGATTCCACTATATGAAAAATTATTACAATCACATAGACTAATCTCTTAAGCCACCACCCAACCAACACTCACACCAGTCAAAGATTTGGTGCACTTTAAAACTAACACCTTAGACACTCTAAACCAAGTGACTAAAACAAAGGGAGAAAGAAATAATCAAATACTTAAGATGTATGTTGATTTGGTGCACTTTGAAACTAAGGCTTAGGCATCCTTTTATAACCAAGGAGTCACCCCCTCCTTTGTTCCATCCACCAATGTGGGACAAATACCCAATTTTTATTTTAGCCAAAACCAACATCAATATTATTCAATACCAATACAAGTTGTTGTTGACTTTCAGCTAGTTACGTAAATAATTTCAGCTATCATAAATTGTTAGTTACTTCGTTGCTAATTTAATGTTTATTTGTGGGTATTGTCGGTAAACTGCTTTCGAAACATTTTGTTTCAATGTTTTTAGGGTTTTCAATTACATTTTGCTAACGTAATGGTTATTACCGGATTTACCGTTACACTGAATTGTTTCAATGCTATTTGAGCAGTGTTTAGTACTATTTCAGATTGTTTTGAAGCTCATTAAGCTGTTTTCGTTTGTTCAAATGCGATTTTAATAACTTTTATATTGTTTTTGTGATGTTTTAGTTGTAGGTAATACCCCCATGATATGATTTTCTAAATCTGCCACTAATACAAAATAATTTGATTTTTTTATTGTTATTTCAACCACATGAAATGGAAGTTAACAAAATGTGCTTCAAGATTTGTAATTTATTGTAAAATTCTCATAATTTTCTTATGAACTATTTTATACTTTAGAAATTGTATGACCCTTGCATATTAATATTTTATAAGTTTTTATTGTATAAAGTTATTTATTTTTGTTGTCCAACGGATACGTTTATCACTATTATATTATACAGTAATATAATATAATATAATACTATAAAAGTAAAACAAATTAGTTTTAATGAGGGTAATTGAACGGACGAAAATCATGTTCGTCTTAGTTTATTTCACTAAACGAACAAACATTTCACGAAATAGTCGTTAAACGTTAGATGCGCTTAGCGGTCTAGTTTGCTTTCAAGCATGGTAAATCACAGGCCGTTGATCAGGATTTGCAAATTGGGCTATTACATACAGCCCACTTTGTAAGGCCCTCCAATTTTAACTACTACTCCCTCCGTCCCAAATCTATTGTCCCCTTGTTGACTTTGGAGTCTTTCTTTGACAACTTTGATCTTAAATATTTTTATTTGTGTTATATAATACTTGATGCAAATTATACCAATAAAAATACATTCAAAATCCAATCAATTCATATATTCTGCATCAAATATTATATAACACAAACAAAAATATTGAAGGTCAAAGTTGAAAGAGAAAGACTCCAAAGTCAACAAGAGGACAATAGATTTGGGACGGAGGGAGTATATTTTTTGTATATAGTAAATAGTAAATAGTAATAGTAGTTTCATATATTTAGGCCGAGTTCTCATTATATCCAACTACTTATGAGTTTCATTTTAATTAATTATGGAGTAATTATTATTCAAGTCCACTTTGAAATATGATTTAGATACCAATGTTTTAGAACTTTGAAATACAAAATGATGTGTCCCAAATGAAAATAAGAGAGAGAAAGATGGGTGAGAAAAAAAGTAACTAATGAAACAGTGACATCTTAATTTGTAACTTTTGTTTGTATTATATGTTTATAACCATAGCATTCCTCGTATCCAAATCTAACTGATTTTATTTTTGTAGGAATACAATCATATAATGTCCCCCTTTTTTTGGGTACATATAGTTATTGTTATTATAATTATAATTAAAATAATATAAACAATTGAATTGAATTGAATCAAAATCAAAATCAAAATCAACGGGAGGAGGAGGAGGAGAGTCTCTGCCGTCCATCCGATCTGATCCGTTATGACCGTGGCTCTACTTGAGCCATAATCTTTATTAACCAAAAACCCTAATTCTTTTCACCACCACTTCTGAGTTGCAAAATAAAATTATGGGCAATTTTCAATCAATCAAAAAGATCATATGTTTAGATATCATGGGGAAGGGCAGTGATGTGTCGACGTCGCTAGCTATATGTGAAGTCAAGATGTGATGCTTTTAGGTAGTGCTAATTATCATGTTTTTCTTCGATCTGTTGCACAGCTTGTATATATGCCATACGTATGTACAAGTGTATTTGCAAATTGCAAATGGTTGTTTACTGATTATAATTGTTGGCAATTTGACAAATTTATGAATAGAGCATGCTTGTCACCTGATGATGACCGATGTTGTTTTGTTAGTCATTAATTGTTAAGATACAACCTTGCACATAGTCGTGAGTACTTGAATTAAACTCTTAAACTCTCTATTTGGGCGTGTTAAGATACAACCTTGCACATATATTGAAAGAGGAACAAGGGGATGTGATAATTTCTCTTGAATATCGAATCGTTTTCTAATGTTTTATTGGTTGGGGCCGGGGGAAGTGAACGATTAAGAAGCTAGATGAACGTACAAAAAGTTAAAAACGTGTGATAATTGAGGGCGGGCGGGGGGAAATGGGGTAGGTAGAGAAGCATTTAAATTCAAAGTGGTGACGTGGATATACAGAAACTCGATCATGATTGGATATGATACTCCGTAATAATTCAACAAAAACATACATACGTATATATATATATTCTCACGAAACCAAATTCTTTTCTTGACCTCTACGTAAACTACGTCTTCATCAACACTCAACACACGTACGTACAAAACTAGGTAACTAATCTATTCGATCGTTTGTTACATGCAAGTTAAGGAAAGCAATTAATTAATTACCCTAGTTAGCAATTCGATCAATGAATGAAATTAATCTTGATTAATTTATCTTACAGTATGATGAAATGAAATGGAAACGGAAACGGAAATGAAACTAACATCTTGTAGATCCATTGTGGATGTAATCAAGAACCGCAATGACACCCACCACAAACGCTTGATCAATCCCTGGTTTCACCACCACTTGATAAACATCTTTCTTCTCCATCATTTCTTTCATTTCTTTAATCACCTCAACCTATAATCACATTACATAATACATAACACATGTATTATTATTATTATTATTATTAGTACTCCATCGTATGTATCAATTGTACATATAATTAACAAATTACTCGTAATTATTATTAATCAAATCAATTGAATACTTAATTACACGTACGTAACGTTATGTACCTGGGCTATGATGTTGCCAGCAGAGTCGACCATGGCGCAATCTCTATCCTGAAAGTGACCCCGTATTTGAAGGTTTTTGCAGTAGATGATGTTTTGTTCAATTGAAACCCTTACGGGTCTATTTGGGAGGCATGGTTTCGGATCTTTCAACGTAAAAACCAACTTTTGGGATCCTACGTAGTTTGAGCTGTAACCTCCCCATTGTTTATCCAGGCTTAAAGCTTCAACAATCCCACCCTATATTATAATCATAAATAGAACGTACGTAATTTAGATCAATATGATTATGATTAATACATTGAATGAATGATTAGCTAGTACGTATGTATAGTAGGTACCTTTCGACGGATGAGAAGCAAAGGTGTTTTGTAGGCATCGGTGAGGGTGATATGATCCTGTTTGCCAAGAACACCACAACCATCCACCTTGAATACAACCTCATGGCTATGCAAATCAGTAACCACAAAGCCGCCGCCCCCCACAACATGTGGCCGTGTTCGAACCCTTAGAACCACCTCACTTGATGAACAAAACATCTTGCTTACTACTGCCATCTCCCTGATTATTACTTTTGTACCCATTGCTTTATTTTACTCAAACTTAATATAGCTTTTGTTGTTTGGCAACACACGTACATGAAATTAGTTAAGATGAAAGAATGGATGTGTGTATATATTGCAATCACGATAAATGTTTGGCAAGTCTTGACTAGTATTTATCATTATTTAATTATATACTAGTACATGAAATTAGTTAAGATGAAAGAATGGATGTGTGTATATATTGCAATCACAATAAATGTTTGGCAAGTCTTGACTAGTATTTATCATTATTTAATTATATACTAGTGGTATATATATATATAAAATCTCGAAGATTATATACTCCTTTCCGTTCTAAAATTATTGTCCAACAACAAAAGACACACGGTTTAATAAAAGTGGACCACAATACCTTTCAACCAATCAAATAGAATCTTTTACCACTAAAATCTCCTCTTATTGGTTGAAATGAGAAGTGGACAA
Organism: Pseudognaphalium luteoalbum; assembly: GCA_963422505.1. Classification (NCBI taxonomy): domain Eukaryota; kingdom Viridiplantae; phylum Streptophyta; class Magnoliopsida; order Asterales; family Asteraceae; genus Pseudognaphalium; species Pseudognaphalium luteoalbum. The sequence goes on along the minus strand of OY730196.1, from coordinate 121,194,500 downwards.
TTATTTTGGGACATTCCAAAAATAAATGTTGGACTATAATTTTGAGACGGAATGAGTATTTTGCAATTAATTACTACATGTTAAATGCATGCTAATTATCATATTTATATTTTAAGTGTGGGATGAAAAGAACGACGTACTTTGCAAGTTATTTCAACTCCGATGGATAAAAATACCAAGAAACTAATCCATTTATGATCATGATTTATCATCATATATGACGTGGAAACTTAATTAATTAAGTAATAGTATATATATAAATATATATAGATTAGAGGTGACCATTTTATACTTATTATTAGTTTTATATGAGTGAACTTGGTTAATATTCATGAGACAAGGAGTTTGTTGGGTCTTTCAAGTTTTATGGATAGATCTAAATGGATATTTAATACCCGACTCGAGACCTATTTAACCTGGACCCATTTAGACTCAGTCTCCTTAATGATCCATCTAAACCCGAACTCATTTAGACCAAAATCAATCTAAACCCGTAACTTGATCCACTCATTTTGCCATTTATAATATAGACTACATAATTGTTACTCCATAATTGGTTAACCGATTAGCCCCTAGCTACCTAATTACACCGTAATGTATATGGTTAATTCTAAAATAAAACTTTGCATATGTATAAGGGTTGATATAAAAAAATTGTGAAAACACTTTTTGCTTCACAAATTTTTTAAGTTTTTAACTTTTTTTTTTCTTCAAATATGTTTTTAATTGTAAACCCTTATATTTTTTTTGTTTCACATAAATTTTCATCACGAAACTTAATTTTCTTTTGCTTCACACAAAGTTTTTTAACTTTTTTGATTGTGAATTTTATTTTTTCACATAAATATTTTTAAGTTCACGGAAACTTTTTAACTTACTCAACTGCGAACCTTAATTTTTTATAAGTTCACGAAAAGTTTTTACCATTTTCAATTGTGAACCTTTATTTTCAGTTGTGAACCTTAATTTTTTTGGGGGTTCACGGAAACTATTTAACTTTTTCAATTGTAAACCTTATTTTTCATGGGGTTCACGGAAAGTTTTTAACTTTTTCAATTGTGAACCTTTTCTTTTGTTTTGGGTTCACAAAAAGAGTTTAAGTTTTTTAATTGTGAACCTTATAGTTTTTGTTTTGGTTTACAGATTTAGCTTTATTTTATTTTATATTCACATAAAATAAAATTTTTTGTGAACCTTTTTTTTTACTTCACATAAATCATCAAATATGAATCTTTTTTTTTATTTTCGTTTTCACCGTTTTTTTATCTCCACCCCTTGCGCGCGCGCGCGTGCACACGCACACACACACATATATATATATATGTATATGTGTGTGTGTGTGTAAGGCAGATTAGATCAACGGCTGAGATTTGTTTTCACTGTTTTTTTATCCTTTGTTTTTACAGGATCTCATTCCTATATATATAGAGGTTTCGGTGGTGGACTTTAAATTTTATGTTTAAGCGGAAAGGGAATCTGAATTACTTATGATATTGCTAAATAAAATGAAAAAGATAAAATTGTTACTTATGATATTGCTAAATAAAATGAAAAAGATAAAATTGATGTTTTGTGTACCTAATAAAGTATTTATACATATTTTATATTTTATTCAAAAGCAAATAAAGTAAAAGAAATAAAAATATAACACATGTGATCTTATTTAATAAATAGTTAACGGTCGTTATATTAAAGATTTATTGTGTAACAAGATTAAAAAAATAAATCTATAGATGGTTCTTGTGGTTTACATTAATTTACGAAAACGGTCTCTATACTTCTTTTTCACCTTTTTAGTAGTAAGTTTACTTTTTGCTAGAAAATGGTCCCTTCCCTCATATTCCTTTTGGCATTTTTCGAATAGTCATGAATCAAATGTTTCAAGGGTACTTTAGTTATTTTAGGTGGGTGAGGGACCATTTTCGAGTAAAATGTAAGCTTTTTGAACCGAAAAAGTGTAATAAGAAGTACATGGACCGTTTTTGTAAATCAGTGCAAATCATAAGCATCATTTATAGAATTTACTCTAAAAAAATGATAATTGGTGTAAATATTGTTCGTAAAGGATTATCGATAAATTTAGGGAAACTTAAAGGATGATTTGTGTAATATAAAAAGTGAGGTTATGACATCAATAACTAAATATCATATTCAATTAATCGATTTGGTTCATATGTTTGAATTATATTAAATACTTAAAACATATTTTTAATGAAACAACACCTCGAGGATATAGTGTATATATATGGATTTAAAAATCTAGTAGTTTAATAAACGCATGAAAAAATAATTACGATTCTTGATCTATAATAATAATAATGATAATGCATTTTCATATATGCCATTGATAAAGTGTAAAATATCATATTTCCCAACTTAATTTAAAAATAATCATATATGCTAATCGTAAACCCTATATATATCAAATATACCCAAAGAAATACTTTTATCATTACAAAAACATTAAAATATATACGAGTTCAACTTGATTATACGAGTTCATGCTCGAGTTTGAATAGCTCGTGAGTAGCTTAACTCGTTTACTATTCGCGGTCGTGTTTGAACATATTTTAGTGCCCATTTAATAATCAAGTTAAAAGTTTTTATATCGAGCTCGAGTAAACTCGTGAGTCTAAACGAGGTGATCATATATTGATTATGTAGTATTTAATTTTCTTTTTTATAGTAATGTAGTACTCTGTATATGATATGATAAATACTATAGTATCGTATATAAAAGGCTTATTATTGTATATAATTGTGAAATACGTACACTACATCTAAATGAACATAATAGGAAGTAAATGACGTTATGTAATAAAGTGAGTTAAATATGAAGTGTAAAATATGAAATGAGGCGAGCATAAAGCTTAGAGAATTAAATCTGGAAGTATCTAAAATTGAAATGAGGTGGAGGTGGAGGTGGGTCGATTCGTTCAGTTGTGTGGGATTTGAGTATGTACAAAGGCAGTCACGTGCAGTGCGTCAGTGACAGCCTTCTTCTCCCCATTGCCATTTGCGAGTGCGAGTACAGAGTATTATGTTAATTTATTATTATTCATTTTATTTTATTTTATTTGCATGCATCTTCTTCCAGAATACACCTTGTATCTTAAACTCAAATACCACTTCCTTTTTTATTTATTTGGTTTCCTTCTATTCGAGGGTTGAAGTTTGCAATTAAATCTACATTATTATTATTATATTTGAATTATATATTATTATTATTATATTTCAATTGATTAAACTAGTGTGTATTCGTTTATTATGTATATATTAGTATTAAACGAATATTATATTATATTATATTATACTATATATATTTATTTATATTAATTAATTAACATTATTGTGTAAGTGTACTAGTTAGGGGGTTCCACTCTATGTGTTTGTACCAATTATCCATCCCCACTACTCGACTGTCACGACAGACAGAGATACAATAATAGTACCAATGAGTAATTAATGGAGTAAATAAATACATACACCTCCACCTAAGGTTGCAAACGATTCGAGTTTTTATCGAGCAACTCGAGTTCGATTCGAGCTTGAGTTTGAGCTTGATCGAGTTGATTTTTTATCGAGTTCGAACTCGAGCTTTTTAGAGCTCGGCTCGAACTGTAATCGAGCTTTTTTAATAGGGCTCAAGTGTTGAAGAACGGGTATACATGTTTATGGAGGGCTACGAGTTGTCACTAAAAGTGCTACACGAAAAAAATGATACTTTGGCTACAGGACTCCGTTTCAGGTCCATGATATGGCAAATTGAAGATTGGAACGAAGCCCATCAAGCGGCTCCTAAAAGAAGTTATAGCCCATTTTATGTTGTTTTTGTTATATTTGGACTTTTATTTTGAGCTTTCTAGCCGGCCCGTTATGTTTTTAGGCCCGATTCGAAATTCTGGTTTCCTGTTATGGTTCATTTGAGATTGTAAGGAACTTGGTTTTGATTTTTATAGGATTCGCATATTCTCTCAATTTGTGTTAAACAATTGAGTCGAAAGTTTGTCTAAATCGTGGTATTCGTTGAATCAACGCGAGTTTAGAAGGAATTAATCATAGTATTCAGAAAATCAACATGGTTCAATTTACATCTCGTTTTATACACTACATCATTCTTGAGCCTTAATAAATATAGTATGTATACACATATACATATATATATATATATATATGTAATTTTTATATGTAAACAATATTGTGATTGTATTTTGAGGTTGCTAAACTATTTTACGTAGTTTTTGTCTTTTTTTCACGATTAATTTATATTTGAAATTTTATTTGAAATGAATATTTAATTGATCTTTATTTTTCAAATAAATATAGTACAATTTGAATGTTAAAAATTACTTTTATTAAAATTTCGAACTTAACTCGAGTCATTGTAAAACATTTTTGAGTTGCCTCGTTATGAAAGCTCGTCGAATTATCGAGGAAACTGGAACTAAACATAAATGAACTCTATCAACCAGCCCTACCTCCGTCTCCATAAATATAATCAATCCCTTAGCTCCATGTATGTATCTATCTATAGTTCTATACCTACTCACTCACTCACCCCTTTATCTCCTTGTTTCTCTGTCTGGACTATTAATTATTACTTGCTGCTGTCTCTTCAATTTACTACTAGTACTGGTACTGGTAGTAGAGTTAAGTAATTGAGTGAGTATAGTAATGGGTTCAGCGGAAGGATCTCCTCCGTCGTTGTCCCTTCCCAGACCTAAGTCTCCGCCGGAGTTGTACGCTAAACGGAGGGACCTCGCAAAGCTTGTCATGTTGGAAAGAGAAATCGGATTCCTTCAGGTTACTTACTTCCTACTGTTAATGTTCAATTCGGTTATACATACACTACCTTTCAATTGCTAAATTTGGGTGCTTTTTTACATTTTTATTATATTTACTAATACTAATAAATAAACAATAACTGCATCATCATCATTCGACCAAAAACCTCCTACTTTACCCAAAATTAAATCAAACAGCCTTGCTTGTTTGTATCAGGAATAACTGGACTCTTGGGTATAGGCTTGATTTACAGCTGTGTTAGTCATACCACATTTACACAGCATATAATTATATATGTACCATTTATACTTATGACTACTAGCCTCTCATTTATGGAGTAAATAATATAATGAAAAACAGTGATTAACATGAGGATATACTGTATCATATATGTAACTATTTGATTAGGAGTTAGGTAGCTAGCTAAGACATTCGTGGAGCAACCACAACATCTACCATATGTACATAACTTTCTATTCAAAAACAGTTGCACAACCTGTGTTAGAGGCCACAAATTGTCTTCACATTCATTCCGGAGGCCTACCCGTTTTCCCCAAATTCCATTGGTTGAGGATTATTATCCTTTTTATACATGTAATTAAATTGAATCATGTGAAATTATGAATTTCTATGCTATGTTGGGTAAATGAATTTAATTCACTCGAAATTTGATTGTCTTTTAGAACATTTCAATTACACCAACAGTATTTTTTAGCCACAAGTATAAATATGATGACTAGTCATATTCATAAAGGAAACATTTTGAAAGGGTGGTGATTCGTACACCACTATTTTTTGGCCATACACCACTAACATGCACTTTACAATTTTGTACAATACAACATCCTGAAGCATATTTGGTGGTGTACGACTAAAAAGAAGTATTGTACGACTCATCACCCATTTTGAAATAATATTAGTAATTACTAGCTAGATAAACTATATCTCATGCACTTTCATCCTCCATCACTTTGGCTTACAATGTGCAAGTTAAGCTAGATTGTTGATAAGGGTTGGTGTATTTAATTTTATATACATTCAGACAGACTTTTTCTGCTCTTTTTGCACCTGATTACTAGTTGCTGTTGAACTTTTACTGACTTGGGGTTTGGATGTATGTTCCTGTAAAATACATATATAAGTTTTTTGATGATACTTGGAGCAATGGTTGCCTCGTTTTGCAAGTAGAATTTGAGTGCTTTTGTTGGTCTGTATAGATGTGCAGCTCTTTCAAAGTAATTGAACTGACCATGTCTTCTTGATTAGCATGTACATTTGGTGGTTGCTGTCTTGTCTAATTTGGAATTTTGCAGGAAGAGTTAAAGTCGATTGAAACGTTACAGCCTGCATCGTTTTGCATTAAAGAGTAAGCAATCGTTTATTGTGACTTCCTCACCCTCATGAACTTTTTGATTTTTACAATCCAGTTGAAGTTGTGGAACTTCATTGACAGGGTCGCCAATTATGTGGTCACAAATCCTGAACCATTGATCACTGTGTAAGACCCATCTACTTACCTTATCTACCTTTCTATCAAAGTAAAGTGTAATTAAATCAATGACCATCTTCATAATATGTTTACTTTTGTTTGTTTTCATACCAAAACCAGATGTAGGAAGACTAATAAATCTTGTGGTTTCTGGAAGTGGCTATGGTATACCACTTCTCTCTCTCTCTCTCTCTCCTTTTTTTTTACTTGTGGGTCAACAACATATTTTTGGACTTGTTCTTCTGTAGTGAAAATTCCTGCTTCAGCATGTCTTCGGTTTGCTGTTGTGGCTGTTGTCTTGAAAAGCCAAGCTGCTGTGGCTCCTGCTCCTCACCTGGCTGTTGTTCTTGCTCACTACCAAAGTGCACTTGTTGTTTTAAGCCACGGTGCCCTTCAACTTGCTTCTATTGCCCCAACTGTAGTGATAATTGTTGCCCAAAATGTTCAGATTGCAGTTGTCGCTGCAAATGTTGCTTCTCATGTTGGCCAACCAAGTGCTTGCGTCCTAAACTCCCTAAATGTTCAAGTTGCGGTTGTTGTAGCCTAAACTGCTGTTATTCTTATTGTCAATGTTGCTAATGTACCTATGAAATAATAAACATACAGAATGACGGATTTCTTTTAAAGCAAAAATCTTCATTGCATTCCTTAGGCATAGTGAAATACACCTACTTCTATTACATTAGTCTGTTAAGCACAAGAAACAAGGCCCCATATATGGTTCTGAGGTTCTAAGTGCAAGCAAGCCAATAACCACATCTTATATGAGCCTTGACCACCCAAAAGCAACAGGGCTCCTAACTTGATTCTGGGCATTCTTCCAAGTTATAGACCCAAACGCATCCCCAGTACCACCCTTTTGGGAGACGAATGTAACTGTGTACCTCATCTTATCCCCCACATTCTTAAAAACAAGCTGTTTTGGTTTAATACTAATTTGAACTCCTTTGGGTGCTTCTGCCGTGACGTCATAAACAGACCCAGCAGGCCCAACGTTGGTTAGCTGACGGGTGTATCTGACAACTCTCGACTTCCCAAATAGAACTGAGAACGACGGGTAGTTTAATCGACCAGGGTCTCCTAGTCTTTTGGTGCAAGTGACATTTGCACGGTTGACCACAGCTTGTACTTGCTTGATGTCGTAGCCCAAAGAGCATACGAATGCAATGTACTCTTGTGTTGTGATGTCATAGACAAGACCAGGAGAGATGGCCTTATGTGGTTCAACGTGACCGGCTCCATGTGCCCATGGGGTTGAAAGTTGACCAGCTGCTGCATCACGGAGGGGGGATTTGGTGTTGTCAAGGGTGTATGCGGTGGTCATGAGAGCAGACTTGATGGCGCTGGGGCTCCATTCTGGATGTGCTGCTTTCAAGAGTGCCGCTAAGCCGCTGATATGTGGGCAGGACATAGATGTACCTGAACATGATTAATTTATATTCATGGAAAAGAGGTTAGATCCATTTAGAAATGACTGCCTGCAAACTACATTTATGAAAAAGAGCTTTTCGATGAAACAAGTTGAAGCTTATCTCAACTAGTAAAGTTTGATACGCTGTTTGACTTGAAAGAGTGGCCAAGTCAAGTTCAAATGCAGTCCGTTTAAGTTGAAACTCGGCTAGTTAATTAAGTGACGCTCAAACCCAAACCCAAACCCACGGGAAGAGAACACCCCGTTGGGAGGGGTCCAGTAGTAGATTATACGAGTAGTTATTTTAATTTTTGATTTTGATAATAAGAGGCACTCATAAAGTAAGTATAGTGGAGACATGTTCTTCCACTTCACTCCATCATGTGCACTCATTAACACACAACTTAAAACAAGGTGAGCTTGACACAAATACATACTACATTATACTCCATGATAAAAAATAAATCACTCATTCATATTAAAGTTAATAATTAGTGCTCATAATTAATTATTATTGTTAGTAGTAGTAGTAGTAAATTATTATATTATTATTATACACGTTAATTAATGTTAATGTTAATAAGCAAACCGTTGGGAAATTGAATTACAATTACAATTACAGTTACCTGACATGATGTTGAATTGGGTTCTGCGGGTATCGCTGTCCAACCCGGTGGGCCCAATTCCTTGTGACCATCCAGCCAAGATGTTGACTCCCGGCCCGATGACGTCTGGTTTCAGTATTTGCGGCGTCACCATATTCGGACCTCTCGAACTAAATGCGGCCACCACCGGCGATGGCTTCACCCCCAACACCGTTCCCCCAAAGCTTAACACGGCATTTGCACGATTGCCCTCTGTTTTCAGGTAGTCTCTTATTTCATCCCCGATCTTTCTTCCAACAGCAACCGCCGGCAACATATGACTGTCCGCCACCAGCTCCTCGCCACTCTCAGCCGTGTTCCCAAGTATCATCCCAATCCCACCCGCATCCTTCACCACTTGACCCTTTTCGACACGTGGGTTCACACCCCTGTCACAGAATACCACCTTACCACGTACAGCTCCCGGTTGAAGTGAACCCGGCATGCACAGATTAGCACGACTAGAGTTAACATTGCCATTGCTGGGAAAATAAACCAACTGAGCCGGCTGATCACCCATGCCCTTCCCACTATACAAGGAGACTCCCGTGACACGCTTCCCGTCTCCTAGCATCGCATACGCCGGGAAGTCTCGGTCTAGGGTGCCGGCCCCGACTGTCATGATCCATGGAGCCACGTTGGCAAGTGATGAGCTTGAGGGCCCACTGTTACCCGCAGAACACGAGACGAACACACCCTTCTCCATGGCTTTAAACGCGCCTATCGCAATCGTATCGCGATAATACGGGGCGGAACCCCCACCCAGCGACAGCGACAGCACATCTACACCGTCTGCAAGCGCACCGTCCATACCCGCCAGGATATCGGAGCCGAAGCAGCCTGTCTTCCAGCAGACCTTGTAGGTGGCCACTCGCGCGTGGACCGCCATACCACGCGCCGTCCCGCTCGCGAAACCGAAGAGACTGGCGTTCCCCACTTGGACCCCCGCTGCGGTTGTGGAGGTGTGCGTCCCGTGACCGTCCTCGTCACGTGGCGACTCTCTCTCCTTGGAGAGATCACCTGCCGCCAAACGGTAGCCTTTCGAGAACTTACGTGCGCCGATGAGTTTCCTATTGCACGCGCCCGCCTTGAAATCCTCACCTCCTTCGCACTCGCCGCGCCACCGACTAGGAACGGCAGGCATCCCGGAGTCGTCAAAGCTTTTAGACTCGGGCCAAACGCCGGTGTCGAGCACTCCGATGATGACGTCATGGGAAGCAGCATCGAGCTGCTGAGGCGACCGCAAGCCCAATTCATTCTGAATACCTAGGAACTCAGGAGTGCGGGTGGTGTGGAGATGGTAGAGGGTATCCTGGTAGACGCCGATGACGGAGTCCGATTGTCGGAGGGCTTCCACCTGGTTCAGATCTAGTGATGCGGAGAAACCGTGATACGCGTTGGAGTAGGAATACAGGAGGACTGGGTCGTCGGCATTATCATTTTGGATGGATGTGAGAGTGTGGGAGTACCAGTCATGGTGAGTGAGGAAGGATGAGGGTTTAAGATGATGATTCATCTGAACGATGTATGTTCCTTTCATTCCTAAACATGTTATTGCTGGTGGTGGATCAATAATTGCAATTGCTGCCACCACTAACCACACCATGAAACAACAGGAGGATGAACACATTATATATATTCCCCCTTAATAATTAATTAATAGTAGGATGATGATGATATTTGTAAGGAGGAAGAAGAGCACATCTAGTCTAGTCTTTATAAAAATGGGAGAGGGAGATAGAATGGGAATAGAAGAAGAGGACTACTGTCGTCTTTATAAGCGTGCCACACTCTAATTATTATTATTATTATTATATATACAGTAATAAAATATAATCTAATTGTATTTCTTTTTCAAATATTGGGATGCCTTTTTTCTTTTCCCTATTCATTTTCATTAATTCTATTCATTGCTATTGCCTAATTTTAGTTCATTTAAATTTAATGCATACTACCTGTTTCTAAATATAGATAAATGGATCGTAAAGCTACTCCAACTTATTCGTGCTTGTATCGTTAAAACCTTTGTTTGTAGAGATGACAAAAAAACCCACACTCGATGGGGAACCTGATAGTCAAACCCGATTTGACTAAGGAATCCCCGAGTTGACCGGGGATGAGGACGGGGGCGGGGAATCCTCGAAACAAAAAACCGGGTATGAGGCTGGGGATGAGAATACTACGCGGGTCCCCATACCCGTACCCGAACTCGTACCCAATTAGGAATTTACCGGGGACCCGTACCCATACCGGTATATTATATATGTATAATTATTTTGTATGTAACATATGATATATGTATTATAAAAAATTAAAAATTATGATTTTCTTAAAGATTAAGTAATCATATTTTACCTGATATATCCATCCTAATTCTTCATTATGTACACAATATGGACAAATACATTAGGCAAATACATATGATACGATCATTATGGGCTAAACTATAAGACACATTCATTATGGGTAAATCCTCAATTCCCCGCTAGAGATCCCCGATCCCCATTCGGGTTAGGGATGGGGCTTAAATTATCTTCCCCGATGGGGATGGGGACTTGAACTAGAATCCGGAAATGGGGATGGGAATTGAGGTCCCCGGTACCCCCGGCCCCGTTGCCATCCTATTTGTTTGAGTCGAGGTCAATTGAGCCGTTCGAAATCAACCTCAGCTTCAATAACTTTTGAAGTTCGTCTAATAAATTCTCATCGTTAACTTTTATAATTTGTTTATGCATTAACAGTTCAAAATTTCAAATCTTGTTGTACGCTTAGTCATCATTCATCTACCTAAAATGACTAAAATATCCTCATCTGATCGAGCAAAATAGATAAAATCACCAAAGGTATTTTAGTCATTTTAGGTACATCAAGGACTAAGCGTGCAACAACTTTAAAATTTTTAAACTGTCTATACAACAAACAAAGCACAATGACTAATGCCAGGGATGTGTGCACTGATAAGAACCATTCATGTTTATTCTTAAAAGAATAAAGATTTGGTTGGGAAGGAAGGAGTAAAACAAGTCACAAGACTTTTGTTTGCTTCTTAGACTATGTTTGAGAAAACTAAATGGTTTAGTGTTGAAGGGTTAAAATTGTTGAATAATCATAATTTTAAATAAGATAAACTGTGTGATAAACACTTTGAATAAACACTCTTAATGAGTTAACATGACAATTTTGAGCTTTTGCATTTCTTGTAAAGAGCCTAATTTTACTATATATGATAAATACATTTAATATAATGATAATTTATAAATAATATAAACGGTTAAACTATGGTAAAGGTCATAATACACTTAGGGGTCTTTTGGTTGGTCTTAAAAGGTCTTAAAAGGGGCTATTTGTATGAATGGGTCAGCTGACGGCCCAATAAGCTGTTTTGATTATTTTTTTTGAATTAGGGCTTAACACATCTTATCCCAACTGAAAAACAACCTATTCGGTCAGCTATTTTTAATTGCTGAAAAGCTCTAATTGGGGTAAAAATTATGTGACGCTTTCTTCTCCTCTTCTGTTGCACTTATCTCGCATAAATCCAATCGATCACAACAAAATGCCAGAAATCTCTCATGTAATCTCAATCGATCCCAACAAACTACGATTCTCTATTGAGGGTCAAATTGATTATAAATATCGGCCATTCACAACTGGTTCTCCATCCTCAGTCATCATCCTTCTCACCCATTCTCAACCATTATAGCGTTATGATTTCTTTCTCTTATATGTTCTTTTATATTACTTGAAGTTAGGAATTTGATAGACCATTGAAAGAACATAAATCTCTCTGATTGATTTTGGGTTTTGGTGTGGCTATTGAACTTGGTTTAATTGATATGCTTATGCTACGGATGAATATAATGACACTGTAATTTGCATATGTTCTAAAGTTGTTCTCGCTAGCTATATGATTAACCACTAATTTCTCTACAGAACTACACCTTAAATTTAAATAAACTGATAGTCATTATGTTTTGCCAATCAATATGTATTTATGTTTCAATTATTGTAGTTGCTTACTTTGTCAATCTATTAATCATGTATATTTATATATATGGTTTTATGAATTTCTTTAACATGTTTTGAACATCTGGTACGTAGATAGAATGTCTGTATGAATAGAAGTTTAAGCTACTCTCATTGTTATTTTATGATAATGTGTTGGTGTTATTGCTACAATGAATATGTAATGGTATAATAATTTGTTACTTTCTAAATTCAAAGTCAAACAAGGCTTTTCTTTAGTTATAGTTGTTAAGAAATTTAGCAACATGTTACATCATAGTAATTTGTATATTGGCATGTAACACCCCCAAATTTAATGGTTTGCGGAAGCGAGTTTTTGGGTGTTACTAATCAATAATCACAAGCACAAAGGATACAGTGAACGACTCTATATGAGACATTCGAAAAGTTATTACATTAGTACATAAGTAATTCAAAATACAAGCTCGAGTTCGAGTAAGTTTCCTAGAGATTCTATTACATAACAACTAGTACAAAAGTAATGTATGAAAATCTCCAAGCTTGTAAATGCATGCGACTCGAGCTAATAAGCATATCCTGCTGGGCATCCCTACTGATGCTGCGTACCTGAGAAGCATTACTAAAACGGTCAACCAAAAGGTTGGTTAATCTCACAGGTTTGTAAGTAAATAGTTTGAACACACAAGTAACAGTTGTATTTGTAAACATCAGCCAGCCAGTAAGTAAGTAAGTGGTGGTTGCAGGTCATGCTAACCGTTTGATACCCTTTCCATGAGCCACCATAGTTGAAGCTTAACATACAGTAAATATAGTACCCCCGTGAATGTTAATCCAAAAACATTCATATGAAACGAGTAAGAAACGCCCGTTTCTACAGTAACGGTTCGTGGTAGTGCGTGCTACCCCGGGCGGAGACTGTCAGTCCCATATGGATCCATATACTAAAACTCGCGCTTATCCCATAACTAACAACTATGATTAGGAGGCTTTCATTGGATTAGTCGAAACTCATGCAATTGGCGTATCCGTAATTCAGTAAAGTAAGTAAATCATGCCAGCAAGTAAGTACGTGTGTTCATGTAAAACAGTAATGCATCTCACCCCTGAGTGAAAAACAGTAAAATAGGGGCTGTGAGACTCACCTAAGAGTCTAGCAGACGATGCAGAAAGTAAGCGGTATAGTATCCTGACTAGCAACCCTTAGCGTCCTAATACGCGTAAGGTTATGTAAGTAAATGGAGTACTTGTAAAGTATCCATGCTAGTTGTTCCCAACTAGTTAATGTCCATTAGTTTGTTTGTACATTTGAAATTGTTTGTATGTTGTAGTTTGTAGCAAAGTTGTACGGCCCGTTGGTATCGGAGTGTAATAATAGTCTCATCTATTATTATTATGCAGTTGTTGTAATCGTATAGTTGTCAAGTACGTTTGTATTGTAACGTGTAACGTTCAAGTGAATGTAAATCCGAGTGGGTGTAACCCTAGAATGTATGAGTGAAATCTCATAGGTGTTCGAGTGTAATCTCGTGTATGTGCGCGAGTGGGATCTCGCGTTTTAAATAAGTGTAATCTTATATGTATTCAAGTATTGGTGTATACTTCCAAAAGTGTAGTATTTTCATGTATAAATCGTATCGTATTTGATTTGGTTGTTAAAAAGTGATTTTTAAACACTTAGAATGTTTTTAGCTTCTGTTTTTGGGTTTTTGCGACACTAAATGCGACACAGTGCTTGTGTCTTATGATTTATGCGACACAATGCTTGTGTCTTATGTTTATGCGACACAGTGCTTGTGTCTTATGATTTATGCGACACAATGCTTGTGTCTTATGTTTATGCGACACAGTGCTTGTGTCTTATGATTTATGCGACACAATGCTTGTGTTCCGCAACACAAGGCTTGTGTCTTATGATATGCAACTTAATGCGACACAAAATGCGACACAATGCTTGTGTCTTATGATTTATGCGACACAATCCTTGTGTCTTATGTTTTATGCGACACAATGTTTGTGTCTTATGTTTTATGCGACACAATGCTTGTGTCTTATGTTTTATGCGACACAATGTTTGTGTCTTATGTTTTATGCGACACAATGCTTGTGTCTTATGTTTTATGCGACACAAGCCTTGTGTCTCATAAATTTTTGGCCTGACGCAACACAAGGGCTGTTACGTTTTCGAGCTCGGTTTTTGGGTCAAACGACCTCGGTTTGACCCGAAACTTTTACACAAGTCTTAGAATGTTATAATGAGTTCATAAAAAATATTAGTTGACGTTTTTAGTGTTCGAGGTGTCGTTTTCTTAAAAGTGACCAAAACCGACAATGTTCCGAAATCAAGTTTAAATTATATATTTGGACATTACGAAACTAGGGGAACAACATACATGTAAAAATAATCAAAATCGGAAAGTTTCGAGAGTCGCCGGAAACTTACAAATCGTCGGATCGAGAAACCGAAAAGATGAAATCGTAGCCCTCGTTGTGGTGATCACTTTGCCCCTTTTCTTTTTGTAATCCAAGCTCGTTTAGTGGGTGTTTTCTAGAGAGAGAGAGTGAGCCGAGATAGAGAGAGAGACTAGAGATTAGAGAGAGAGTTGAGAGAGGTTGAGTAAGGGTGTGTTTGTGTGCTTAAGTGATCAAAAGGGTGAGGGTTGGCACCCCTCACCTTTGGCCGGTTATGGTGGGGCCACCATGATGTGGTCTCACCAATTTTTGTTCCTCCGTGTTTGCGCTCCGTGCGGTGTTCGTTTCCCCGGTCGTTTAAACGTCAAAATCATTTTATACGCGTTTATTTGTACGTTTTAAAAATACGAGATATTATTCGATGTTTTAGTCGGAGTATTTTATCAAACTACTTGTTTTTAAGTTATAAAATATAACTTTGTTTTGTTTTTGTCGGTTGGTCGCGTTTCATAATATTCAGTAACGTTTTAAATAAAACGTGTGCGTTTGTTATATTATAACCATAATATAATGTAGTAAATTGCGTAATTAAATAATTCCACATTATTTAATAGTTGTTTCACCAACGTCCGTATTTTGTACTTTTGTAATCTCATACGATTTGAATGAATCGTATACGTGTATATATTTATATATATATATAACCTATATATATATATATATATATAAAGTAATAATCGTACTTAGTCCTATTTCATACTAAATACAAGTAGTAAACACGTAATTAGGAAAATTTTAAATTGGCCCTAATTTTGGGGTTGTTACATGGCAGTAGTTATGGCTGACGAAAATGAAACTATTCGGCTAAAATGGACAAACGATCAAATCAAGTGTTTTTTAGAATCATGAATCGAAGAAGTCAACAAATTAGGCCGGAGGGGAATGAGCCTTCATGTAGAATCATGGACTAATGTGCAAAAAAACTTTTGGAAGTTTGTGGCATGAATGTTACACAAAAGTAGATGAGAAATCTTTATGATTACTTGAAAGGGAACTATTCAGGATGGGTGTATTTAAGAGGAAAAACAAGAAATATTTATAATCCACAAACTAACATGTTCAACTTATCAAATCAAGAGTCGGCAGAATTCATTAAGGTCGGTTTATATTTCACACTTTTTAACATTTATAATTTGTTTTTCACGCTAAAACCTTCTATAATCTTCTCTTTTTACTTAACAATTTGAATTCAGGGTCATCCCCAAGCACGTAGTTTGAAAACTTCACCACTTGCTTTTCCCGATCTTTGCATTGCATTATTTGATGGGACTGCAGCAACTGGTGCTAGGCACTAGGCCCCTAGCTCTAGCCTCCCAAGGAACGGTGGATCATCGTCTCAGAGCTCTCAAAAGAGCCATACATTAGATGTTGAGGATAACTCTACTGATGATGAAGGAGGTGAAAATGGAAACAAGAATGGTGCAGCTGTTACTAACTTGGCTGACCCCATATCAAAGAAAAAGGGTAAGGCACCAGCTAATAAGTGGTCTCAACTTGAAGAAAATATGTCAAACGCACTTGCTGCTATTGTTGAAGGTCAAAAAGGGGCTTCAATGAAAGACTGCATTGACAAGCTGAAAACAATTGGATTGGAAGTTACAAGTCCCTTTTATCTTGCTGCTTTTGGTATTTTTGGAGACTCACCAGCTCATAGAGAGGCATGGCTGATGTTAGATGATGATCCAGAAGTTTTAATTGCATGGATTGGAACCATAGGGAGAAAGATGGGTTATCTTGACTAATATTTAGTTGAGCTAGTACTTCACTTAGAGATCTTAAGTCATCAGTTGGGTCTTGTTGCAACTCGCATTTTGATTGAATAAGTTGAGTCGTAGTTTAGGTTTTTAGTTGAACTATATTTTTATTAAATTGAGTCGGATTATTGTTTGGGTTTATTTCAGCTAGAACTAGTACTTTGTTTTAACATGTTGCTGCTTGATTTAAATTATATTTTATTTTTCTAACATTGCATATATATGCTTGTGTTTGAGTTAGTTGACTGAATTATTTTTGCAATTTTGTGTGAATTCATGAATGTAATAGGTTGAACATGGACAGTAGCCAGAAACTTGTTGTCATCATCATTAGTTATTTGTATATCCGCTACTTTCGACCAAGACTCCTTAGAAGAAAACGAGATAATACTTCTGGGATATCTGGTCATCAATACACTATGGAGTTACTCACGGGCACTGATAGACAGTGTATTGAGCTGCTACGCATGTCGCGTGAGGCATT
This sequence comes from Pseudognaphalium luteoalbum, assembly GCA_963422505.1. NCBI lineage: Eukaryota > Viridiplantae > Streptophyta > Magnoliopsida > Asterales > Asteraceae > Pseudognaphalium > Pseudognaphalium luteoalbum. The sequence continues at coordinate 121,177,477 of OY730196.1, read as the reverse complement.
TGTTCGATTATGTACACATTTTCGAGTGAGAGGTTGGTTAAATGATAGTAGGAATGTTTCAGTCGAGGAGAAGATGGCTATTTTCTTGTTTGTTATAGGTCACAACCAACGGTTTGTTGTGTTGAAGCGTAGATTTCAGCATTCATTGCAGACTATTCATAAAGTTTTCCATGAGGTGATGGATAAAATGATGGAATTTGCTCAGGAGGTTATTGTTCCAACATCTTTTAATCCTAGTCCTGATTATCCTGGAACAAATAAAAGATTAAGAAGAGTTTTTAAGGTACGTACACTGATAATTAAAAGCAGGGAAGGAAATTAGTAATGGTTTATGGCCTTTTAAACTACTAATAAAATCGAATTTTTGTATTAAATCTAATTAATTTTCTACGAACTTATAAGCAGGGTGCTGTTGGTGCTCTTGATGGAACTTTGGTTCATGCAATTGTTCCTAGTGACCAACAACATTTGTACAGAGGAAGAGGAAAAGGTGAATGCAATCAAAATGTTTTGGGAATTTGTGACTTCAATATGATCTTTACATTTGTTGTAGCCGGATGGGAAGGAGTAGCGCATGATTCACGAGTATTATCAGAGGCTATGGCAAATCCGACTATTGGATTTCCATTTCCCCCACCAGGTAAACAGTTATCATTGTATTTGAAAGAAAATTAATATAATTTGGAGACGTGTAATAATGTGATGTTGATTGATTAGTTACTTTGTACAGATAAATATTATTTATGTGATGCTGCGTATACAAATACTAGGGGATTTATGTCGCCATATCGCAATGTTAGATATTGGCTTGGTGACTTTCGTCGTCGACGTGCAATAACCAGGAAAGAAAAATTCAATCACTCTCATGCAAAACTTAGAAATGTCATTGAACGTGCTTACGGTGTCTTGAAATCGTGTTTTGCAATCTTGAAGAAGATGACCACATTTTCATTTGATACACAAAGGGATGTTGTTATTGCATGTTTTGTTGTTCATAACTTCATACGAAAAGAGGGGTTCAACGATGAATATTTTGCTATAGCTGATCTTGACAATTTGGAGGTGGAAAATATTAATGTACAACTACATGCTGGGAATTATGAAGTTCATCCACTCGTGAGTGCATCGGATCAACAATTCATGGTTAATTTGCGAGAGCAAATTGCTGCACAGTTGATGCCAAATGAAGAATAATTATTTTCATGGATTTTGATATCTTAGTTAACTTATTAAACAATATTTACTTCCGTTGTATGGTATTTTTCATATTTGTTTTCTTCTTATGATAAATTATTTATTGAAGTTACAAGTTTCATTAGAATTTTGTGTAGGGAATTCTTCAAACAAAGTACAATGTATATTTTACGATTGTTGATTCGTTTATAACTTAATGTTATATGTGTGCAAAAGTGTTGAAATATGTGTATTCAGATGTTTGTAGTGTTTATTTATCAAACGATCTTAATAATTCTGCATTCAGATTCCAGATGTCACATCTTATTATTCAGAACTGGTTTTCAGATTTCAGCTTTCAGTAATCAGATAAAACAAAAGACCCCTTAGTATCTTACTATTTTTGTCACGAAATTATTAAAAAAAAATAAAGGAAGTATCATTAATTAGAATAATCAAATCAAAAACAGATAACAAAAACGATATCTGTTCTCTAATCTACAAACATCAAAGTATAAATATAAATGATAAAATATATTACTTCAATTTTTAAATAAAGGCCGAAGCCTTCAAATTCAAACTATAAAATCAACAGCAGAGCATCTGCAATGGGTTGGGGTTGGCTTGACACATCAGCGGGGTTGGGAGAAGTTGGGTTAGGGTCAATTTGGGATTCAAATGAAACAAACCAGTTTTTCATTATGATGTTGAGCATGTTCCGATTTTATATTAATAATTTTTTCACAATCTTCAAGGTTGACTAGGTGTTAAATTATATATATTCTTGATATTAAAAAGTGAAATGGAAAAGGAGTTGAAAGGAATTCAATTTTGGTGAAAATGAAGTTAACAGCGGTTGAAATGAAAAGTTAGTAGAAAGATGATGTAACATTGAAATGTCGATTGCATGGGTTATTAATGTCATCAGAGTATAATATAATAAACATTTTTAAATATATATATATATATATATATATATATATATATATATATATATATATATATATATATGTGAGTTAAAATGAAAAGATTAATTTTCGTGAGAACGTGAGAAGCACTTCAAAATTACTTTTTAATTATTCAAAACACATTTTTCTATAAAACTTTTTCAATGATTACTATTAAAATAACTTTTGGAAGCTATGATATAAATATAAATAAAAAATATTAACTTTTTTTCAAACTTATTTTACAGTCGTTACTGTTATGATTATTTAAGATGATCACAAAACATAACATGATAATCACATGTGATTATTCTCTATTATAATATGATTATCATGTGTTCGAGATAATCACAAGATATGGCATGATAATCACATATTATTCATGTGATTATCAAGTTATAAAATGTGATTATTATGAATAAAAAATTTAACAAAAAATAATTTAAAAATTAATAAAATGTCGAAAAATTTTAAATTTGAAAAATAACTTCTAAAAGCTATTTAAAAAATAAGCTACGAAGAAAATTTTGTAAAAAAACATGTTTTGGATAATTAAAAAGTGATTTTAAAGTGTTTCACACGTTCTTACGAAAATTACCCTTCTCATTTGAACCTGGAACTAAATCTTATTAAAATATATAAAGTACATTACATAAAGATTGTGATGACAAATTTATGATATATAATGCATTTGTATTAGTCTTTATTATTATAAAATAGTGAATAGTGTTTAGTGTAAGGTTTAGTGTAGCACTATATATTTGGTATATATATATATATACCAAATATATAGTACATACACTGTCGAGCCGTAATGCAGTGCTTTCAGGCTGCTAATTAAAAATTGGAGCAAATTGTATCGTCTCGCCGCTATCATCAAGCTTCTTTTCTTCTATTATATTTTGGAAGATGATATTGCCACGGCTAATTTTACTTCCTTCATACGTGATTAATATGTATTGATATCTTTGTCCCTCAAATTTTTTTATCTCAATTCTATCTTTCATAGGTGACTTTTTCAAACCGCTAACATCTCACTTTTTTTTATGTTTCTCCGTCGCTCTCTTCGTAACACAATCCTTCTACCAGTTGTTTACTCCTTTTTGTTCTCAAAAATTAAATCTTACTCCCTGACGAAATCTTCTCACCATCTTCATTGTATGTTTCGGGATTTATTGCTTGTCGCCGTCACTAACAAGAACTTTGCAATGGAATTTAAGCCATTAAAGATTGAGGATTTTATTTTCTCTCAATCTATCCGTAATCTTAGTTGCAGAAAGAGCTTTATACTTGAATATTAACACCTATTTCACATTTTGTTTTTCTACACTCTCGTGAAGAAAGTATGAACAAAAGAAACTCGACTTATTAATTGGAAGACATGATGTTCTTTACTATTCGGTTAGATACAACCATATGAAGTATATATGTATCATAAAATTCATTAAATCTCTTGACCACCTATCATATAACATATAAACATATAGCATCACATTGAACATCAAACGGTGATCAAATTCAACTACTCGTCATTATCAACTCTTTGCCCTTTACATGATCATGTTAGCTTCTAACATTTCATACTTGCCCTTTTTAGTTGGATTATGATCAAAACATCCTAATTATATCATAATTATTCTTACTACTTACAATTACATAGATTCTAATCAATTATTATGTAACACCTACCTTAAGGTCCTAAGGGTATTCTGATAATTTTCCTAGCTTTAAATAGTTATTTAATATGTTAGGAAATTTATTGTTTGTTTTGAGTTATTGTGATAAATAAATAACTGATTGTTTTATATTTATATAGTTAAAGGTAAAATAAAATTGTCAGAATCGTAAATGGTTTTAGATTTCAGATAATAGGTTTAGAAGGAGACTAAATTTAAGTGGGTATTGGGTCGGTTGTGTGTGAGCCGACCTATTTACTACTTTCCCAAATTGGAAAGTTTATTTCCTTGTACCAAAACCAAACACACAAAAGTAAGAACATCAAATTTAGACATCATCGAAGCTTTGATTTTGATTCAAACTCAGACTTTCATCATCATCACCTTGTTATCTTAATTTGTAAGTTGCTTGTTGTTCATATCAATTTATAAATTGATTAATTTCGATAGAAATAATATGGGTAATAGTAACTAGGTGATATATGATGATATTTGTTGTTATAAGTTGTTGTTGTTGTCATTTGTTGTAGTATTGTGAATTAGAAACTTGAGTTATATGTGACATCCGGTTAAAAAGTACAAAATTCGAGTCAAATAGACAATTGACAAAAACCCAAACGCGGACGTTGGTGACACAATTTTATAAATAATTCGATATTATTTACAAGAAATATTATTTACTCCATTATAGTAAATAACTCCAAAAACGTAGCTCGATTTATTTAAACCGAATCCTATTCAAAACATACCGTGTGAAATGTACCCGACACATAATTTAAATCAAGTTATAATTTTTATAACTCAGATAAAGTATTTTATAAAAATACTTCAGTTAAAAATATTACGAACTTACACGAAGAAATTATTTTATTTAAAAATAATTTATGAAAATACAATCGGGTACACAAACACGGGCTTTTAACGCAACAATTGGAGATAACCAACCCCCACTAAAAGTGAGGGTCCGCCTCCCTCCCCACCCCATTTCATGTTTTCATTTTTCTTTCACTAAACATACACATCTATACCTCTATCTCTCTCTCTTTTCTTTCATCTTCAGCAACAACAAACAACAACAGTAACAACAACAAATCAGCGGTAACAACAACATCACCATCATCATCCTTGTATCATCTCCATCATCATCATTGTGTTCATCATCTTCATCATCATAGATCTTGATCTCCCAAATCATAAGAAATTACTCCCTCTTTCTTGTTATTTCATGTTAGAAATGCTTAAAATATCATGTTTTAACATTATACCAACAAGATTTGGTTCAAAAATATGTTAGATTGTGTTTTTGAGTGAAAAATCGTCGAACAGACCTTGATGTTGCAGGGGCCAAAAACGGTGCTGCGACATTGTCAATGTCGCAGCAAATGTCGCACAACAATTGATTTCGACACCTGCGACATTAATTTTAGTGTCGCAAACAAACCCTAATATCGCATACTGCGACACAATCCACAATGTCGCATTAAATTGTGGATGTCGCACGATGCGACATAAACTCTTATGTCGCACATAGCGTCGAACGCAATGTCGCACTTAATATCGCAAGTCACGGACCCTTAAAAAACACATGATTTCACTAAGTATTTTACCACATGATTTTACCCGAAGTCAAATCTCAAATGCATTTTTAGTAAAGCAATATAAGCATAAATAAACGTTTTCCAAGCTCACCTAGCAGCTCGACCCCAGCTAGGGGCTCTGCCCCTTGGACCCCGCCAAGGGTTGCCACCCCTTGGACCCCGCTACCAGGGGCGCTGCCCCCGGACTCCGTCACCAACGGGCCATATTCTTTTAGAAACTTCAAATATCGTCTTATACATTTATATTTTCGCGTGTTTAAGACACTAGGAGATTACAGTTTGGGGCAATCAGTACGTTTTAAGACGACTAGCTCCCACAGGTGAGTTCATAGCCCCACTCTTTCAACAATTTTACTATTTTCGGGGTGAGACGCATTCACAATTACTGTTTTCGAATTATATTGATAAACTCTTATAATTCACAATCAACTATAATACTGTTATGTAATACAAATCGTGTAATACTTAGGAATTACACCCATTATATTGTTATAGAATAACATCACTACTTAACTAGATAGGTTACCGTTGTACACCACTATATTGTTGAAAAACAATTATTGATACATAACTTGATTAACCTATCGCTATATATTGGTTATATTATCGTGGGACAATATTATTGATTATACTTGAACTGGTTAGCTCTACCTGCGCTGGATAATAACTAGACTTTTACAGGATTAGTTTTCCTTTTAGGAACTACGACTGCCTATACATTCCATGATTTCTAGAATGAATTTGTACTTAAGCGAACATTACCCAGAAACCTCAATATACTTGCTAGGCTAGACTCTAGGAGTATACGATAGTAGCATACGATAGTATAGTTCCTTATACTAATACCGAACAACTAGGTGATGATTATTCATACCTAGGCTTATTGTGCTACACCTAATATCTAAGTATTGTATGTACAAACTTAGACACGCTAAATCATTTTCATGTGTTACATGATATTCTATTAGATGTGTTTGTTGACTAAGCTTTTATATATATATACACGTACTCTCTATCAAGCACTTAGTGCTACTCACTGCTACTTATGTATATTGATATACGTACACTTATACAAAAACAATTACTCTAGTCGCGCATGTCGTAGGACTTTCGGCTCTCAAATACATACATTGCTTGCGGGCAACACTGGTCGATATCACCGTGGGTGATACACAACGAGATCATGGTAAAGTGATTCAAAACGATATCACAGTTAGAGTGATACAAAACGATATCACGATAAAGTGATACAAAACGAGATCACTTTAAAGTGATTCAAAACGATATCGCGGTAAAGCGATACAAAATATTGTTAAACATACGAGATGATACTTGCACTCATTAACGGATCTGCGAGCTTACACTCGATATCGTTAACTCAGTATTTGGCTAAATACCCAATTATAGTTCTGCGAAACTACACTTACATTTTTCTAGGAGGCAACACACTATGCCAGGTGGCATACTAGTATCTTACTACCGGATAAGTAGTATTATTACTTGTTATCATATGACGTGGTAATACACATACTTGATTAGTACTTAGGCATGTATTGCCTCACAATTGTAGATTTATTTATACCTAATTGGTATCTAGGCATGGACTGGCACTTCCTCGATATGACTCGGTCATATACCTACATGATTAGTACTTAGGCATGTATTGCTTCACATTTGTAGATGTACTCATACATGATAGGTATCTAGGCATGGAATGCCACTTTCTCTATGTACTTAGGTACACACCACAACTACCTAGGCATGTGATGCTTCGTTGATGTATATACATTGATGTCACAACTCTATAACAATACAAATCTAAATCGTAATTTCTGAACTATTTTCAAAATGTTTACAGTTTATACTACGTGTTTTCAACTAATAATCCTATGAACTCACCAGCTTTATAGCTGACTCGTTTTAGCATGTGTTCTCAGGTGCCCAGCAGGATTAGGATTTGCTACAAGATTATGATAGCTCGAATCGCATGATTTCAAACACTTGGATTACCTTGCATAACTTTTGTACTACAACTTATGTATTGGAATTATTTTGCGAACTCGTAACAATGTAAACATTTATTTTTGAAATGTAACAACTATTTTTCAAATGTCTCATTTAGAGGTCGTTTGCTATATTTTTATGCTTTGGTTATTGATTAGTCCCGCCCCGACCCGACCGCTTTTGCAACCCGAATTTGGGGGTGCGACATTATATGATTTGGTTGAGAAAATTAGGGTATGGGTTTGAATTGTGTTGAAATCGCTGGTACAGGGGTGGTACCCGGCAGGTAGACTATTACCCGACGGGTAACCCGGTTTACATGGGTACTCGGCTGGGGAAACCACTACCCGGCTGGTACTCTAGACTTTAAAACAAGACTTTGTTCTGTTACCACAAAATTTTATTCACCCGGATGTTTAGATGGGCACCACCCAACTAGTGGGTATGAGTACCCGGCGGGTACTCGTGCTATCCCGCGGGTAAATCCCTATTTTTGTGATTTTACATTTTAGCCTAAACACTTGTGTTTTTGTTTATGTATGATCAGTTATGAATTGTATCACTAATTTATAATTTTGTTTGTTCTCAGTTACGAAGAAGACTCAGTAATATAAGATTTCTGAGTTAACAACAAAGACTGACAGGTGAGTGGATCTGAAACTCTCAGTGTGATATGGTTGTAACGGGTTTTGTTACAACGGGTAAATGTAGTTTTACCGTTTATAGATATTTTAGTCTGACATTGTAACATCCTCACAAGGGACTAGGAGAAATACGGTAATTTCTTATTTTAATTGATTATTTAATTGTGTTTAGAAATATTTGATATTATTTAGATAATTGAAATAAATAGGTCAATTGATTAAATAACTTATTGTGATTAATAAAATATTATTTGCTTTAAATTACTATAGATATCGGTTAAATAAAAGAAATATTCTCGCAAATAATTTTTAGGTTCCAGACAATAGACTTAGAAGGGGAGTAAAATTATAACATGTATACTGGGTTGAGGTGGTTAGGTCGACCTAACCATCTCATTTTCTCTAACTTCCTGAGATCACACATGAACACACATACTCTCTTAAGAAATTCACAAAATTTGATTTCTCCAAGTGAAGGCTGTGATTTGGGTTGCAATTACTGATTCTATCTTCATCATTTTCATCTTGTTCATCTTTTTCTCCATTCCTATTCTAAGTTGAGTTTATTTGAGTTCTTGAGTTACTAAATAAAGTAGATGAATAATTGAATGCAAGAACTGATTTTGATGTTAGAATGATACATGTTACTGAAATTGATTAACTCTCATCATTATCTAGTTATCACCTTGAATGGTAGGTTGAATTTGTTCTAATTATACCTATATGCTTAGGTTTGATTAATTAGGATAAATAATGAATGCATGTGTAGAATTTGATGTTTGATGATGTTCTTTGTTGCTATTCTATGTTTATTGATGATGTTTAAGGTCAAATTCTTGATCAAAACATGTATTGTATTTGATTTGAGTGAATTTGGGATTTGGGTTCAAGCTGAAGTTGTGCAAGTTTGGGTTTTGTTGCTGAAAAACACAGTAATGCGATCCAGCCGCTTTGCCCGGATCGCGTTCCTTAGTGTTAATTTGGGTCAGTCGTTTTTGTTCTTGAGAACGCGATCCAGCTTTCTCATGCCCGGATCGCGTTAGTCAGTGCTATTTTGAGTCAATCACATTTTTTTTCTTATGAACGCGATCCAACCCCCTAACCCGAATCGCGTTTGCAAGTGCATTTTGGTAACAGTTGATTTTGGTCAGTGGAACGCGATCCCACCACCTCATGCCCGGATCGCGTTTGCATGTTTTAAAATGACAACTTGATTAACTTGTGGCTTGTGTACTTGTGTTATTTAAATAGTATTGAATGTATATTATATGTGTTTATTTGACATTATACACTTGAATAGAATACTATGAATCATAATATGAGAATCTAATTCGGGTTTTGATTGTGTTCTCAGATAAATTGAAGACTCAATAAAATAAGATCTTTGAGTAGAGACGATGATCATCAAGGGTGAGTGGATCTTTGACTATCACTCTAAGTTAGTTGTAACAACATGGTTACAATGGGTAAACCTGGTTTATTTGTGCAAGACATACATATATTGTTTATGTTAAGCATATTGACATGATGATTATGTATTGTGTGCTTATTCAGAGGTCAACATGGATTGGGTTGGGGTACTATTACTTGGACAACATAAGTACTTGTACATGTATTGTTTATTGAACTTGTGTTGTATGAAGTAATAGTTAACCAACCATCGGTTAAACCACTGTATTGGCTTTCAGTTGGTTACAAGTGTTACTTGGGGGCTACTGCGGCTTGAGGGTACCTCAAGGACCACCGATCCTCTTTGAAGTATTTGTTTATGATGCTTTGCTTTAAACATTTGTTAATCTAAGTTAGGTTGATAGTAATGATCTATTCACTTAGCTTTGTGCTAATCTCTCCCCATTACTTCTTGCAGGTTAATCTTTTGTTGGTGGGTTACAAGAAGTTCGGGTTAATGGAATGTTTGACAGCTCACTCTGTTTATAAAATATTGTTATCAGTTTAACATTATGTTTTGAAATAAATAACACCTAACTTAATATTTGTAATTAAGGTAGTAGTTTGAATTTAAAACCATATAATTGTGTATTGCCATTTTGGGATTTATATTATATGCAATCTATAATGTATGGATCTAATATATACGCTTTCGTTATGTGTTATATAAAAAAAGCCTTATAATTTGTAACTGGTGTTATAAATTGGTATTAGAGTTTTGGGTTTGGGTGAATTGAGCATGTGTTAAGTGTTCAATCCCAAATCTACTTGTGTTAGTCAAACATTCCAGGGAATGGGATTTAGTTATGATAGGCGAAATAGTTAGTATGTAAGTACTAACAATTAACGAGTTGTGAGATGATGTGTTGTTACAGATATATCAGATAATGAACCTCTGACCGATACCCCCAATAATGTCTCTAGAGTAGGAGTTACTCCTCCAGAAAACCCTATTGATAGATGAGGTCAGTCTGGTACCTCATTTTCAGCAGGAGATTTGGATAGAGATGATTATGTTTTACAATTAGAGGAGGAAGTACTTAAACTCAGAGATCTATAGTGGCAATCTTTGTTAGATCAACAAACTCGGCCATCACAACAACCTCAACATCAACCTAAGTTGTGTTCTTTTAAAACTTTCAAATCTAGTGGGCCAACTGATTATTGTGGTAGCACCAATTCTTAGGTCACACTCGATTTGTTAAGGGATTTGGAAAGAAAATTTGAGGTTTGTCAATGTGAGGATGAGATCAAAGTTCCATATACGGTTCAACTTCCGAAAGGTCCAACTATGGTTAGGTAGGATTCTATTACATCACATTTAACATCACAAAAAAAAGAATCTATTAGATGGCCCGATTTCAACAATGAGGTATGCAAGAAATATTGTTCAGATTTTGATATGACTCGTATTCGACGTGAGTTTATGGATATGCAATTGACGGATGATATGACCATGGATGAGCTTCTCTCTCAATTTTCTGAAAACATAAGGTTTGTGCAACAATGGGTTCCAGATGAAAAGACTAAGATTGATCATTTTGTTGGGATGTTGCCACATATCTATCGAACAACTGTGAGATTAGTGGGTTCTCTTACCCAAGCTTTTGAATTAGCCCGATCTGTGGATTGTGTTATTCAGGCTCATGAATTGGGAAACAAAGAAAGATCTTCGTCGAAATCCAAAGGTGATTCCCGGGCGAATCAAGGGAAGAAGAAATGGCATGGATCTCCTCAAGGCAAGAAATAAAGTGGCGGTATTGTGGACAAAGCGAATTGGTTCCATACTTGTAAGGCTAAACATACTGGACCATGTACTCCACAAACGGCTAGATGTGTCAAGTGTGGTCAGTTTGGGCATGATATCAAAGATTGTACTTTTCCTAAGCATGTGTGTTGGAATTGCCACAAGGAAGGTCACAGATCGGGTCAGTGTACTGAGGCGAGTAGACAGAGAACGGGTAATGTCGGAGGGCCTTGATCTTCTGGCCACAAAAGAAAGAATCCACCGTCAGCAACTGGTAGGGCTTTCCAAATGACAGCTGATGAAGCTGTCAGAACTGAGGATATCATAATTGGTACGTTTCTTATTAATTTTGTACCAGCAAATGTTCTATTTGATTTAGGATCAAATTGTTCTTTTATATCCATGCTTTTCTGTGATAGACTGAAATTGACTCCCACATGTATTACTAATCCTATTGAGGTTGAGGTAGCTGATGGTAAAATGGTTTCAGTTACCACAACGGTGACTGGAGCTAGTATTTTGATTGAGGGTCATAGCTTTCCGATTTCTTTTCTATTAATACCTATTCCGGGTTTTGATGCGGTTTTAGGTATAGATTGGTTAAGTAAGAATAAAGCCAATATTGAATGCCATAAGAAGTTGGTAAGAATTCCAATCTCGGATGAGTCATATGTCGTGGCTCGAGGAGAAAGGGAGAAGGGTAGTATTCCTTTAATTTCAATGATAAAAGCTATAAAATCCTTAGCTAAAGGATGTGAATCATATTTGGCTTATGTCATTGATGCTAAGTTAGAAAAGAAAACTGTTTCAGATATTCGGATAGTTTCTGAATACTCGGAAGTCTTTCATGATGAGTTGCCTGGTTTGCCTCCCATTAGAGAAGTAAAATATAAAATTGATTTGATCCCTAGTTCTACTTCTATAGCTAAGGTACCTTATAGATTAGCTCCCTCAGAAATTCATGAAATGATGAATCAAATTCAGGAGTTGTTAGATAAGGGTTTTGTAAGGTCCAGTTCTTCTCCATGGGGTGCACCTGTGTTATTTGTTAAAAATAAAGATGGCACCTTTCGTATATGTATTGACTACAGGGAGTTGAATAAGCGAACCGTTAAGAATAAGTACCCTTTGCCTCGAATAGATGAATTAATTGATCAATTACAAGGGTCTTCCTATCTCTCTAAGATTGATTTGAGGTCGGGTTATCACCAAGTGCGGGTTTGTGAGGAGGATATTCCTAAGATGGCTTTTCGCACTAGATACGGTCATTATGAATTCCTTGTTACACCTTTTGGGTTGACTAATGCTCCGGCAATTTTCATAGATTTAATGAATAGAGTTTTTCAACCTTTCCTTGATAAGTTTGTTATTGTATTCATTGATGATATCTTGGTTTATTCTAAGTCTGAATCCGATCATGAGATGCACTTGTGTATGGTTCTTGACACTTTGAGAAAGGAGCAATTGTATGCTAAATTTTCCAAATGCGAGTTTTGGTTACGCAATGTACAGTTTTTGGAGCATATCATTTGTAAGGATGGGGTTAAAGTGGATCCATCAAAGATTGAGGCCGTTATGAATTGGCAAGCACCTAAGTCTCCTTCTGAGATTAAAAGTTTTATGGGTTTAGCTGGCTACTACCGTAAATTCATTAAGGATTTTTCTAAGATCCCGGGTCCTTTGACAAAATTAACCCAAAAGGATATGAAATTTCAGTGGACTGAGCAGTAAGAATCAGCTTTTCAGACTTTGAAATGGTTATTGTGTCAGGCTCCGGTTTTAGCATTACCGGATGGGTCATATGATATTATTGTGTATTGTGATGCTTCTTCTGCGGGCTTAGGTTGTGTTTTGATGCAACGGGACTGTGTTATTGCCTATGCTTCGCGTTAGTTGAAACCTCATGAGATGAATTATCCTAACCATGACTTAGAACTTACAGCGGTGGTTTTCGCCTTGAAAATTTGGAGGCACTATCTTTATGGCACGAAATGTGTTATTTGTACGGATCACAAAAGTCTCCAATATATGTTCTCCCAGAAAGAGCTCAATATGTGTCAAAGGCGATGGTTGGAATTGATAAAGGATTATGATTGCGAGATTCGTTACCACCCCGGTAAGGCTAATGTTGTGGCAGATGCGTTAAGTCGAAAAGGAAAATCAGAAAAGGTGTGTTTCATGCGATTAAAGGTTTCATCAGATTTGATTGGTCAGTTAAAATCAGCTCAAATTGAGGCATCGATGGATGATAATTTGAAATCCGAGGTTATGCTTAAAGAAAAGATTTATTGGTTGATGACTAACGTGGATTAAAGACCTTTCAATCTTGAGTCTGGGTTCCTTTGCTTGGTGGTCTTCGAGATATAATCTTGTTGGAGGCACACAAATCTAGATTGTCGATCCATCCCGGGAGTACCAAAATGTATCATGACTTGAAACCGTTGTATTGGTGGCCCACTTTAGATCGGACGGTGCTCGATTTGTAGAATCTTGTCATATATGCTCTCAAGTAAAAGCCGAACACCAAAAACCTTATGGATCATTGAAACAACTTGAGATTCCCGAGTGGAAATGGGAGCACATAACTATGGATTTTGTAACAAAATTTCTGCGGACAATTAAGGGTAATGATATGATTTGGGTGATCGTGGATCGATTAACTAAGAGTGCTCACTTTCTTGCCATTTGTGAGACTGCATCCTTGAGTAAATTGGCACAATTGTACATCAATGAGATTGTTTCAAGACATGGGATTCCGTTGTCTATTGTTTCCGACAGAGATTCTCGATTTGTGTCTGGGTTTTGGCAGAGTTTACAGCGGGAATTGGGTACCAGAATTAACTTGAGTACAACTTATCACCCTCAGACGGATGCTCAGTCTGAACGCACCATTCAGACTTTAGAGGATATGCTACGTGCTTGTGTATTAGAATATGGTGGATCTTGGGATTCACATTTACCATTGATTGAATTCGCGTACAATAATTCTTATCACTCGAGTATTGGTATGCCTCCATATGAGATGTTATATGGGCGTCGTTGTAGAACACCTACTTGTTGGTTAGAAGTGGGTGAGACACAATTTATAGGTCCAGATATTGTACAGATTACTGCAGACAAGGTGGCTATTGCTCGCGAGAAATTGAAAGCGGCCCGTGACAGACAAAAACAGTATGCTGATCCACGTCGTCGCCCAGTTACCTTTTTTGTAGGTGAATTGGTTTATTTGAAAGTTTCATCTTGGAAGGGACTGATTCGGTTTGGTAAACGTGGTAAACTTGCTCCTAGGTACATTGGGCCATTTAAAATTCGACAAGTAGTTAATGATCAAACTATATCCTTAGATCTTCCTCCGGAATTAGAAGGTATTCATGATACCTTCAATGTGTGCTATTTAAGAAAATGGAATGTGGAGGACCAATCCCAAGTCCTTCCTTTGCAAGATTTACTAGTCGACCAAAGTCAGAGACTTATAGAGGAACATGTAGAGTTGTTAGACCGTAAGGTGACTAAACTTCGAAAGAAGGATATTCCTATGGTGTTAGTTAAGTGTAATCATAGTTTGGGGCCAATCCTTACGTGGGAGACCGAGTCTAGCATGAGGACGCGTTATTCTAGTCTCTTTGGTCATGGCGAGATTTCGGGGATGAAATCTTCTTAATGAGGGAAGATTTGTAACATCCTCATAAGGGCCTAACAGAAATATGGTAATTTCTTATTTTAATTGATTATTTAATTGTGTTTAGAAATATTTGATATTATTTAGATAATTGAAATAAATAGGTCAATTGATTAAATAACTTATTGTGATTCATAAATTATTATTTGCTTTGAATTACTATAGATGTCGATTAAATAAAAGAATTATTCTCGCAAATGGTTTTAGGTTCTAGACAATAGACTTAGAAAGGGAGTAAAATTATAACATGTATACTGGGTTGAGGTGGTTAGGTCGACCTAACCATCTCATTTTCTCTAACTTCCTGAGATCACACATGAACACACATACTCTCTTATGAAATTCACAAAATTTGATTTCTCCAAGTGAAGGTTGTGATTTGGGTTGCAATTACTAATTCTATCTTCATCACTTTCATCTTATTCATCTTTTTCTCCATTCTTATTGTAAGTTGAGTTTATTTGAGTTCTTGAGTTACTAAATAAAGTAGATGAATAATTGAATGCATGAACTGATTTTGATGTTAGAATGATACATGTTACTGAAATTGATTAACTCTCATCATCATCTAGTTATCACCTTGAATGGTAGGTTGAATTATTCTAATTATACCTATATGCTTAGGTTTGATTAATTAGAATAAATAATGAATGCATGTGTAGAATTTGATGCTTGATGATGTTCTTTGTTGCTATTCCATATTTATTGATGATGTTTAAGGTCAAATTCTTGATAAATCATGTATTGTATTTGATTTGAGTGAATTTGGGATTTGGGTTCGAGCTGAAGTTGTGCAAGTTTGGGTTTTGTTGCTGAAAAACACAGTAACGCAATCTAGCCTTTTTGCCCGGATCGCGTTCCTTAGTGTTAATTTGGGTCAGTCGTTTTTGTTCTTGAGAACGCGATCCAGCTTTCTCATGCCCGGATCGCGTTAGTCAGTGTTATTTTGAGTCAATCACATTTTTTTCTTATGAACGCGATCCAACCCCCTAACCCGGATCGCGTTTGTAAGTGCATTTTGGTAACAGAATATTTTGGTCAGTGGAACGCGATCCCACCACCTCATGCCCGGATCGCGTTTGCATGTTTTAAAATGACAACTTGATTAACTTGTGGCTTGTGTACTTGTGTTATTTAAATAGTATTGAATGTATATTATATGCATTTATTTAACATTATACACTTGAATAGAATACTATGAATCATAATATGAGAATCTAATTACGGGTTTTGATTGTGTTCTCAGATAAACCGAAGACTCGATAAAATAAGACCTTTGAGTAGAGACGGTGATCGTCAAGGGTGAGAGGATCTTTGACTATCAGTCTAAGTTAGTTGTAACAACATGGTTACAACGGGTAAACCTGGTTTATTTGTACAAGACATACATATATTGTTTATGTTAAGCATATTGCCATGATGATTATGTATTGTGTGCTTATTCAGAGGTCAACATGGATTGGGTTGGGGTACTATTACTTGGACAACATAAGTACTTGTACATGTGTTGTTTATTGAACTTGTGTTGTATGAAGTTATAGTTAACCAACCATCGGTTAAACCACTATATTGGCCTTCAGTTGGTTACAAGTGTTACTTGGGGGCCACCGCGGCTTGAGGGTACCTCAAGGACCACCGATCCTCTTTGAAGTATTTGTTTATGATGCTTTGCTTTAAACATTTGTTAATCTAAGTTAGGTTGATAGTGATGATCTATTCATTTAGTTTTGTGCTAATCCCTCCCCATTACTGTTTGTAGGTTAATCTTTTGTTGGTGGGTTACAAGAAGTTCGGGTTAATGGAATGTTTGACAGCTCACTCTGTTTATAACATATTATTATCAGTTTAACATTATGTTTTGAATCAAATAACACCTAACTTAATGTTTGTAATTAAGGTAGTAGTTTAAATTTAAAACCATATAATTGTGGATTGCCATTTTGGGATTTATATTATATGCAATCTATAATGTATGGATCTAATATATACGTTTCCAATATGTGTTATATAAAAAAAAAGCCTTATAATTTGTAACGGGTGTTATAGACATGATGTCATGATAATTATGGATTATGTGAATTGTTCAGAGGTCAAAGTGGGTTATTGGAAAATCTGTTTTATATCAATGCTCTAAAAGGGTGATGACATTTTTGTAGTTCTTGGAAAATCTGAAAAAGGGAGGTGACATTTTTGTAAATATAGGTAAACTTCAATTTTCATTCACAGTGAATCTTTTTTGTTTATATTAGATTTTTTTGGTTACATACATTTCTTATAAAATGAAGCTAAAATTTTATATGTTAATACTAATTTTTTTTTATTTCACAAATATTTCTTATACAGTGAAGCTAAAATTTTAACATGCGCAAAAGAAAATTTGTGTGAAGCAATTTATATTTTCATACATATATACTTCAAAAACACAAAAGCAAATGCAGACACTAAAACCTAATTCCTAAAAACTATATATCTCTCTCTTCTTCTTGTTTCCTAACCAAAACCCTAGTTCCCAAATACATAAACCTCCGCCGCCGCCATGAAGACTGGCCACCAGGAAGCATCGATTAGTGCTCTTCTTCTTAGTTTTCCGTCAACCGCATCGAACCATCATCCTCACCGGCGCGGTCATCTTCGTCGGCGCCGTACCAAACACATTTACCGCCACCACCACCTGCTGATAAAATAACACTACCGATTGGATCCATCAAACATAATTATCACCACCACCATCAAACACAATTATTGCCATCTATAGCTCATTTTTTGGCCAAAATATGAACGCCGACTAGATCCGTAACATGATTCCGGTCAGGCCATTTGTGATAGTGAGAGAAAGGTGGACGGAGAGAGAGAGAGAGTGTGTATGTCACGATGCTGGTAAGATCCGACGAGTTAAGGTGGTGGTGATGGTGGTGTTTTAGGAAGGTGGTGGTTGTGTGGTTGAATGGTGGTCGTGTTATGGTAAAATGGTAGTGATGATGGTGTGGTTGAATGGCGGTGGTGGTGGTCTTGAATTCCGGTCATATTGTAGGTGTTCGTGGTGGTTAGCGGTGGTGTTCATGGTGGTAACCCGAGGTGGTCGCGGTGGTTACTTGTGGTGGTCGCGGTGGTTGTTATTGTAGTGTTTGTGCTAATCTTTGTTGTGTGAACCAAAATTGTTTGGGTGAAGCAATAATAAAATGTAAATGTTTACAACTTCACATCTTCAAAATTTGATGTTAACCAAAATTAAATACATATTAACAATCCAGGAATTGTGAAGAAAGAAATAAAAAAGTAAATCTTAACAATAAAAGTAATCCGTGAATGAAATTTGAAGTTCACATTATTTACAATAATGCCACTGCGTCAGAGTATAAATTTAACTACTAAATTGTCATTCCCGTCTTTTAATTTAGATGAAGTAAATGGTTGAGATTTATTTTCACCGTTCTCACGGAATCTATTTCTTCTACATTTGAGTGCGGGTTGAATTGGTTCAATTCGTTACACTTCGTAGATTACGTGGGTAACTCTTAAACTCATATCAAACGATGCAAAGGGCGGTAAGTTTCAAGTGGTTTACTATCTAAGAAGATGGATTATGGTTTCAACAAAGCTCACACATGATGATGAACATGGGAGATGCCCTCCTTGTTGCATGTAGTTGTAATAATGATGTTGCTTGATCATTAGGTAAGGCTTTAGTAAGGGTTTACCTCCATACAAAGCGGGGAGGGGCAGACCTAAAAAGGAAGTCCATGGGTCGGGAAGCCCAAATGTATGGTACATGATCATAATATTTGATGAAAATTATATTCAATGAAAATATTTAATAAAAATTACATTCAATGAAAATATAATTAAAACACAATACATTTATATATTTTGCATCAAGTATTGTATATTCAAATAAAAAAATTTAAGGTTAAAGATGAAAAATAAACCTTTAAAAGTTAATACAGAACAATAAAAATGGTATAATGAAGTATATTATACTTAGGGGTGTTCATGGACGGTTAATCGGGGACTCGGTTAACCGGAAACCGGTTAACCGGAGTTCCGGTTCGACATATTTTCGAACCTAAACCGAAACCAAAAACTTCGGTTAGTCGGTAATCGGTTAACCGGTTTTTCGGTTCGGTTGATCGGTTAACCAAATTAACCTTTTATTACTTAAAACTTATTTAAAAATAATAAATAACAAACAAATATATATCCTTTGTTAAGTGTTTACTATTTTTATTATATTTTGACAATAAAAGTTTTAATCGATATCAATTTTACTCTTTATAATTGTATATTTATGTTATATGTACGTAAATCGTTTGAATATAATTACAACTAGTTAGTAATAATTACCATATCAAGCCAAAATTAAGTTAGTAAATTACATTATAATGAATGAAAAAGAAATACAAATGATATTATCAAACAACAAGTATAAATATCTATACATAAATATAATATATACAATATATATACATATATTATAAGGTATATATATATTTTTCAGTTTTTTCGGTTAACTGTTTATCACTTCTATCTCAAAATCATGAACCGAAACCGAAAAATTGAAAAAACTTCGATTCGGTTAATCGAAACCGAAAGACGGAAAAATATCTGTTCGATTAACCAAAAATCGATTCGATTCAACCGGTTTTTTGTTAGGTTTTCCGATTTCGGATTTTTTTTGAACACCCCAATTATTTCTATGTCCTATATAGTGTCCACCTATCTAGTACAATCCAATTAGCAACGCGAAACCTCCACCAGTCCGGCCCGGCCCCATTAAATATTTGTTAACCGCAAATGGTGGCGCCATTCCGGCCTTATTATCATCAACATTTATATTTATTTATTTATTTATTGTTCATGCTTCGTAATATGTATTTAAGTTGAAAACAAATCACAAAACATATGCTTCGTATATATAAGAAAATACATTGTAATTCGCTAACACAGTTATACATATGCAATTTATTACACGTTTAAGTTATGATGCTCTTATATATTCTATATAAAGTGACGGAGTTTGACCGAATTATTAATGGATTTGACCAAATTATAAAGTGACGGAGTTTGACGGAATTATTAATGGATTTGACCGAATTATTAATGGGTCAAAGCATTGAAGTAAAGAAAATGAGTTAGTATAGAACATGTATTATATTATGCCACACAAAAATTAATTAACGTTTCTCACTTCTTTAGAATCCTCCTTAATTAGTTTTATTTATCAATAACCTTGCCTCCTCCACAATCTATCACAATTCACAAGATAAGTTCATATTTTAACATACATATAAATTCATTTACAACATTACAACTTTGCCTACATTGATTTCTATAACCAAAAATCATATACACAATTTTCTAGGATTCATGATTCGAATAACTTGAGTACATAGTTTTAGAAATTAGGGAGTATTTGGCAAAACTAGTTGTTAGCTGGAGCTGTAAGCTTATAGCTGGAGCTTATATTTTAAGTTAGAAGCTAAAGCTTATTTTTTAAAAGTGTTTGGTAAAACTAGCTAAAGCTTAAAGATGTAAATTGACATAAAAGTACAAAAAATGTATAATATATAATGAGTTAAAAGGGTATTTATGTAATTTATCATTTCATAAGCTTGGAGCTTATTTTAATAAGCTACTTCAAATAGCTAATTTTTTCAGAGCTAATTTTTTCAATAACCTCCTCAAATTTTGTCTACCAAACAAGGCTAGAAACTTAAGCTTATAGAAAAATAAGCTTAAGCTCTCATAAGCTTCAATAAGTTTGTTATCCAAACACACTCTTAGTATTATATTATTTGATTAATTGAAAACTCTCAACAATTAGAACATTCTTATATGCTAATAATTATTCGAGTCATGATTATTTTTTTCTTTTT
Organism: Pseudognaphalium luteoalbum; assembly: GCA_963422505.1. Taxonomy (NCBI): domain Eukaryota; kingdom Viridiplantae; phylum Streptophyta; class Magnoliopsida; order Asterales; family Asteraceae; genus Pseudognaphalium; species Pseudognaphalium luteoalbum. The sequence goes on along the minus strand of OY730196.1, from coordinate 121,156,687 downwards.
ATCAACTTTTTTCAAGTCATATTTTTTATCAACTAAACAACCAAATCTATGATTTGGAAATGATAATAATAGTTTAATGGCCTGTGTGTATATACGGGTTTGATGTCTAGTGTGTGTGTGCGTGTATATATATATATATAGGTTCAATGGAGAAGAAAATTTAGGTGGAGAAGAGAGAGAAGCAATATGATTCAGTTTTTTTATTACTATGATTCAACTTTTTATTACGTGAATTATAATAATAAAAAAATGAATCATAGTAATAAAAATACTTAATCATATTGCTTTTCCCTCTTCTCCACCTATATTTTATTCTTTTTTATCCCGTTACTATATATATATATATATATATATATATCAAGGTCGTCATGTCGATAATAATCATTGCTCGATAACAGTAATGACATTTTCAATATACGATGATGTATACAATCATATTTAATTGAATATCTATAATAATTTCATTGTAAGTCGTTCATGTTGCATTTCTTAAAGATATAACCTTTTTACACTGTTCATCTCCATGGTTTGTCTAAAATTTCACTCGTTGTCCATGTATTTTTTTTGCATTGGTCGTCCATGTGGTTGCTAGTTGTTGCACTCGCAGTCCTTGTCACTAACGGCCGTTAGTTTTCTTCGTTAAAGGACCATCCGTGTATTTTTTTTTCAAATTTTAAGTTTATTTAAATTTAATTTAATTTTTAATTGTACTTAGCTAATTTATTTTTTGAATAATCTAATCAATTTAATTTAATTATTTTAATCAACTTTTTTCGTGACTAGTTAATTTATTCTATTTTTTTTAAGTGTCCCGATCTATACTATAAAAATATAATAGTATGTAAATATAATAGTTTATTAAATAGTTTATACTATTAATTTTGCATATCATCGTCGATTTCACGATTCCGTATAGACAATTCTACATGCTATATGAATATGTTATTAACCACATGGGCTATATGAAATGTGTTCAGGACTTACCCATCGAGTGTTCGATACAATGTCTGACCCAAATGAAGGGCTGCTCAATGTATTTGGTCTATGGGTTCATATTTGATGCTTTGGTTTGGATATAGGAGGTTCATATTTACAGCTCAAACTTGAATCAAATGTATCTTTCTATGTACCTTGTTACATTAATTTAGTTAAGTTTCTCCGAATCTTGTAATATGCTTATGTGTACTGTGGAGGGGCAGTACCAAGAAAATTTCTCACATGGGATAAACTTGATGGTACGTCGTGTCGACTTTGAGTTGGTGTTCGATTTCTAGGTTAATAAACATCAAGAAATGTAACCACTCTAGCTAGTTTTGATTGTTAAACAAATTTAGATTGGTATATTAATCCAATTTCAAATTTCAACACCTACTTATATCGATATCTATTACTAGAATTCCAAAATTTTAGTGACAAGCTTTTAAACTAGCGAACTTTTAATGTTCTCATTTATAATATAAAGTTTAATCTGATTTTTTTTAATATTATAGATGGGGAAAAGAAAATGACTGAATAAACTCTTAATCAAAGAAAAGAAAATAGCAATAGTGTGATAGATCTCTAATCCAGAGTATTAGATAAAAAAAACCATAACCACTAAATGCCAAAAAAAAAATAAAAAAATACTAACAACCAGGAGAGTGTTAACTAGCAAGCTACAATATGTTAAATTCTCCGAAAAGATTTACAGTAGGTAAAAAAACTTTGTGAGGGCAATTGTCCACCGGGCCCCATACTAGTTCCCCCTCGGTACTATGAGTAGTTTTAAATAAATAAATAGAAAATACAAAAATCTATCTTATATACAATTTGACATGGGATGCTAACTTCTGGTTATGTATAAAGAGATCTGCTCATCAGATGGAAGTAAGATTGGAGTATATTTAGATAGATAGTATTTCTTGTAATTGTTTGTAAATATATTGGTGTATAACATATAATTCCTTGGATTAATTCACATGGGATGCTATCAAAATCGATTTAGGGTGAAAACCAGTGGCTCGGCCCCTGTTATCGAGGATTTTTTCCTGAAATCTTTCAGGATTTTTTTCATCCTTTTTAGCATCCTTCCAGTTCGAATTTTATCCAAGTGTTATCTTATGGAGTTTGTACATTTTGAGGTCTAATTAGCATTTTGCTATTAGACATGTTTTAATATACTTAGCCTTTCAAAAAAAAAATATATACAATTTGATAATACTGCTGACATTCTTACTATGACTTTACTATCTGACCATAAAATATAAAAATATAAATAAATTGCTTATAGTAAAAAAATAACTATAAAGACTTATTTTTAAAATTGGCGGCTCATTTTCTTGGAATCCTACGACAAACTTTATTATTTGGGTTCTCAATATCACGCTTACACTGTGAGTAGTTCATACCACCGCCCAAAAACTAATCAAATCTCTCATCTTCAGCAGGTTTTAATTATATTTGCTTTCTCCATTGTCATATCCGATTTCAATTTCACAATTTTGTTCAAAGTTTCTCCAATTTTCTTCTTTCAATTCATTTCTTCCCCATTTGTATGTTTAAAAGCTTCATAACATCTTTTTTCTTTTTCAATCAGGCCCTTACGATTCTTATCAGGATTTTGATTACGGTGAATCACTAGAAGGATGAAGATGATGGTGGCATATAAGGTGAGTAGATTGTTTAGTTACTTCCACTTTTCAGTCTCTGTTTTCTTTAAATCTGTAAAAACCCTCGAATATTATTATATATATGCATTTTTTAAAAGTTCTTTATTTCACTATGGATTTCATCAACTTAGTGACGATTTTTTCTGATTTGTGTGTTTGTTTGGTATGTAAAGGATGTTTCAAAGATCGATTTCATAGATTTGGATCATATGCAGGTGTGGCAAGTTACAATTAGTTGCTTATTATGTAAGTGCATGAAAGGTGTTTGATAAAATGTCTAAGAGAAATAGAGGAGAAGAGGATTATCCAAGTATCGATTTTTTAAGGTGGGCAAATCTATTGAATTTGCTTTATGAAATCCAAGTTATCACTGATAATGGTTCTGTTACTGTGAGTCTGTAGTATATGTTAGTCATTATATGTTGATGATAAGAATATGCTTGCAAATAATAATAGGTAGATATTCATTTTTATGTTTAAAACAACTAAAATATCTCTTGAAATAGTATGTTGTTACACTTGAATTTTACTTTTTAATTCATAAAGATTACTAAAAATATTACCCATCATTATAAAACTTTTGTATGAAATGAGTTTTAAAGTCTGAGATGAAGGCTGATTTTGTAATGATTATGGTTTGATTACGTATGGAAGATCGCAGAAGGTCCTGATGAGGAGGATTACGTATGGAAGATCGTAGAAGGTCCTGATGAGGAGGATAAGGCACAGATCACTGGAAAAATAGTAATTGTTGCTCAAATTATAGGAGAAGGAGAACCTGTTCATCCTCGAGTTTGTTGGCACTCCAGCAAGTAATGCTATCACAAGATTCTGTTTAGTATTGTGACTTCCTTATTTTGTTAATAACTTAATGGGGTTTATGAATTTTGTTATATTGCAGGAAGTTCTTGTGATTGGTACTGGGAATCGTATACTTAAAATTGATACTACAAAGTTGGGAGAGGTAAATAGTAACTAGCCATTGTAATTAGTTTTTTTAAGATTCTACATTTGTGCCTTTTTTTGTATATTGTAATTAATGTAAAGGAGCTATAGATGTAGTTAGTGAGAGCTGTATTTGAAATTATGCAATTTTTATGGTTGAATATCGTACAACTATCAGCACACTGTGTTAGTTATCTAAGTTACATGACATGTTTACCATTACCATCTTAAAGATCGGCAATTAGTTTTGTAACTAGGTAGTATGTATAATAATTGGTCATATATCTTTTACTCATTTGCCTTATTTAATTTTCACTGAACCCATGGAATCCCAGTCTTAGCTTATCTTAAAATTGAGGGAGAAGTACAAATAGAAATTTACCTGTGCTACAATGTTGTCGTTTGTTTTATTAATTCTTGTGGCTGTACCTTCAAAACATTAGTATGTATCTTTATTTCTCATCTATTAGTTGTGCATATATATTTTGCTTGATTAGATAAAGATCTGGGAAGATCGCAGATCCGTACCTATTGGTGTAGTGAGGCCACATGATGGACATCATGTTAACTCTGTTACATTTTTTACTGCTCCTCAGCGTCCAGATCACATCATACTTATCATTGGGGAGTGAGGAACGTGGTAAACCAATTTTCTTTCAATGAATACGATTTTCCATAAATTTAATACATCAATATATACCCTAAGGTAGGAGTGAGGAACGTGGCAGCCTACCATCACACTCAGGTTGCTTCAGTTAGTTTCTGATTATCTGACTATGTTAATTAAGGATTTTTGTTTGTTTATTTTTGAAACATCAACGATGGAACATGAATTCAATGATAATATCATATACTTTTGCTGATTATTATCTACGAGTCTTAAGTGTTCCAACATCTGTTGTACTAAACTAATGAACTGAAATACCATGATCAGGGTTAAATGGTTTAAACCATGAAAACTAAAATACTATGGACCCAACTTTCTTAGGAAATGAATATTTGGCTACAGAGTCATTATCTTAAGGTACGTTTAGGCTTTTGTTTCTTTAAAAATCCTCTTTTTTATAGCATGTTTTTACCCAATAGTTTCATTGTTTGGTAACTTAAAAACTTATCATGGTGCTGCTTCTCCACTCGATTATCTTTTTACCTCATTTATAAATCATGAGGTCATAATACTATAGAAAATGAGCAAAATGCTTTAACTTTCTAGATATGAGTATTTCAAGAGCTGATGTTAAAAGTTATGTGACATGAATAGAATGTGAGAGCGATTATTTTGAGAAAGTTTAATTATTCAGGTTGTTAAATGCTTTGAACTATAATTTGCTCAAGTGTGATTATACCCAAATTTTCATCATGTTGTACATTTAGTATAGATTGTAGACCCTTTGTTAATCACTATCGAGATTTACCTATTTGTTTGTATTTGCAATTTAATTTTTTTACTTTTCATTTATGCTACTTTATCTTACTGTATGTCATCATTATTTTACATAGTATTTTAGATCATTACTTAGGCTAATCTGGAAATATGTTTATTTATTACTATGTTACCATGAATATATGAAGTTTAAAGATATGCATATATTAATACTTTAGTCAATATATGTGAACTGGAAAATCAAAAACTTTAATTCGTATTTTAAACGGGAAATTAAAAAAAATACCACTTTTTTTACATGTATATATCGATTTGCCCTTTCGAAAAAAAAATTGACGATATACCCCTTGAATTCGCAAAAGCAAGCTTGCTTTTGCGAATCCACTGTTTGCCATTTGCGAACCGTGTACGAAACTAGCCGATGCACTGCTCGATTTGTGCGATTTGTGCGATGCACGGCTCGATTTAACCCGGAGGTAAATCGCAAATCGCAAGCCTTACCTTGCGATTTGCGATTTACCTATGCTCGGCTCGAACGTTTGCGAATGCCCCAATAGTGTGCCTCGGACGAGAAATAGTGTCATCGCAAATCGCAAGGTTAGGCTTGCGATTTGCGATTTACCTCCGGGTAAAAAAAAGCGAGGCAACCATAGGGTTTAAACTTGTAAACCATGCGATTTACGATTTCCCGGTTCACTTCCACCCTTTTCCCCCCGATTTGCGATTACCCTTGTTCTCGGTTCACCATGCGATCCACCCCACGACCATCGTAAATCGCAAATCGACTTGCGATTTACGATCTCCACCTCCACCTCCTCCCTCCGTCGCCCACCTCCACATCCCCCACCAAATCTTACCTCCTCCCTCCGAGTTCGGTCCACCCCGTCGCACCACCACCACCATCCGTCGCACCACCACCACCACCCTAACCACCAGCCGTCGCACCACCACCACCACCCTAACCACCACCCTAACCACCATCCGCCGCACCACCACCACCAGCCGTCGGTCGCCACCTCCGTCGCACCACCACCCTCGGTCACCACCTCCGATTTCCACATAAACGATGAACGATTCTCAGGTATTATAGTATTTTTGTATTATAGTCGTTAAAGTTACCGCGTTAATTTGAATTTAGTACGTTAAAATTCGAAATTTCATTGTGGCATTTCATCGAACACGTGGTGTGCAACATAAAATTTGTATTATACATGAGTTTGATTGTTTTTTAGGCATTATTTGTGTGATAAATCGAATGTAGATTGGTTTTTGTGGTGTACATTGTACGTTTACTTAATGTAAAATGTTGGATTAGTAATGTTTGTGTCATACGTATGTATGTAATGTAAAATGCCGAAAGTATAGATGTATGCGTATGAATACTTATACATGTATGTAATGTATGTATGTGTATGTATACTTATTACATGTATGTAATATATGTACTTATACTTATATACATGTATGTAATATATGTATATGTATGTATACTTATACATGTGTCAATTATATTAATATATGTGTGTACTTATATATGTAATATATGTGGTTATGTATGTACGTATGTATGTATGTATGATTATATTATAGTCTCGTATGTATGTATGTATACTTATGTATATGTATGTATATATATATAAGTATGTATACATATATGTATATATATAGATATATGTATACTTATATATATACTTAAATAATTTAACTTATATATACTTATATATATATATAGATATATGTATATTTATATATGTATAAGTATACTTATACATATATGTATGTATATGTATATATACTTATACTTATATATATGTATATGTATGTATGTATATATATGTATGAGTTATATATATATATATATATATATATATGTATGTATGTATACTTATACTTAAATAATGTATATATATATACACTTAAACTTATATATATATATATATATAAGTATATGTAATACATGTTGTTAATGTCGATTTTAGTTGTTGTATTTACTAAAGATATACTTCAATTTGTTATTATTTATCACCTGTATTAACGAAACTTGTTTGTCTCGATTTATCACTTTTCAGGACATTTTTAGTGCACGATTGACTTTGAAAAGTCAACTCACTGTTACTGCTCATATAAAAAAGCGTTTAACGGAGAATCAAGAGAAGATATTTAGAGACCATTGTTTTGGCCCTTGGTTGGATGTGAGGGCTCCGGATAATGACCCGGGGTTTGTACATCATATATTACAGTTGCGACGAAAGGAGCGTCCAGGGTTAAAGCACCCTCGCGCGGAGGCGGATGAGTTGTGGTTTAGGGTGACAGATGACCATTTTATACGATTCGGTCGCAGAGAGTTTTGTCTGGTGACCGGTTTACGGTTCGGTCCCAATGAAAATACTGCGGATCATGTTCCCAAGAAGGTTCTAGGGAAGAACCCTGCATTTAAAGAGCGAGTATTACCCGATTTTGGCAAACGCAGTGTACATGTATCACACATGACAGAAATTTTTAACGATAAGTTTAAGTTTTGTGGGCCGAGACAACTGAGCGACGAAGATTGTGTGCGCGTGTGTATGCTCATGTTGATATATAAAGGGTTTTTGGGAAAGCAGGGAAGCCATACTGTTGACGATGATCATATGCATTTAGTTGAGGATTTTGATGTTTGTGACGCTTACCCTTGGGGTAATATTATTTGGGCCAGGACATATGAGCAGTTGGATAAGGGTTTGGAGACTCGGTTGACTCAAGAATGGATGCAGTACACGTTGAGTGGTTTCGGTTGGGCGTGTAAGGTAGCATAGTCTTATTTTTCGATACTGTTAATGTTAATATAATATATAATACATTAATATGCTGATTTGTTGCTTTGTTATTGAATACAAGACTTGGATTTGGGAGGCTTTTTATCGTCAAATAGGAAATATTGCTACAAGGTCACAAAGAGATCAAATACCACGTGGGATCCACTGGATGCGCAAAAGGAAGGTTACTGAATTTAAAGAGTTCGAGCAACTTTTGAAGATTGCGGTAAGTTTAAAGTTAATAAATTTGAGTATATGTATATGTATTTGTACGGTCGATTCAAAGCGTTCAATTATAAATTTATGCTGATAACTAAGGAATGTTGTTGAAATTTTGAAAAGTTGATAAGCTGAAAAATCAGCTGGTTTATCCGTTTTACAAAAAGGACATTTCCAAATTTTTATAAAAATACATTTTCTGTTTCCAATTATATATATATGCGTATATATAGATATGTGATGAATAAATAATGACTCGTTTAATGCAGAAGGATACTACACCAGAGAATCTTCCTAAAATAACTTTGAAGCCGAATAAGCATGAGAAGAAGTGCCAATGGTGGATTGACAGTTGGAAATACTTTGACGAGCAACTACTTGATGAGAGGCCATTTAAGAAGGCACGAAAAAGTGAAAAGTTGGATTCCGAGCCACCCGATCCCACCCCATCTCATGATGTTGACCCGTTTTCACAGCGTCACGATGACCAGCCGTTTGGTGATGGTCCTGGTACAGACGTTCGCCAGACCTATCAGTCGACATCGGAGGTGGAGTTGCGCTCCTTACGAGAAAGGGTGGACGCTCAGGCTATGATTATTGAAACCCTTGTTAATCGGGTTGATGCGCAAGACAAACGGGCGGAAGAGCAACATGTGATTATACAAAAATTATTGAAGCAGGTTGGGATGAATGAGACGAATGAGGTATTGGTTGTTCAATTACATTTTTTATACTATATGTGAACTTATCGTACAACTCTTTTTAACTCGTTATTTTATTACTTTTTAGTTTGATGGGGATGACCCGGATGATTTCCAGGATGGGTATGTATCTGACACACCACTCACCACTGCGAGGAAGATCTCCCGTCCATTTATGTTGCGTCGAAGCATGAGAGAACGACGACGTGGGCCAGCGGTACTTTCCCCGTATCTTACACCGACATATTTTAAAAGGTTTGTGTATATCTTACACTGACATTTGAAAAGGTTTATCAATAGACCTTTGCAGGTGCATGATGAACCACCTGTTGACTTGGGAGCCGATCACGATACCTTTGGTCTGGTGGTTGAGCCGGTGGTTGATCAGGTGGTTGAGCCGGTGGTTGATCGGGTTGTTGAGCCGGTGGTTGATCGGACGGTTGAGCCGGATGTTGAGGGGGTTGAGCCGGTGGTTGATCGGGTTGTTGAGCCGGTGGTTGATCAGGTTGTTGAGCCGGTGGTTGAGGGGGTTGAGCCGGTGGTTGATCGGACGGTTGAGCCGGAGGTTGGGGGGTTGTTGACCCGGTGGTGGTTGAGGGGGTTGAGCCGGTGGTTGATCGGGTGGTTGAGGAGGTTGAGCCGGGTGTTGATGTGCCGGTTATGCCGGTTGTGCCTGTTCAGCGGGTTAAAAAATTGAAGCGTGTGGCCAGAAAGAAGAATGTTGATGATGATGAGGATGATCTCCCAGAGGACACATTGTTGGACATGATTGCGATATGTGTAGACGAGACTGGTTACTTGACGACTCCACCCGCTGCTCCACCGGGGTCTATCGAGGGACCATCCACTATTCGCGATTTATATATGTCCGGTGGCACTGTGCGTTGTATGTTTGTTCGACAAGGCAGGACGGCTATGTGTCTCGATAAAGAATTTTGGGGGCGGTTGTATGGAACGTTCGATGATGGATACTTAGATAATAGTGTAAGTTGGGATGTTTTTCTTACATTTGCCATGTTACATTTATATTTTTTTATAACTATATTGTTTTCTTATATTATAAATTTTCAGCATATTGACGGTTGGGCGAGGCTACTTTTGTGGTGGAGATACAGGACTTACACACGCCCAACGCAGCTGGATAAGCGGTTGAGCTGGACGATTATGCCTGTAGGCTTTATCGGCCTCATACAATGTTTTGCAAACTACAGGGAGGATATGAAGAAGAAGAAGCTGAAAAATTATAAGTTCTTGAAGGGATTCGCAGACGGGACTCGTGTACCGTTTCCTCCTTGGTGGGCCATTGATCTGGTAAGTTACAATATGTATGTATTCGTTATGTAGATTTATAACGTTATGTTGATAATTGTGGAGTATTGGTGAAAATTTGATTACTGAAAAAGCTAAAATATTAGCTGGTTTATCCGTTTTACAGAAAGGATATGTCCAATTTTTTTAAAAATCTTCTAATCACATTGTTACAATTATATACATATATGTATAAGCATTGATTTATATACGTATAAACTTTTTTTTTTCGTTTACAATTATATATATGTATACCCCAATATATATAAACATATATGTATATATATATATATCAATATATTGATGTATATATACATATATACATATATATATATATATTGATGTATATATACATATATACATATATATATATATATTGATGTATATATACATATATACATATATATATATTGATGTATATATACATATATATATATATATATATATATATTCACGTTAATTTATATATACATTTGACTAATATTTGATTAACATTTACAGATACTGTTTTCGGTCCTCGTTCCGAATAAAAGTCACTGGATACTACTTGTGCTAGATCTTCGAGATTGGACTATGGTCGGATACGATAGCTTGGTAGGCCATTGCAAGGATGAGGAGCGTAATCGTATTGTAGAAGAATTGGCTCATAACATAGTTAGATATTTGGACGCCATTGAGTATTGGAGGAATGCAAATAGGAAAAGGGAACTACAAGATACTACGGAGTTTCTATTAGACTTGTTAGATGATGTGCCTCAACAGGATGGGGATTTAGGGGATTATGGAGTTTGGGTGTGTAGAAATATGGAGACGCGTGTCAATAGACAAGAATGGAGGGTTAGTGGAGATAGACAGTGGTTTGCTCGGGAATATAGGAAGAGGATGATGGATACCTTCTTCAGCGCACGTTATGATTGGGAGCCTCCGAGACCACCACCACCAGGATGAGCGAGACTTTCTTAGTTGTATAAGATTTTGGTTATGTATTATGTTAAACATTTAGCTATATAATACTATATGATTCAAGCCTCTAACCAGACATCATTATCAAATTAGTTATTACTAATATAGCCACATATTCTATCATTAAGTCTTAACAAGTACATTACTAATACCACACATGACATCTAGTCATACTTGTACAAACAAATCTGACATTTAAAAAGGCCGGTAATAATAACAAGCATATATTTACAAAACTCTGTTGATAGTAATGTCGTGTTGTGTTGTATGAAATTTCAAATGCTGATTTTCTTGCGATTTGCGACTACCGACCTAGCTTATCCATCGTGGATAAGATTTTGGCTTACATTTTCTGACATTTTATGGATTCTGCCATTGGGCCTTATCCATTGTGGATAACCTTTTGGCTAGGATTTTCTAACATTTCTATAGGTTATTCAAATTTTTTAGGATAACTTTAACTTGATGAAATTTTACCTTTAAATAACTATCATAACCACAGTTTTTATTCACAACCTACCCAAAACAATTATCCAGTGTTTTGCACCAAAACAAAATTATCCATTCGTATTTGAAAATCATTCAGGCGGATGTTCCAAATAATTAAAAGGTACAACTGTTGATCCTTCGTAGTTTTGTTTACTTTGATTATGGAGAAGTTCAAAATTTATATTTGTTATGGAGGTCGTTTTGAATACATTAACAACATGCCGATGTATTTGCCAATAGAATGTAGTAGGGTGCCATTAAAACTTCCGGTGGCACCGGAAAAACCAATGACAACCAAAGTTTTGTTGAAAAACGTTTTAAAAAAAATTGGTCTACCACTTGATACACGAGTATGTCTAAAATATAAGGTAGATCAGTATGTGATTGATATAAATGATGATGCTGATGATTTTGGAGATTTTTTGTGCCATGCAATAAACAACGCTCCGATAGAAGTTTACATTGTCGATATTGTTCAAAATGTTTCTGTTAAGGGTAGCAATCAACCTAGCAGTAGTAGTTCTAGTTTTCAACAACTACACACTAATGACTACAATCAACAACAACAATATCAGTCATTTCAACAACCCTTTCAACCCTTTCCACTTCCTTTTCAACCACAATATCAATTTCATTATCATGCTGCTCCTTACAACACATCAAATCACGCATATCCAACACACCAGTCCCAATACACGTCTTTTAAGGTAGATGAAGTACCCCAATATGATTCTAAATATCATGAGGATGTTCACTTTGAACATACTCATTCAGAATACCGTGTGGATGAGCCGGATCCACATCCGGATGATTTTGATCATTATGATGAAGAAAATGTCAATCCACCTAAGAATCATGACCATCCACTTTGTAATCACATTGTTAGTGATGATGAGCATGATGACGACGGTGAGGTTGATCCAACAGATACATACGACATACCAATACCACAAAAACCAGCAAAAAAAGATATATTCTGGAATATGCCTTCACCACTAGGAAACGAAGAAGAAAAAGTTAAACAACGACCAGTTACCATGTATGAGGCATCTTGTCGGATTCGAGAGGGCCAAACATTCGAGACTAAAGAGGAATTTCTTCTTCAGTTGCATACAAAGTGTCTCGAAGAAGGTTTTCAGATTAAGCTGAAGAAGTCAGACAAGAAAAGGTACACAGCAAAATGTATATTGCCTGATTGTGATTGGAAGATAAGTGCAGCGTGTATCAAAGACTGTAACAACTTTCAGGTTAGGAAGTTACGTGATGCTCACACTTGTTCTCGTACTCAAATCTTGGCAAATAGCCGTTATGCGAGCAAGAAAGTGCTTGGTAACATCTTAAAAGAGGCGATGAGTCTGGAAGGACGTGTATACAGAGGCAAAGAGATCAAACTTGATATGACTGAACGCTTTAAAATCAGCCTTACATACAACCAAGCATGAAGGGCAAAATGTTATGCTATAGAGTTGTTGCGAGGTACTCCAGCTGAATCGTTTACGAAACTTCCTATTTACCTCCACAACCTAAAGCTACATAACCCGGGGAGCATTACAAATCTCCGTACAGATGAAGAGAACAAATTTGTAATGTGCTACATGTCAATTGGTGCAGCTGTAAGTTATGATTGTTGGTTTACATCTTATGCCTGTAGGTTTATTTATATATATATTTTATATAATTTTTGTTACACCCTTGTAGATATGTTCTTTTGTCAACCATACACGCCCAATTATCATCGTTGATGGCGCCCATTTGAAGGGGGGTTACTTGGGTACCAACTTGATTGCCGTCGCGATGGACGCAAATAACGGCATCTTGCCGCTAGCCTATGGAATTGGGGCGGGAGAGACGTCCGACGTTTGGACATGGTTCCTAGGGAACTTACGTGACGCCATAGAATCTGCTGGTGGGATTGACAACCTGACATTCATTTCTGATAGGGCTCCATCTATTGCATCCGGCATCTCTACTGTGTTTCCAGATGCATTTCACGCCCTGTGTTGTCGTTATATTTTGGGAAACTTGAAAAGTAAATCTTCAAAAGTCAAGCACTTCGAATGGCATTATTGGAAAATGTGTAAGGCGTACCGTCAGTCAGATTTCGATCACCATTATGGTGCCATTGCCAGGCACTTACCAGCTTCAGCTAAGGTTCTTACGGACGTGGGGAAACAAAGATGGTCAAGGCATCATTCAACAAAGACACGATATGCTTATCTCACAACTAACAGTGCGGAGTCCATTAACGCCATGACCAAGCATGCAAGAAAACTCCCAGTCACAATGCTTTTGGAGTTTTTTAGATCTTCAATACAACAATGGTATTTCAATCATCGAAACACTGCCGCGGGTGTTACAACACCTGTGACACCATATGCGGAGCACAAAATCGGTAAAAGGGTTGGCAAGTCGCTACGCTGGAAGGTCAAGCCATCGACAAATATCATATGTGAGGTGCTTGATGGGAACAAGAATGGGACAGTTAACTTGGAAGCAAGAACATGCACTTGCATGCAATGGCAATTGTCTGGTTTACCTTGCGGACACGTATCGGCAGTGACCCGCTACTTTAAAATAGACAGCGTGACATGCTATGCAGAGAGGTATTTCACCACAGAAACATATCGAGCGGCCTACAGTGAGGCTATAAATCCTTTGCCTCATCCTTCAGAATGGGCCGATCCAGGTAATCTACAAATTTGCTTACCGCCGATACTTGTGAAGCGGCAATCTGGTCGTCCACCTGGTCGTGCACGTATTCCTTCTAAAGGAGAGGAGAAAGGCAAATACACAAAACAATGTAGTCGTTGCAAGGAACACGGACATAGTCGAATTACTTGTATGGCTCCTTACGATAGAACAGATGAGCAAAGCCAAACAACAACCACAACAAAATCCAACTCACGGTCCAAATCAAAATCCAAGTCAAGATCGCGAAAGGTAAATTCGTACTGTATGAGTATAAAAACTAAAATATTACATTGTATTATTAATATAAAGGTTAAATTTTTCCTTGCAGCAACCGTCCACAAAATCTACAAATACCCATTTCGAGGACGAAGCAGCAACGCCGTCACAACCGACTCAGAGTTATCCAAGTGTTCATTTGAGTCACCCTTAAGTTTGTTAGACCTATGTGATGTACTACTTTGCAATGCTATTCCTGTTTTTTACTAGGGACTTTTAATTATCATGGTTAATTTAGGTCAATAAGTTTATAATATGTTCACTTTTACTTGTCAACACAATGGTAAAACATCAACTTACAAATAACAAGTAAATGGATACTAAATAAGCAACATAACGATTAACAAATTACATAATTTGGCAACCATCCAATTGATTGAAACATACATACGAATTGCAAGATTTAACAAATTACATAATTTGACCACAATACTCGTTCCACTCAAACCACATTTTTGCAATGGACTCTTTGCTAAAGCCTGTGGGGTGATCTTCGTCTTCACGGAAATCGGCAGGAATCAATCGGTTAGTATAAACCTTCCGTAACTGCCTATGTCGAAAAGCACGAGCTAATATATTAGGCCGTGCTTTTCGACCTAGGCAGCTAAGGAAGGTTTATACTTACCGATTGATTCCTGCCGATTCCCCTGAAGACGAAGATCACACCACATGCTTTAGGAAGGAGTTAAATGTTTAACATAATACATAACCCAAATCTTATATAACTAAATGTTTAACATAATACTAACATGATCCTAAGAAGTATGTGGCTTATCACTAGTCGAATAACCGTCTTGCACTTGAAGCACCAGTCATAATCTTAGAAATTGCTACTGGCATCATTGTCCCAGAATTTGAGGGATGAGACAGATCGTTACGTGTAACATACACCTCAATTTCTCTATGTATTTTTGCGTAGTCAGTAATCTGCTTCAGTTGCTCGGCATCATCAGTTATCAATTGCAAACCATCATCTAGGTCTTTATCATGCTCTTTAAAGTAACAAAACCATATCTCTGGAGCACAATAACCTAGCTCTGACAAAGCGTAGTCCAGAAATTTGGTGTCAAATTCATCGACATCTACACAATCAATGAACGTCAACAAACCTTGCCAATACATTCTTTGTGCGCCCTGAAAATGTCCACCATGACGAAAAGCAATTGAAAACAACTCAGGAACTTCAGCATATAGTTCTTCAGTAAATGATTCTTCATTTGGAGATCGAAATTGCCAAAAGTGACCAGATTGAACCATTTTATAAATTTAATTTTGTATTATATAACAATTGGTGAAAAATTTGACCATGTGTTTCTCCTTATAGTCACAATATTTATAAATGGCAGAAGATCACGAAAATCAGAGAAAATCTTATCCATTAATCTTATCCAGATATCTTATCCAACAATTTTAAATCCCGCAAATCACAGAAAAGCTTATCCGAAAATCGTATATCCCGAAAATCACGCAAAATCTTATCCATTACTCCAATGATAGCTTTTTTTCTTAGCCGTAGGTAAATCGCAAATCGCAAGGCTTACCTTGCGATTTGCGAAGGCACATAATCGCAACGGACCCGTGCGGTTTACTCGTGCTTCGCAAGCTTCGACTCGTGCATAGGTAAATCGCAAATCGCAAGGTCAGGCTTGCGATTTGCGATTTACCTATGGGTAACACGCATGTTTACTCGTGATTCGCAGCAATCCTTGACCCGTGCATAGGTAAATCGCAAATCGCAAGCCTCACCTTGCGATTTGCAATTTACCTATGGGTGACAACCGTGAAATGGCTAGTTTCGTACACGGTTCGCAAATGGCAAACAGTGGATTCGCAAAAGCAAGCTTGCTTTTGCGAATTCAAGGGGTATATCGTCAAAATTTTTTTCGAAAGGGCAAATCGATATATACATGTAAAAAAAGTGGCATTTTTTTTAATTTCCCATTTTAAACTTAGAAAACATAAGTACAAATTTTAACATAATTCGTTATCAAACCCGTGTATTCACGTGTCCATAAACTAGTTATAAGTAGATATGATTCCGTTATGTGAAATCACCCAAAATGATTTAATTTTTTTGTACATATCAGCAACTAAACGAAAAAAACACAAAAACTAGCAACAAAAATCTTACGTGTAGTTTCATGTATAAACGAATAGGCAATTGCAACACTAAAAGATGAAAAACTTATCAATGAATTCATACAAATATTATTAGGGGTTTTGACTTTAGACAAACTTGTATGTCTAACAGCCCCAAACTCACTTAGTATTAGGGCAAATTATGCAAAATAGAAACGAGCAATTTGTTTATTCTAGATTTTTGAAACAAACTATTAAAAGTATTAATAATAAAATTCAACTTTCAATTTTATCATAATTCTAGCAACCTTGTATCTGACACGTCATACTTTTTTTTTCTTCAAATTTTAATGTACCATCTTGCTAGAATCATGATGAAATCGAAAATTGATTTCTATTATAAATACTTTTAATAGTTGGTTCCTAAAATCCAAAATCGGTGAATAGTTTATTTCTATTTTATAATTTGCCCTAAGTTAGACATATCATATGTCGTGTACAAAATTTTAAAACGATGCATGAAATATCGATACAGTAACACCCGGGCTTTACTGAATTTAGAAAGAGCCCATTGATTTTGGTTTATTAGACAAATACAATATAAGATCTCTCCCAACCCAAAATCAAAATGACAGAAACTGACAGAGCCACATCAACGTCACGTCAGCTTTTTCAGAAAACTGACAGAAAGTGACTGAAACTGACAGACCCCTCCCATCCCTTACCCATCTCATCCCTTCCATTAAAAATAAAAATTACAACAATTCCTAAAAATAAAAAATACAACAATTCCTAAAAATAAAGATTACAAGAATAAACTTCAAAATAAAAAACTACATTTCCTAAATATTAAAAAGTACGATAATTTAAACAATACTTGAATTATAAAGTAATCTAATCGGAGCTTGACTTGTCGGTTTCGTTCACGTTTTTTTGCCCGTCTTCGTACGATTCGTCGTTGCCATATTTGTCTTGGTAGAGTGTCACGACTTCTTTCCTCGCGTTTTTTAGCATTTTAATTTCTTTTTAGATGCTTTTTTCGGAAATTTTTTACACAAAAAACTCAAAACATTGTAGGCGGCTTTTTTCATTGCGTTTTCCTTAATCATTTTAATTGCTTCTTGTTGCGCTAGAGCGGTTTGCTTGACGGCTTCAAGTGTATCCAATTTTTCAGACTGAACACTTCGTGAAGATGAACCGGCAGAACTTGAGGCCGTACTTTTTGCCGCCTTTCGGCCAGGAGGACGATGGATGTAGTCGTGTTGGAACAACCGTTTCATGTTCATATCAAGAGCCGTTTCAGTCGGTTGTTCATCCGCGTCCAAATCGGTGACAAATGGTAAGAAAGAAATCTTCGTTGGCCATTACGCCCGGCTCGGCAAAGAATTTTGGAAAATGTTTAAGAACATTCCAAGATGACTCGTAAATGAACTTACACCCAACTTGTTGCCGGAATGCATTTCGCATAGCATTCATAATGTCGTTTTCATCGGCACCGCTTTGTGGGCAAATTTCTTTGTAGTGTTTGTAGAGAGATTTGAATGTTTTTGAGTCGTGAGAAATCTTGTTCCATTTGCCGGAAAGTTGATTAAGGTAACGTTTTGTTGAGACACAAGTATTGTAACCTTCAATAACTTTAGCCCAAAAAGACTCGTTTGTTTGATTTTTTCCTTGGACACCATTTTCGGAACAATGTATTCATCGCTCCGCTAAAATCTTAGCCTCCTCGTCCGTCCAACGTACTTGAACCCGTTTACCCGATTGAACTTTTTTACCTCTTTTCTTTTTGTTTGGGGCTACGGGTTCAGGTTCGGATTCGGCTTCGGGTTCCGGATCCGGGTTTGCCTCGTCGGAGCTTTCTTCCAAACTATGTGGTACGGTGAAGTTCATTTGTTGGTGATTGGGGTTGGATGAGCTTGGAGATCATTGTGTGTTTTGGTAAAGTTGTGGTTGCGGTTGTGACCATTGTGTGTGGTGGGGGAATTGTGATTGTGTTGGTGACCATTGGTTGTTTGTGTACCACCCTTGGAATGCATAATTATTTCTCGGGTCGTGCGGATCAAGGTTGAATAGGTTTGCAATATGTGGTAAATTGGCAAACCCGGTAGGTTGAGACGAAGCTCCGGAAGCTTGAGTGTTTGGTGAAGACGGGTTTGGTAACGGGTTATTTGACAAACTTTGCCACATATTTTGGGCAACACTTTGTTGATCTTTTTTATTTGTTTTTAGTTGTTGATTTCTTGTTTTTGGACATTTTTGTGAGAGAACGTTTTTTGTGACAGAGTTGGTGGAATAGAGAGTATTTGGTGTGTAAAATGTTGTGTGAAAATACGTGTAGTTTAGGGTGTATTTATAGGTAAAAGTGGATAGTTAAAAAAAATAAATTAAAAAGGGACGCTCCCCCAATGGCTTTTTTTTTATTTTTTTTTTCCTTTTTCAACGGTAAACAAAAAAAATACATATGAGACCACGCACAAACCGATGGAGCACTTCGATTTTCCGAAGCTTCAAACCGATGGAGCACTTCGATTTTCCGAAGCTTCAAACCGACGACACAAACCGATGGGCTCGTGCTATCGGTGGCGGTTCATCGCTTTGGAGCCGACGACAACCGACGACTCCTGTTGGGAGGAGTCTAAAAGCCCATTGTCTTACTTGTATGAGACGAAGAACGGTCTGCATCAAACATAGTCTTGTGACTCTTGTCATGTATGAGCTGATGAGATAAGTCGTGGCTTCATAAATTAGTATTGAGTGATAATAATTATAATAATTATTATTATCATAATTATAATTATAATCCTGATAATAATTTTGTATCTATTTAAATAACAACTTTTTGTTATTTTTAATCAACTCGTTAAGTTTTATCGTAATTTTAGCAATGTTGTACCTGATATGTCATATATATATATATATAGAGAGAGAGAGTTTGGATAAATTATAACACTTCAAAAATAAGAACGGTGAGACCACCTCATAAATGCACAATTAACCAACAAAAATCATTAGATTCACAGTCATACATCTCAAATATGCAAAGAAAAACAAATGCACACTTCTAAAAATACACAAAAATCGAAAAAACGATTGATGCACGATTATCTCCATAATTGTGTATCAATCGTTTTTTTCGATTTTTGTGTATTTCTGAAAGTTCGCATCTATTCTAATCAATTTTTCTACACATATTTGAGATGTATGAGTGTGAATCTAATGATTTTGTTGGCTAATTGTGCATTTATGAAGTGTTTTTACCGTTCTTATTTTTGAAGTGTTCTCATTGAAACCTTACCCTATATATATATATATATATATATATATATATATATATATATAGAGAGAGAGAGAGAGAGAGACTTGTAATCATGTGAGAACAAAGAGATTTCGTGAGAATGGTAAGAACACAGCTTAGTCATCCTTTTTTTGATCAAAAAACCTGATTTTGGAGGTGACACTTTTGTAAATACTTTAAAGTTTGATTTTAGAATGTTCACATAAGCATTGTTAGGTAAAGTTTAATTTTTTTTTGCTCCACAATAGTTTTAACATGATGAAGTTTTATTTAATTTTGTTAACAACAATATTCGAAGTAGTAAATTGATATTTATAAACATTAATCTCTTCAAAAACTAATGTTAACAAAAAAAATATTTACTTAATCTCATTAAAACTATGTGAACCTATAAAAATAAAAATTTATAGCATTTAACCTTATATTAAGAAAAAATAATAAACTTAACCTTACCAAAATGATGTGAAACTAAAAAAAATTTCACATGAGCAAAATGATGTGAAATTAAAAATATTTTTTTTGTATGAACAAAATAATGTGAAGTTAAAAAAAATCGGTTTTTTTATTCAACATAGAAACATAAAAACGGTTTTTTAGTAAAGTATTTTTATATCTAGTGAGTATTTTAAGTTCGGTTTGGTTTTGAAGTAGTTTAATATCTCAATATGTTTAATGGTTGGGATTTGGTCCCAAATTGAAAAATTCCTTAAGACATATATAATTATATATTTGATACATTTCTAAACATCAAATTTACAATCTAAAATAAATTTGAACCTTAATTGAAATAGTTGTTTAGAAGAAAGTGAAATTAAAACATGTTTCTAATATTATTAGATATTGAGTATTGGCAAAAAGGTTTATAATGATACATTTGGTCCATAAGTAAACTTATTTCATTCACTATCTGACACGTAAATTGTGTAACTTTTCACTTTCGATCTCCATCTTTTATTTTTAGTCACGCCAATCAATTTTGAAGTCTACATTTAGCCATAATAATATAGATATGTTAAACACCTTATCTATATACAACAAATATATACATTACACTATTAGTGCATTAATATGCGTATAGTTGGTATGTGAATAAAAACATCTGTTACATTTATCATTGGCCATATAAAGTACCCCTTGTATTAACATTAGAGAGGTGAATCACCATATTTGTTATTTGTAGAAGAAAGAAGGAACTTGACTCATCATCATCTTCATTCATTTTTAGTTAGTTTTCTTGTGGTGGGAAATCAATTCTGACACTTTATCTAGAGGCAGAGCTTCTTTAGGGCGAGGGTGGGTGCTCGCCCCTCCCAGAAATTTGGTTGTAGTTAGTTTTTTATATATGAAAGTGTGTAAAATAAACTGTTTGTGTATCTTCGCCCCCCTAAAACATTTGAAAGCTGGTCATCAGAGGGCATCAAGCTTTCTATCGCCGGAAGTTACATACGTAAAGTCGGAGTTGCAGTAAGAAAATATGTGTGTTCTTTAATTTAGATGAATATATATGGCTTTTAAGTGTGCCACGTATATGACTTTTCATTGATTTCTTTTCTTACATACTTTTCATTTTAAATTATTGTTCATCATTATCAATAAATAAATTGATAAACAGAAGTACACAAGGTAACAAAGTTACTAAATAATAACTAACGGAGTACACATGTACACGTAGACTTATCTTAAACCATACTTCAAAATAATCAAGTAAATATATATATAGATATATTTAAGCATTTTTTATATTTTAAAGAACAATAATCTAGTTTAGGGAACTATAGTGTTAATACTCCCTCCGTCCCAAATCTATTGTTCCCTTGTTGACTTTTGAGTCTTTCTCTTCCAACTTTGACCTTCAATATTTTTGTTTGTGTTATATAATATTTGATGCAAAATATATGAATTGATTGGATTTTGAATGTATTTTCATTCGTATAATTTGCAACAAGTAATATATAACGGAAACAAAAATATTGAAGGTCAAAGTTGGAAGAGAAAGACTCCAAAGTCAACAAGGGGACAATAGATTTGGGACGGAGGGAGTATCTTTTAAAGTGGTAAAAGTAGTAGTCAATATAACACTTCCATTTTGCAACTCATGATTCAATCGAGATCAAATATAAAGTGAATTCATTTAGCCTAATGCCAAAGTTATTTAAACTAAGTTAGAAAACAATAACACTATTTGTTGTGTTGTCTACTTGTTCAAAATAGTTTACTTAAAATAGAAAAATAAAGAAAATAGACACAATAAATTGCTCAATATCTACAAGGTAGTAAAGGTATTTTTTTGGCCTTTTTTGTCTGGGGATCAAATGCCTCATGGCCGATTAATAGAGGTGAGTTCTAAGTAAAATAACTTAATTATTATGAGTTTTCATTGGTTTTATGAGTTGATCGATGACTCCGTTTTACTAATAGGGCTAGAAGTACATTTTGTGCTTACTTCGTAAAAGGGAAATAATTTGTGTAGCAAAACTACACAATTTTAAAAGTGCATTTTAATTTAGAGATTAAATATGTAAATATAAAAAAATTGAGGAACTGAAAATATAAAATATTAATATTTCTCTTATATACTATTCATCAATAGCACAATGCTTTTGTGTTGTTGACAGCATAAATGTTTTCCCCTAAAATAATAATTTTATATAATTAACAACTATACATATATGTGATAATAATTTTGCACACCCCACCAAACTAAAGATTTCGAGTTCCGTCACTGACTGTATCTCATTAGATTGAATTCAAATTTTTGAATTTAAGTTGTGTTATCAAAGAATATCTTTAACTTTATCTACCTATATAAGTAATAGAGGATAACCTCATTCATATGTGTGATATTTATTCTTTTGACAACTAAGCAAAAATCATAGGTGTCATCACCTTAGCTTCCTAAAAAGTCTTATGTGTTATTCAAATTGAAAAAAATTTAAATCCGCCTATTTTTTAGCTATTAAAATCTTTTTTAATTTTTATAACGCCTAGATTTAACAAATAAATTCAATAAAATATAATTTCAACATATTAATTAATTAAATAATAGGCAGTTTTGTTTCACTTGATATCTATTTCTAATATATATTTGTATATAATTAATACATGGTTTTGCTAACGTGTGCCCCTGTGGCACACGTTAGTAAATCCCTTAATAATTCTTTAATGAACAAGTAACGGAGAACAGTTTATCAGTATGTGATCATGAAGAAAAAACTTCATTGTCTTCTCTTTGCTTTCTAGATGATTAGTTTATCTTCTAACTAAATATTTTTTTATACAAAGTTTTTTGTTTTGATTAATTATATATTTTATTCATCATTCACGTGGTTTATCAACATGCACATTGTTGTTTTGTGTCATTTATATAAGATAAATTATTTTTGCAAATTAATATCGAGAATTGTTGAATATGAATCATCCTGTATGTCGAACAAGTTAAAAAAACTAATACGGGTTTTAATATGTCATTTCTTGAAAGTTTGGTATTTGATAATATTAAGGTATTTATCATTATCACTCATTAATAATTTGTAGAATCACTTCGATGAACCAGACATCATATCGTTTGTATAGTGTCAGGGTCTAAATTCCTTCTAAACTGTAATATATCAATATGTAGGTACTTAGTTTAGTTATATATGTATACTTGACTATATAAGTACGTATCTTCAATCATTTTCATCTTCCTATAATTATTAGCCGTGCATCGCACGAGCATAAAAACTAGTTATATATAAAGCATCTCCACCATATTTTAATTTTGTTACTCAACACATAGAAAAGACGATATTACCCTTGATTTATTTATAACATTTCAATTAATACCCCTATCCTTTTATCTATTATCATTAGTTCATTACTACTTATTTTCCACTAACTACACTTTCATCAATACCTCTATCTCATTATCTATTATTTTTAATTACTATTTATTGTTCACTAACTACACATTTCATCTATCAAATCTTAAGTTGACCCACTAAAGTCTTTTTTGATTTGTTAAATATCAAAGTGGACACTTATAATGGGATAGACGGAGTACAATATGTTTTTATTTTAAAACCATCACTCACATCTTCATCCACCATCACCACTTTTACCGTCATATTACACGGGTATTGTGCTAATATATTATATCTATGGATCACATAGAGAGGGTGTTCACCTTGTTCTCAAACGGTATGCAATTTAAAGAAAGTTCACAAAGAAAATCAAAAAATCATTTATTATATCCTTCAATCTGCCACTGAGTACATTAGTAGGTTGATTTAGGAACCAAAAATAAATACTACATGTTAACTTCTGATGGCATTAACAAGTAACAAACTTTGAACTATTTTATTTAGAAGATTGATCTGTAATACCGAACCTATAAATATAACCTTTCGCTCATATCTCCTGATATTCCAATATAATACCCCAAGTTGTAGGCAGCACGCATCTAATATCGAAAGCGATGTAATTACCTAATTATATTATTAGTATTATATATTATTTATTATTTTTTTAAATTTCAATAAACATATAGAAAGAAAGGTATATGTATGGCCGTATCGGTTATGTGATTTTAAGTCCAACTCACAATCCTTCTAGAAGATAAGGCTGTTATCTTTCTACAAAAATATCGGACTCCAGTTATTTCTAAATTTATTTGTGACACATTGATTAATGAAGGGTATTGTTAGAGCACAATTAATTAACTGTGATTGAAACTCGACGAGTCGACGGGTTAATTTAGGGTGATGTTAACTACAACATACAATTTGATGCATATACATTAAAACTGTGCTATAATATAATTGTACCGTGTGCTGAAATGCTTGTAGAGTATGGTTTCAATATCAACTTTTGTGTTGTATATATCAACTTCCGTTAATTTGTGTGACGTTACCCTTGCATCTTTTCACAAGACCGCCTGGAAGCCATCAATAACACCGTCACTTAAATTTTTAAGCATCACATTAACTACTTTACTTTAATATTTATTGTGGCAAAAGGTTGATAATCGGCAACCCAGACGGCCCACAATCAGCTGCCAATTCCATAATGTGAGGGGCATACCTGACTCACTCAGCGGTTGTGGTTATGGGGGTGCCAGGGTTTGAACCCCTGACCTTGTGCTTATTGTGGCA
This sequence comes from Pseudognaphalium luteoalbum, assembly GCA_963422505.1. Lineage (NCBI taxonomy): Eukaryota > Viridiplantae > Streptophyta > Magnoliopsida > Asterales > Asteraceae > Pseudognaphalium > Pseudognaphalium luteoalbum. The sequence goes on along the minus strand of OY730196.1, from coordinate 121,131,762 downwards.
AAGATGCCCTCACCCATTGACAACTGAGCTACACGCCACTTTACTTTGATATTTATACACTAAACAAAAAAACAAAAAAAATTTGGACCCACAAAAAAATGAGAAAGTCGGATATTCGACGGAACCAAACCGAAGGACAGAGCCATTTGCGTCGGCTCTGTCGGTTGGAACCGACGTTCAACTGATGAGATTGTTGGGAGTGCTCTTAGGGGCCGTCAGTAACGTACACTGATTGGTTGTAATGCAAGTGATATTTATGAGTCAACTAAAATTCAGGAGTACATTTGTTATTATCATTTTTGATTAATATGAAGTCACATATATTAAACTTTGTTGTCATTGAGAATGATTTTAATTTAATTCTTTTGTTGTAATAATAATAATAATAATAATAATAATAATAATAAAATGTTTGAGAAAACTAATATATATATGTAGCAGATTCCCCAGCGTGTTATGGTAAGTAACTACTTCATACCTTTCATTTGAAATGTCTACGTTACTATTTTGAGATGTCTCATTATAAGTTGTCTCGTTATAAATTTCATTCTGATATTTAACTAATTAGAAAAGACTTTAGTAGATAGATGCAGTATTTGATAATTGAAAAGTGTAATTAGTGAAGAATGTTGAAATCATATGCAAAGTGAAAGTGAACATTTTAAATGGGACGGATGGAGGATTGCATGGCGAGTATTATTATGAAAATGAGTGAAATTACCAATAAGGTGAGACCAAATGGTGGATGACATCACATAGATAGGCCAATAGAAGCCCACCATGATGCGAAGGTGGGACCTAGACTGGTAGTATTGAATTGAATAGATAATCCATACCATACCATACACGTGGATAGGATAGCCAATCAACGTTTATTATTCAAAGTTAGGGAATAGTAATTTGACGAATCACCGGAATCCATCTCCTTCTGTTTTCCCTTAATTTGGCTTTATATATAGAGAAGAAAGAGAAGCAGAAGCGTTGTTATTTATTCACCCTTTTCTCCTTCTGATTAGATAGCGAGCAAATGGCGGGCATGTCAGGCCTATTGGTTGTGATGATCGCGTGTGCCGTGGGAGCAGATGCCGCTGGGATCGGATCCAGCTTCTCCGACGAGAATCCGATCAGACAAGTGGTGGCTGATGGTTTACGGGAATTCCAGACTTCTGTTCTTCAAGTCATTGGTCAAACTCCTCATGCTCTCACCTTTGCTAGATTCGCTCACAGGTATTCATCTATTGAATTTTGATTTGATGTTTGACTTTTCATTTTATTTGTTTCCTCTGAATTGATGATTGATTTTATTGAATACTAATAATAATAGGTTCGGTAAGAAATTCGGGAGCAGCGATGACATGAAACGGAGGTACTCGATCTTTGTTCAAAGTTTGGACAAGATTAAATCGCATAATAACAAGGGCCTCTCTTATACTCTTGGAGTCAACGGTAACCAATCCATCTATCCAAACACCTACTACTACACTACTTTATTCAATTCACTTCTATGTTTTTGCTTAGTGTTAATCGATCATTTCATCATCTAATCTAATCTAATCTAACCAGTAACAATTCACTTGACACAAACACCTACACTTAACATGCTTTTATTCATTATTCCTGCTATCAACCTTCTTTTCTTTATAAATAATAATCAGAAAAACTCACTCTGCTACCAACTCCATAACCATATCCAATGGCCTATTACTTACTTACACAACAATATTGGTGTAAGGTCTTTATCTTTTTCAACAACTTCATACAATCCCTGGTTTATTATAAGGATACATACTGCTGTAATTAAACAAACCTGTTGTGGTGACATATTACTACTGCACCTACTCAACGTGAATGATTTATTATGGTATTCATGTGCCAAAATATTCTTTTGTTTTAGACCTCAGACTCATTATGTTGTGTTGTTCGAAACAGAGTTTGCTGATATGACATGGGAAGAATTCAGCAAACAAAAACTAGGAGCTGCCCAACACTGTTCTGCTACCAAAAAGGGCAATCACATTCTCACTGATGCCGTCCTTCCTCTCACGGTAGCATGCTTATGCAACATGTTATTATGACTTCCAGATTTACATGTTGGCTTTTTTATAACTTTTGCTTCTTTTATTCATATTAACTACACTATATTCCATGCTTCATCATTATAAATGATTTTCGTTGTATGCTGTAGCTGAATTATCTATTCCAAATATGTCTATACCAACATGTATTAAACGTATAGGATTTGATTGATCACCAAATAAAAAATCTCAATTTTGGAAATGGAAGGAGTAGGAGTAGAAGATCGATATGATATAAATATATATAACCTCACCATGCAAATTCTATTCTTACTATTATTGCCTTCTCATGTCACCTCTCTAATATATTGCAGCAAGATTGGAGGAAAGTAGGAATTGTGAGCCCAGTCAAGAATCAAGGATCCTGTGGATCTTGTTGGACATTCAGGTAAATTAATAGATAAAATCCCATCAGCTGAATACTGTGTTGACTGGTTTCTAGATACCTTGAATAGTGGAGTATCATTTGTCAAACAGCACCACTGGAGCTCTTGAGGCTGCTTATGCCCAGGCCTATGGGAAGTCAGTTTCTTTGTCTGAACAACAACTGGTAGACTGTGCTGGCGATTTTAATAACTATGGGTGCAACGGTGGGTTGCCTTCCCAAGCGTATGAATACATCAAATACAATGGCGGACTTGACTCTGAGGAAGCATATCCTTACACCGGAGTGGATGGTGTTTGCAAATATTCATCAGAGAACGCTGCAGTTCGTGTCCTTGATGCAGTCAACATCACCATGGTAAGCCATCTTTCAAATGCATACATGTTTTTTATATCTATAAAGTTGTTGAGTTTTTCTCTACCTAACAAAGAGTGTGTGTCTGGATTTATTTATTAAATATTTAATATTATATGGTACAACCCGTGACGCTTATGACTAATTCGTTAATAGGGTGCTGAGGATGAATTAAAGCATGCAGTAGGTGTTGTTCGTCCGGTGAGTGTAGCGTTTCAGGTTATTGATAACTTCAGACTTTACACCGGAGGAGTTTTCACTAGTGATGTCTGTGGCAGTGATCCGATGGTGAGGTTTATTGGCCGCTTTATTAAAATAATATCGGTATCAGGTGTTGGTATTAAAGAAGCATTTGTATGCATGAATTTTTGGACAGGATGTGAACCATGCGGTTGTTGCGGTTGGATATGGTGTTGAAAATGGTGTCCCGTACTGGCTCATTAAAAACTCATGGGGTGCAGATTGGGGTCTGAATGGATACTTCAAGATGGAGATGGGCAAAAACATGTGTGGTATGTCCCTCCCTCACTACCTTGTTATCATCTATTTTCAACTTTATTACTTAATTCTTTCACGTATGTCACATACCCAATAATGAAAATTTAATGTACAAAAAGTATAACTCTAACCAATACAACATTTTCTAACGAATGACATAATAAAGACGTACTGTATGGTGAAACTGTAAAGAAAAATGACTACATTGATTAAAGAATTGTTTGGTAGCCATGAGTGATATCGAGTTTCTTGATGAGTACGTTGTCTGCAAGCTGAAAGCCAATGATGTGATTATTGCAGGTGTTGCAACTTGTGCATCTTACCCGATTGTTGCCTAGATGATCGACGATGATTGTTCTTGTGAAAATTAAAAAGCTTTTCTCACAGTTAAGTTGTAATTTCATATATTGATGGTCTGGTGTTAATTAGTAATTTAAGGTGAACTTTTCATAAATGAACTTGATCATGTGGTAATCCCATTCCCATGAACACCAGCTATTTGTAAATCTGCCTTATTAATTAATCTATCTATCTATATATATTATATATTTATATATATAGTATAGTATAGTATGTATAATATAAAATACTTAATTTGTAAACTCCCATATTTGTTTATTGTGTCACACTCTAGTTGTCTTCTATGTTAATTACTCCGCAGATCGATTGAATTATGTTTCTAACGGTATCACGTAGGTGGATAATTGCATCTACAATTCTACATTATTTCAGGTTGTGGTTAATCTCAAGTGAAAATAATACATCATGTATGTATATAGTATATACCTACCAGTGTGTACGTGTTCATTTTTTTAGTATCATTAATTAATCTGGCAAAATTGAAATCGGTAACTAAAGTAAAATCTCGAGTAGTGCAAATAACCATAACTTAACTATCACAGTATTTTGTTATTATAATGATGAGTAACACATTATATATATCATGCGAGAATGGGGACGTACGTTGGTGACTGGTGGTGCAAGTGCAACCATAGTAACAGAGAAGTTCAATAATGGGACACCTCCTTTTTACCATACACCATCAAAATATTTTCTTTGATCATTTTACCCTCGTAAATTCCCCTCCTTAATTTTTTGGTTTTTACCCATTTCAATTAAGGGTTTTCCTAAATACACCCCTTGAATTACAGGAGATATCCCCTGGTCTACTTCGGTGCCAGTTCAGTCTTTTTTCAGTCGAGTTTTATCTAAGTTTGGTTTAGTTCAGTACATAATTAGTTTCAGTTTTAGACTAAGCAGCGGTAGGAATTAGAAAAAGATGAGGTATAGCCAAAAAGTAAAAAAAAAATGATGTGATTGATTAAATGAGTGAAGTGGGGTAGGAGATGGGGAAACGGTGAAAAAGTGTATCTATATGAGGACCTTCTATTAATTCATATGCCGGATTAAAAACCAAGTGTCTCTTTAAATTTTCCCTCACTTGCCCTATCCATTTCACTTCCATCACCCCAGTCTCATTTTCTTCTTTCAAGAGTCACATAACTTATTTTTTAATTACTTTTTTACATCACTATTCTTTATTGTGTTTTGAATTTTAATCCAATAACTGACTGCCTATACGTGCTAAACTCTTGTTCATCATTAAAATATCTAAAAATATTTTGAATTCATGTTTGGTATAGCTAGTTGAGTTTCGTCCGATCAACAATTGCTATTTCAACATCTTAATGTTTTATCATTCTTTCATAATTTTATATTAGAAAGGTCTACTGGGTTGTTTTTTATGTATGCAATCTTGTGAATTTTTATTTAGAGGTGATTTATTGAAGTAATTAGACGCGCACAATTATTTCTTAATAGAACATGTTAATTTTCGGTATATATATAATAAAAAATATTGAAAAAATGTTATCCGACATCAATTGAGAGTAAACAAACAGAAGAGTTTAATTGCTTGAGAAAAACAAGATGAGAAACGGCGGTTGAGAAAATAAAGGAGAGGAAAAAATTGGCCTGGGGAAGAAAACTTGTGATGGCAAAATGGTCAAAGAAAACATTTTGGTGGTGTATGGCAAATAAGAGGTGGTGTACGATCACCTCCCTTAAATAATACGTAGTACATGTTCATCATCATGTGTGTTCATTTCATATAAATATAATTTGGGTATTTTTTGATTTTTGTTTCAATCTGAATTAATGGATTGAAGCGGGTGATGTTCATGATTAAAAATTAAAGACCACGGGGATGATTTCTGTCATTTACTCTTCTTAACATTATAAATTCAAACCAATGATATTTCCAACATTCAATTTGATAAAATCACTCCACCATTGATATGCATTAACAATTTGTACTGCACAAACTGTTAATGTATGTCAATAGTGAATTTATCACCATCCATAAATTTAGAATTCAGATTCAGATATACTCTAGAAGAAGGTGGAACTAAATATAGTCTTCTATGTTCAGAAACACTTTCGGAGGCTTCATTATTGTATGCTACTTTTTGATAATTATCATTAACATGATATATACCCTTAACGAGCCAGGGACGGACGGTGAGAATATAAATAGAACACATTTTATCTCTTTTATCTTTTTATAAGATATAATTTAATAATTAATAATAATAAAAAAAAAACATAAGATTGTCCAGCCGGGTGTGCAGCGTTCAATTCAACACACATGTTGCACGATTATAACTTACTCTAAATTACACATTAATCTCTTAACTTTATTCAAAGTATATGCTTCGACCCATTAATAGATTATATGTGTTTGTTTATCTTTATGAGTTACCAGTTTTTTAACTTAATCAGAATTATTCTATCTTACTCCCTCCATCCAATGTTTTGTAGTTCGCGTTTTCTCTTTTCAAAGTCACAAATTAATTGTCAACTCACAAAAGTAAAAGTATATAATGAATGAAACTTTCTATATTATACATACTTTGTATGTATGTCATAAAAATTAAAAATGTAGGTAAAAAGTAAGACTAAAACTGTTATTGTATACAAAACTACAATGTAATAATAATATTTTCTTAAACTAAGTGTTTTTTATCTATGAACAATAGATTTGAGACGGAAGATGTATTATTTTTTGGTTCTTAAGAGCTTTCTTTTTTATATGACTTAAAACACATAATTAATTTATCATGAATTTATTAATTTGTCAATTATAAATCGATGTGAATGTTTTAGTAAATGCTTTTAGCGAGTTAACTTAATATAAACCAAAATATAGACAATCAAAATACAAAAGACTAACATGAAAGTACATAACTTACAAAATAAATCGCAACGAAGCATGATAGAATATCCTTTTTTAGCTGGGTGAATTGACTTGAGCTCTTATTTAAACATTTTGGATTGGATGAAATACTATTTTGATTGGGTATGCGTGACTTTGGAGTTGATAAAATAAATCAAATGAAGTAAATCACCGATCGAACAAGATTAAAATTGTATTGTATTGTATGTAACGGCTCTAAAAGTAGTAGAAGAAAGGAGAGTTAGACGACTCTAAAATCCAAATGTTCAAAAGAGGAGGGAGGGAGTACTTTGGTATGTTTGGCACAACTAGCTGGTAGCTGATAGCTTGTAGCTGGAGCTGGTAGCTTGTGGCTGAAGCTGGTAGCTGGAGTTTTTGGTTATTATTTGTGTTTGACAGAGTATTTGAAGCTTATGAGTGTAAAATGACATAAAAGGACAAATATATTAATTTTAAAAGATGATATATAATTACTTGAAGGGTATTTGTGTAATTTCATTTTCCATAAAGTACAAGCTACTTTAAAAAACTACTCAAAATTTTAGTAAAACAAAGTTTATGACCACAGGCTCCTATAAATTACAAACTACAACCCAAGCTCGTATTTCATTTGGAGTTCCACACACCGGCACAGAGCCACACACAGACAAAGAGGGGAGGGAGTATTTAATATAATTTTTAATTAATTTAATTACTCGTAGTAAAATAAAAATAAAATAAAAGGATGGTTATTGGGGTTTTGTTATCCAAATTATTAATTAAATAAATAAATAAAAAACAAACAAAATGGTGGGGCGACTTTGAAAGGATAAGAAGTTTATTACTCGTAGTATTTTTATTTTTAATTCCCTTTGTGTTTGTCAAAACTCAAAACCCTTGTTTCTTTTCATCTCTACCCTCTGTCTTTTACTACGTATTTTAGTGTGATACTGATACATTTATTGTTAATTTGAACCTGAATCGGATCATGTCTGTTGCCTTTGATACTAATCGGATCCACTTAGGGATGTGGATCTACAACTCTGCTGCTGAAGCTGACCAGGATTCAACCACTTCTTCATCTATCGGCAATAACAGTGACGACTCCGGCGATGATGACGTCCAGGTTCAGAGCTTATTCAAAGGATCCTTATGTGCTTTGGAAGATGCTTTACCGGTCAAGTATGATTTCATACTCTTATTATCATATATAATAAATAATACGCACGCACACGTATTTATATTACTCCAATTTCATGCTCAATTTGTTTACAATTATTATGTATTATTATTATTATCATTGAGGGGAAATGTTTATTACTCCCCTCCGGTGACACCAGTATTGTATATTTGTATTGTATCCTATTTAGATTAGACATGCAATTTACTTCCACATACAAATTTCCCCTTGTTAGTTTGTGGCAGATTTTGTTATTTCCTCACTCCTGAAACACAACAAATTGAGTTGAGATATATTGAATACTCATGTATATCAGACTTAGACTTAAACTTAGACTGAAGTTGCTATATGTGCAAGTCTACTGACTGCTGGCAGTTGATTATTTAAATTTGTTCTTCTGTAGTAACTGAATTCAGTCAGTTTTGGGGATGATATTATTTGAGTTTTGGTTTATGTTATAGTTTTATGTATATTTATTTGTAGTGTATGCTTATGCTTATGATGATTGTTATTCTGAATTAATCAGCAAAGGTATATCAACATTCTATGCTGGAAAATCAAAGTCATATACAAGCCTAGCTGATGCCGTATCTGCTCCTTCCATTCAAGACATTGTTAAGCCAGAGGATGCATACAACAGGAAACGCAAAAACATGCTTGCTCATACTGTTTTATTGGAAAAAAATCGCATCTTTACTTGTAGCAGTACTGGGATTTCAAAGAGGCTTGCAAACTCTGATACAGGTGTGTTACACAGCAACCACCATGATAGTGGTGAAGGCTCATCCCATGCCCATGCTGGTTCTCTGCCACCTTTACCTGCACGCCCTACAAGACTACCTACTACTACTACTACTACTACTACTACTAGTAATGACAGGATTTATTGCTCCCCATGGCGATCACTGTCTCTCTCAGATTTGCAACATGCTGCTGCTACTGCAACTTCAAGCTCAAGCAACAAAAGAGATAAATGTTGATTAGATTTGATAAGTTTGTTTGTTTGTTTGTATGGTGTTTGTTAGTTGTGTAGCTGGTGTCATATTTCCCGTTTCCTGATTCTGCCCATTGTACTTACTTCCTTGTGGGCGTTTTCTGGAACTCAGTGGATGGATGTTAATCCAGTACGTGTACCTCTCCCTCCCTATGTTTAAATCCAAGAAGTTTCCCCTTCATTGTCTCCCACTCACCATTCTTCTGCACATTTCTTTCTCCCCAAACAAACAAGCATGCCGCAAAATTTTATAGTCACATCTGGTAATTACGGGGTTCGTGCTTCGATTACTGTTTAAACTCGAACCATCACCAAATTTGTAGTCATTCATGCTTTTATTTTTCGTCTAAAATTGAAACTTTCAATAGTCAACATACTGTGCTTGGTGTCTATGATTTATGTTGTCCGTGTCTTGTAAGTTTTGAGAATGCTTTGTGCTATGTTTTGTCTTGGTATATACCTTAGTCGTGAAGTTGAACTTAAGGTCACTATAAGATATGTTGTGAGAGTACACTGTGACTATGGAAGAGTATCAGGATGCAGATATGAACCAGGTAACTTGAACTTTTCACCATGTGGTCGCTTTTCTGTACTCTATGATGTTCGTAACAAGAAGGAAAAGTTATTTCAAGCTTCACCTGTCTCGCGTGGTAAGACGATCTCGTGTTCTAGTTATGGAAGTTGCGTGCTTATAGCAGTGGATAATTAGGTGCCGTCAAATACTCAGATGGATAGAGTGACGACTCGAGTAATCATTATTTATGTTCGAGCTTTACTAGAACTCCAATGCTCGAAGTCAAAATAAACGAGCATGAACTCGAGTAGCTCATTATTGTTCGAATCGTCAACACCGTTACGCAAGTGGTGATGTATGGGAGCTTAGAGTATGGCGTTGTTGGCACCTTCAAAGTGATAGATGATAAATAGGACAATTGTACAGTTATTGATAAAGAAGTTCAATTCATACATCCGTCTCATAATCTTTCATTGGAATCATGTTTTCATTTGTATCTTTCACTTGTACTTTTCGTGTATTGTGCCGGTTTAAACTTTAAAGACTAGTGATAATAGATAAACACACATGACACACATGTTGTGATAGGGACGAATGTTAACAAATTGATTGATATGTACTAGTCGTATAATGTATGGATGGATCCATGTTTATCGATACTAATTACTCTGTAATAAAGAGGACCCTAAATCTTAATCTTAAAAAAAAGGGACAATATAAATTACTAATTTACACTTCTAAGAATCTTAATTAGTCTTTAAACAATAAATAGTTAATTAATAATGAATGTTAACACATCATAAATTATTTATGTTACAAAAAAATTAATCCAATGATTATTTGATTGTATTATTACTTATGTAACTGACATAACATATTGATGAATATTAAATGTTAGATATCATTATTTTAATATAAATAAGGTAAAAAATAAAGTATTATTTATGAAATATAGATATCTTCTACTCATAAATAAACAGTTTAGCACAATATTTTAAAGTCTTAAGAAAAATTTGCTTGAATTTTTTTTGCCAACCTTTTAAATATGTTATGCAGCAAAAACTTTTATCGGTTTCAAGTAGTTAATAAAGTTATTATATTGCACTATATAAAAAGTTTGACCACTATTACTAGGTAGTTATTTTGTCTACGGTGTACTATGAAGAAATTTTGTTAATAAGTTGTTAAATTTGGAGTGTTTCACAACAAAGTTATAAACTTTAATAAAAATATATTATTTAAAAACATATTACTTAAAAAAGATTTTATAAAAAGCAATAAATTTTGAAACTTTATTGCTAGGTAACTATTATATCTTTGGCGAACTAATATTTGAAGAATTTTGTTGATAAGTTGTTAAATGTTAAGTATTTGGGGTAAGGTTCAATGAGTACAGAAATTTGTGTGAGAATGAGAAAATCAATATGAATGCGTCATTTGTCACTAAACTTTCTTTTCCCTGCGTTTCCAAAATTTTTTTGGGTAAAAGTGGACGATAGGGGTGTTCAATGAGTACATAAATTTGTGTGAGAATGAGAGAATCAATACGATATGGTAAACTTTCTTTCCCTTGCGTTTTCAATTTTTTTTCCGGTAAAAGTGGACGATAGGGGTGTTCATGGACAGTTAATCGGGGACTCAATTAACCGGTCTTAACTGGAGATCGGTTAACCGAAGTCTCGATTCAAGATATTTTTGAACCTAAACTATAACACTCCTTAATTTCGAGCCATTTTTTTAAACACTTATCGAAAGCAAAAATCCCATCTTTCATTATCAAACAAAACATATAATATGTACATATAATTATAATGTCATAAACTCCCAAAACACTTTACAAAGTTCTAGTGTTATATGAAATAAAATATAACATAATTGTTCCCAAAATATCATAGTCTACTGTGGTCAAACATTCCTTCTTAACTAGCTTCTTGCTCACAGCCCAAAATAGTCAACAAGACTTGCAAAAAATTTCATGGTGAGATTAGCACGGAGCTAAGTGAGTAAATCTATAAATAACATCCTAACAAGGCATAACAAATCAGTTTATAACCGATAAATATAATACAGAACAACAATGAGGATCGGTGATTTTTGAGGAACCCTCATGCCGCGGTGGCCCTCAAGAACTCTTATCATCAAACTGTATTGGCCTGTACAGAATCTACCGAAAACTTGAGTGCTATTACTACAATCAACACAGTTTCTCATAAACAACACATGTATAAAGCTCCTGTGTTGGTCAACTAATAGCAATCCAAGCTCAGTCATCAACTGACCTCAATAACCCATAATACTTGTGGGCAATATAACCTAATATATCATGATTACCATTTTATATTCAACAAGACTCTATCACTAGTAAAGTAGGTTTATTTGTTGTAACCCAACATGTTACAACCAAATAAAACTGAGAGTTACATATTCACTCACCTATCTGTCACGATTCCCAGCTCAAATATCTTATCTTATTGAGTCTTCTACTGATCTTAGATCAAATTCAGATCATAAGTTAGTAATTGATCTTGTATAACTTAATTCAGTTTACCTAACATTAAACAACATATAATACACATATTGTACCTTTAACACATATACAATGTATATATGAAACAAATATTCAAGTCAAAAACAAAAGTCACCCCTGACTGGGGTTTACCCGTCGAGTACCATTGGTTACCCGAGACTCAAGTTTGGGACAGAAACCAACTTTAGTTACCCGCAAAGGTTACCCGCCGTATAAGGATCTACCCGGTTCCATAAACCCGTTTTACCCGCCGGATTGGGTGTTATCCGCCGGGTACATTCGTTCCCCGATTTACCCATTTTACTCGTATAACACCCCAAGATTTCAAGACACATTTTTTTTTTCGGAAGCGTTATCCCATTTAATATAGTTATATCATTTATATCAAACTTCAAACCTTAATAACTATCATATAATTACAAACTTAATTAAATATATTTACCAAAACACATATTCTAACTGGTTGTTACATAAAACAGTTTAGCCCACAAAATGATCAGAGTTTCAACCGTCAAACATTTATTCAACAACCATAACTTGCCCACCTTTCCCAAAAGTTAACCTGCAAGAGTATTGTGGGGAATTAGCACAAAGCTAAGTGAGAAAACTAAGTCTAACAATCTAACTTAGTATAACAATCAATTAGCAACAATCAACTATAAGAACAATCAAACAGAGGATCGGTGGTTCTTGAGGCGTCCTCAGTCCGCGGTGACCCTCCAAGAACACTTAATAATCAACTGCAGGCCAATACAGAGATTTTACCGATAGTTTATTGTTATCTTTAATTGATATGGACTAATTCACAACGAATGTTCATCCAACACATAAGAATTAACCTATAGCAACTAAACCCAATATAATTGACCTCTATCATTCCAACCTATCATGGAATTATTCACTAGTAATCAATTAATCCATCAATCAACAAGTTCAATTAATACTTCTATCATCAACTTATCTAATATGCAATCAATACTATCAACTTAAGATTGATGTAAATAATTGTTAACACCAAAATTAAACTGTGAGAATTAGTCCACTCACCTGTCTTGTTCAACCTTCAACTCAATGATCTAATTTTATTGAGTCTTCACCGAATCTGAGAACAAAATAAACATCAAATTAGAACTCATTTATATTAATGTATATTATTTCGATATCTATCACAAAATAATGTTAGAACACAATATTCAACATATCTTAACATTTATTCAAATAATTTCATGTATACAAATAACTAAAAGCCCAACAACTTTTGCACTGAAATTTTCCTGTTTAATTATCCTATCCGAACGGCTTAAGAATCCTAGCCGATCGGCTTAAAACATTTACCCGATCGGCTCACTTTGACCCGATCGGCTACCTCAACTAAATTTCAAAACCTTTATTCAAAGGTCAACTTCTGTTTACATTTTGTTCTATTTCAACCGTTCAGCTAAAATTAGCCGTTCAGCTCAAAAGGCCTTAACCGATCGGCTCACTCCCTTTAGCCGATCGGCTAGACTACGTTTCTTATAGATCTTTATTTCAACATCAAGTTCTGTGGTCGTTTTACACTAAACTAGCCGATCCTCAAAATTTGCCCGTTCGGCTAAATGGTGTTACCCGATCGGCTCATTTAATTTAGCCGATCGGCTATGGGACTTTGTTACAGAATCCAACAACCTGCAACAAGCTATGGCACGAACCCTAACTACGAAATTTCAACTAACACAGCTTCAAATACAGATTTTTAACCATTCTAAAGCTACAATTTTTTTGTCATGTAACATCATATCAATATAACTAACAACTTCAATCACTAATTTCCTACCATTTCATTCATTAACGTAATATCCTTCAATCAAACTATATATATATCAAATGAACACTTCAAATACTTACAATTATAGAAGAAGAAGATGATATACTCTGATATAAGTTCCCCAATCACAGATTCTTGATAGTTAAGAGATTTCTAGCTTGGTTTAGGTTTAATTTCATGTGACACTTCAAAGTTTGTAAGAAAGAAAAATCACAGGAAGAAGATGAAGGTCGGGTTAAATTCAAACCCAATTTTTATATCACAGTGTAATTATAATACCCGTTCTAACTCTATAGTCTGGAACCTAAATTTCAAATACAAGAAAATTATTTTATTTTACCGTCATCTAAATTTATTTAAAGTAAACAATATTTCATTAGTCACAACATTACCTGAAACTTATTTTCCTATTGAATTTACAATCAAACACATATAATAATATAAATTACTTATAAAAGTTAAAGAAAATACCTGTTTCTCCTAGGCCCGATTTGGGGATGTTACAACTTGGTTACCCGCTGGGTAACAGGGTACCCGCCGGTTACCACCCAGTTACAGACGACGTGCACTTATTATTCTTGCACAAACCCAATATCCGCAAATCCAATTCAAACACCAAAAATTTTAGATTTTAATTAACCCATACTACTTCAATCATCATTTGGCAATAGCATATAATGTCAACTAACAACATACGTACTCTAATTTCGTATTTTAAGTCATAACCTACCTAATAATCAAAGTAGGTTCATAACTCAAACTTAAACACATTACACCTACAATTCAATTTAAGAAGATGAAGACAAGATGATGATGATGCTATTGAACAAGCTGATGTATTGAATCCAAAGTCACAAGGCTAATTTGTTTAAATTTGGTTAGGGTATTCTGTTTTTAGTGAGTTCTCAATAATAAGGTAAAGATGATATTTGGGGAAAGTGATTAAGTTTAGGTCGGTTCTCTCTACCGACCCCAATATTAACAGTGTAATATATTTCCCTTTCAAAACCTATTGTCTGGAACATAAAAACATTCGCGAGGCAAATATTTTATTTTATTATCAACTAGAACAATTTAAAAAAAAATAATTTACTAGCCCTAATAAGTCCTAAAATTAGTTTACCCACTTTTCACAATCAAACCTATATAAATAAATTAAAATTTGCATTTAAAATTGGGGGAAAATACCTTTTACCACTAGGTCCATTTCGAGGATGTTACATAAATCGAAAGTGAAAAAGTCGGTTAACCGGTAATCGGTTAACCGATTTTTCGGTTCGGTTAATCGATTAACCAAATTAACTATTTATTAATTAGAACTTATTAAAAAATTAATTAATAACACACAAATATACATCATGATCATGTCTTTCAGTATGGGTATCTGAAGGAGGAACATCAATCCTTAAGGCATTGTTAGGGTTGGTGGTCGGTTGCTCATTATCTGCCATATCTGTAATTACCACAATAACTTGAAACTTGTTACTTGTTAGTACCTATCTACTAACAATTTCACATACAATGCTAAATCCCATACCCTAGAATGTTTGACATAACATGATTCAGATTTGGGATTGAACACTTTACAATGCTCAATTCACCCAAATCTATGATCTGATACCAACTTATAACACCCCTCTTTCAATACATGAATATTATATTATTTTAGTCGGAAGCGTAGATTATAAAACATATTTCATTACTGTACATTCAAGATAATGTACATAAACTGTTTACATAATAATTATATCACATTTAAAAGTTATTAAAACCCATAACACATATATTATACAACCGAAGTGTTATATAATTCTAACAGAGTTTATCAAAACATATCAGAGTAGCACAGTTTGTCAAACATTCCCTGCTTCTAAAGCATCATCTTCCTGCTACCCACTTCCCAAAATATAACCTGCAGGAAGTAAAATGAGGGATTAGCACGAAGCTAAGTGAATGAATTCGTCACCCACAATTCAACTTAGCTTAACCACCTGTTTACATCAAATAATCGTAAATACGTATTACACAGTACAACAATTCAACAATGAGGATCGGTGGCTCTTGAGAAACCCTACTGCCGCGGTGGCTACCCAACAATCTGTAAGGCCAATACAGAATAGACCGATAGCTAACAGTTATTATACTCAAACACAGGTTCTACACACAACGAATGAATCAAGACCATGTGTAATTTACACAATAACCAAATAGCTCAACTACCCAGTTGACCTCAATAACAACTGCCCGAAGGCCACATAACACGTAGATTTATTATCAATAACTCAGATTAATTAATTCAACAAATACATATACGTTCACTTGTTGTAACCAAACAGTTACAACTAAATCAAAAGGTGAGTTTCAAATCCACTCACCGATACCTCTGAAGAATCCACACTCAGAAATCTTATATTATTGAGTCTTCGGAGTATCTGAAACACCACATAATACACAAGTTAGTAACTTGTTCCACAATCATCATTCTAGCATATTTATTCAATCAGGTAATCCCTGAAGTGTAGGCAAACAAAAAGTCAATCAAAAATAAGATTAGAAAATCCCGAAATGACGTTTAAAAACTGAAAAATGCCATTTTTGGCCCAAGATGACCCCGAATGGCCAAAAACTGCCTAGACTCTTAGAATAGAGCCGGGATCATTAGGCCATTTCCGAATGACCATGCGAATTTCAACCCAATCCAAGTTAATGAAATTGTCACTTATCCGGGACCCCGAACTTACGCATTTTCAAAATTTGCAAAACAAAAAGTTTAAAAATCTCGGTTCGCAGAGTCAACACGGTTCGCAACATTTCAGTTCGCTTCACAAAATGTCAATTCACATAGCGATTCAACTCGCTTCGCAAATTCAACTCGCATCGCAAGTTCAACTCGCATCGCAACAACTCGGTTCACAGAAACTTGATTCGCAACACAAAATGTCAGTTCGCAAGATCTCGGTTCGCTTCGCAGAACCTCAACTCGCTTCGCAACATAAACTCAGTTCGCAAGACGAACTAAGAATTACGAACTTCACTGCTGTTACGAGTTTTTTCGAATCAAAACTCACCAAAACTTCAAAAAACTCAATTCTAAGGTTCTAATACTTCACTAACATCAAATAACAACATATCAAGCTTTAATTTGATTCAAATACTCAATTTCTCTAAAATCCCATTTTATATAATTCAAAATCAAACTCACTTTTGAATAAAGATGGTGATGATGAGGTTGGTGTTCTTGAATCAAAATCACAGAGCTATGTTGGTTGTTAACTTTGATATAGATTTATGGAAGTTGCAAGTTTTTGGATATGAATCATAGGAAAAATGAAAGAAACCTTGAAACATAAGGATATTAAGGTCAGCTCACAACCGACTTTGATATCCAATTGCTATAATTTTATACCCGTCCTAAATCTCTTATCTGGAACCTAGAAACCATTTGCGAGAAAATTATTTTATTTTACCGTCATCTTTAATAATTTAAAACAATTAATAGTTTACTATTCACAATAAGTCCTGAGGCTTATTTACTTAAGTTTCACAAGTAAACAATTAATATCAAGTAATTCCTAAAAACAATTAAATAACCAATTTAAATAAAGGAATTACCAGACCAGTGAAAAGGGTGTTACATATATCTCTAAATCATGTACCAAAATCGAAACTGAAAAATCGAAAAAAAATTGGTTCGGTTAACCAAAATCGAAAAACGGAAAAATATCAGTTCGATTATCCCAAAATCGGTTCAATTCAACCGGTTTTTGTTTCGTTTTTTCGGTTTCGAACTATTTTGAACACCCCTAGATCCGGACGATACCTCCGGTAAATATATTGGTTAAAAATGATAATTACAATTATTATGTGGATCCCACAAAAAGAAACTACCTTCATGGCACGAGACATGCCTCGACCATATAAACTATACCATATAACATGCTCATAGCCAACTACGTGTAAGAGTTTGACACAAGCCCTATTTACTTGACAAACTACCAATAAACTTAGATTAGACATCAGCATTTAATTTAACTTATAAGAATTAGACTTATCCACTCCTTCCATGATTGAGATAGACCTCTTTTAGCTTCCACTTATCTGCTATTTTTGTAGTGTTTGTTGATGCCTTTAATTAGACTAAGCAACTTCCTAGCATTTTTAAAATTAAATATATTCTAAATGATAAGATGAAAAATTATATAAATTGCACCATAAAAATCAGTGTTTTATTCTCTTCGATTAGAGATGTGACAAAGTATATCTTCGACGAACTTTTTTTTTTCATTTTTTGGTAGGTTTTGAAAACAACTAACACATATCTTACTAGCGAGTAACACATGTGTTACCACCAGCTAGTAATAAATGTGTTACTAAATTTTTATAATTTGTAAAACCAAAAATTAAAAGTCGTCAAAAATATACCTTGTAAGATGACAAATCGATAAGAAAAAAATGTTGACATTTATGGTGCAATTTTTATAATTTTTTAACTTACCGTTTGTGAGCTATTTGATTTTTAAAAACATGGAAGAAAATGAGTTTTATGACACTGTGACGCATTCTTATTGATTTCTCCATTCTCACTAAATTTCTCATTCTCATTTGTAAGTATTTCTCAATAAAGTTTAACTTTTAATGGTCAAAATTTATTTAAAAACATCATATTAAAAAAGATTTTAGAACTCAATAAAGTTTGCAACATTATTATATTTTGATCACTATGTAAGAAGTTTGACCATCTGATAATCATGAAATTATAGAAATTATTTTTATACTTATATATATCTACAAAATATGAATCTCTATAAAATAATATATTAATGTTTAATATCGTAAAATGTTTGTCATTTCACTACATGCCATGATATCTCATGACCTTTTAATTAATGAATATAGATATAATATCTATCACACAAATTGTAAGAGACTAAAATATATATATATATATATATTAAATATTATAACCAAGACAAATTAAATGACATAACGTTTACAATTAAACTTGGTAATGTATTACACATGATAGAAACAACACTAACAAATTGATGTGAAACTCATTTTATATGATGATGCAGCGGATAAACAACTATTAGCTTCACATGTATTTGATATAAAGTATTAAATCAAAATTAAAATTTATATGACGATACACTAAGATATAGTGTTTCTAAGAGGAACAAAGTTACCTTTTTACCCTTTTTAAAAATTGTTAAAAATGCGTAACAACATATATATATATATATATATATATATAATCATAAAATGTCATTGTGAACTCGATAATCGAGTTGCAAGTCTCTAATAGTCAGGTGTCATGTTGGCTGGTGAAAAGTCGTTAACTGGTAATTTTGTTTTTATTATTTCTTTAGTATTTTAATACAAATATGTTCGCGTAATGGTAATCCCAATTTTTTTAAAAAAATTGAAACTCTAGAGTATAAAAGTTAGATGATATCAAAATAAAATATGGAATGTAAGTAAACCAGTAGATTTATAATATGATACAAAAAGATATCAAATAGTTCGTTTCTAATTTTTTAAAACACTAAAAAAGTGTAAAACTAAGAAAAAGTTGATTTTGAAGGCTTTAGTGGTCGAATTTGACTCCAAATGGTGTACAAACCGCCTTCGGCTGTTTGTTATCATGTTCAACTCGTTTTTATCTTTCCGTACATAATTGACACGTCGTGTACCTCTTTGCGGTTTAAAAATTATGTCATATTTTAGTAAAAATAAGAATTTGACATACGTAGGGATATATTAGTAATTTCAAATATGTTTTTCAAATGCTAATATTAACTTCAAGGGTAAAGTAGTAATTTCCATTAAAAAATCTAAATTGCTAAAAATACTTTAGTAGTAGATATGTAAAAGAATTAATTAATTAATTGGTATTTAATGTCATGTGTTGGTTACTTTAATTTTTAATAATTATAGTAATAATTAGATTTAATTATATGTAAGGTTATATTAGTAATTTCATGTAGATTTTTTAAATTTCAATAGTAATGTTGAGGGTAAAATTGTAATTTCTATCTTTAAAAAAAAAACTTTGAAATGCATTATATATTAGTAATCTAAAACTTTGAAATGTAATTTCTATCTTAACAAATTGACTCATTATTAATCTAAAACTACTGATTTTTTGTCATTCTTACCATTCATAATGTTCTTTGAATTACAAATATTATTTTGGTATATATTTGTTAGTATACATAAGAAAAACTTAATTTAAAGATGATTCAGTATGTACATCGTCGAACGCAAAACATTATACGCCGCATTACGTGGGTAGTGTTTCATAATTATTGTTTGTCTGGACGATATTCGATCGAAGGTGGAACAACAATACTTTTATGTAACTAATGGAGTATTTATTACTAACAATTAATAATATGGTGGTGATATATACAACACATAATTTGATTCATACGCTTCAATTATGCAATGGTATACTTATAGAGTGTGGTGTTTGTATTAATTTTTATGTTGTATATATCAACTCCCTTACTAATATAATAATATATAATATATAATATTAATATAGTTTAGTTAAATGAAAATGAAATGGGGAACTGAGAATTTATTAAGGAGGCGACAGCAAATTTCCTCATATTCACACACAATACACACACCGTAGCCTATCATCATCAGCAAGTTATATCATCATCATCATCATACTCATATAATACGGAAAAATACAGGCTGTATTGGTCTATTTTCTATCGGATTCCTTCCTCCGCCATTACCGTTACCCGTCACCAATTTACCATTACGATTACTATTTTCTTCAATTATTATTATTATTATATCTTCTGAACAAGCAGCTATCTTAGCTACTGCATCATCATCATCAATCATCATTTTTTTTTTTTTGTAATACCCTGTTTTCATAAAATCATCTCTCTTGTTATAGTCAACATGGCCAATCCCAATTCCAATTCCAGTCCTACGACGACTGATGGATTTTCTCAACGTGTTAACAGCCCTCGATTCTCTGGTCCCATGACTCGCCGAGCTCAATCATTCAAACGCAATAATAATACTAATCATCATCATCATGAGATTGATGTCCCGCTAGTTAACTCACCTAGATCTGAAAACCTTGAACCCCCCTTTGACTCCATCCCTGAAAAGAAACTAACCCGTTTGACTCAACGCAAAAAAACGCCCGAATCCAGCCTTGATTTTGTTGGATTACACAAGAAAAAGTTGTTTCTGGGGCACTGGATGTTTTTTCTCTTCTGTGGCTTTTGTTTGTTTTTAGGAATCTTAAAAGTTTCTGTCAATGGATGGTTTGGATCTGCTATTCAAAACATTGGCGCCTTTGATCAGGTTCTTTGAAATACTTCAATTCAATTCAATACAATACATACATGTTGTTGTCTAATCTTCTTCTAACACTAGTAGTTATAGTAAGGTTTTCAATTATCCCTATGCTTTGTTGGTCTTATTAATTCAGTTAAGTGTCAATCTTCTTCTATGTGTGTGTGTGTGTGTGTATATATATATATATATATTCATACACGAATCTCACTACACTTGTTTAAATGCTTATTTTTTCAATTCTATTCTAGGATATATGATTTTGACACCATACCACAAAGCCTGATTGTAATATACTACAGTAGTAATTCTTTTTGGGTAAATGCAAACCTCAATATATTGTTTTTGGGGGTAACTTAGATATCATCATCATCATAATATCTATATTAGCACTAAAGGAAGAATGGACTCTTTAGTGCATTAGGTGAACGACTTTTCGGTTTCTATCTAACTTTATCATTATGTTTCCTTTTAAGGATGAAATGAAATAATACTCTTATCTTTTTATTTCATTTCATACATACAAACATGCTTGGATACATGTCTTCCCATTAGTCTGAATTTCTTGTAAGATGTTATATTGTTTGATCATTAACATATAAACTCTTTTCCTGGGAAAAAGGAAAAAAAAAACATGCTTTGATATTTATTATTCTACTAGAGTATTTGTTTTCATCTCCATGGAAGCTGAATTGTTAGGCTGCATCTATATTAATTTATCCGCATTGTGTTGCAGCTTTATGCTAGTTGTCATGTTGTTGTTTTATTTTAGATTGATGTTAGGTTCCAATAACCTTGTCTATTATTGAATGAATTAGTACAAAAGTAGGCTTGGGTCAACCCATTTTATTTGAGATTTGATTCCAATAGGATATGATATGGCAAAAATTGGACACCATCTTAGTATCTTTGTGTACTTCCTATGAAGCCTGAGAATTTTCTATGCATTCATGTCTGTATAATGTCAAACTTCACCTCTTTTGGTAATAATATGGGCAAACTTTGGATAGCATGACTAATCATCTTTTTGTGCGGTTACTGTATTTTTATTTCTCATGATGCTCCCGCTTTACCAAATTTAGGATTACTGGGATTCACCAATATCTCATAAGAACCAAAAGGATCACAACTCTTATCACAACAGATATCAAGATGATGTCAAAAAATTTGGAGTTGAAGAAAACAGTTTGAAACAAACTCTAACGATGGTAGCTTCGGGTATAGTTGGTCATCAGGATCAGAAGGGTGATGTAAGTCTACGCATTCTGAACTTGTACAAATATTTTCCAAACTTGTTCGTTTTCATTGATGATTAATGGAACCGATTGTTCATCAAATCAAATGATTTTTAGCTCGCAGGTATATGGACTAAACCAAGTAGTGGTAATTACACTCAGTGCATTGACCGCCCAAAAAGTCACAAGAGTAAGCTATCACATGAAATTTACCATAACCTTTGGTCTATGTGGGAATACTCATTGACCCTGTTCCTCATCCCTTACAGAGTTAGATGAGAAGACAAACGGTTATCTTCTTATCAATGCAAATGGAGGCTTAAATCAGATGAGATTTGGGGTCTGATATATTTTAATTCTAATCATACAATCATTAGTTGCTATTTTTAAGTTTACTAATTATCTGCTATTCCTACGTTTACTGAATTGATCTATTAATCTGACAATAGATTTTTAGTGCAGATATGTGATATGGTCGCTGTTGCTAAGATTATGAAGGCCACGTTAGTCCTTCCTTCTCTTGATCACACATCTTACTGGGCTGATGAAAGGTACATATTCTGCTTCCCTTGTGTTTATTAAAGAATATGTTCCTTGAATTTAATCAATGAACCTTCTTGTTTGTAAAATTGTACTCTGATTAACATGGTCCTCTTGTCTTTTCAATTCATATTAACGATGAATCCATTCAGTGGGTTCAAAGACCTGTTTGACTGGCGACACTTCATTGAAATCTTGAAAGATGATGTTCACATAGTTGAGGCATTGCCATCTGCGTATGCTGGACTTGAACCTTTTGCTAAGACTCCGATTTCATGGTCAAAGGTAGATGACCGTCACTTGACTTTTACTGTATTTTGGGTGTGGAAGCTTCTGTTTTACTTAAGGTCAGGTTTATTGTTTATTGTCAGGTTAGTTATTATAAAATGGAGATTGTGCCTCTTCTGAAACATCACAAAGTCGTGTATTTCACCCATACCGATTCTAGAATTGCCAACAATGGTATCCCAAACTCTATTCAGAAGTTGAGGTGCCGTGTAAATTATAGGGCACTAAAGTATTCCGCACCCATTGAGGAACTAGGCAAGACTTTAGTTGCTAGAATGCGACAAAATGGAGGCCCATATGTTGCTTTGCACTTGAGGTAATTCTCATCTTCTTTCTCCTTTTCCATATGACTTGTAAAATTCTGCTATCTCATGTTCCCACCACCTTTACCAATATTACTTTGACCCCCACGGCCACTGCTAATGGGAACACCGAACACATATCCTGTTTAGGGGTGATTTAGAAATATTTATCAGGTACTTCAAGTTAGAAATACTTTAAATTAAGCTAACTCTTTTATTTTAAGCCGTAAAAAACATAACCAGAATGTATCCATTCATAAGTATTGTAAATGGTTCGAGATGGTCACCTATCATTTATCATGATATTCAGTTTTATTATGGCAACTCCAAATCTAATCATTTTGACCCTTAATCATATTTTGGCAAACACTCTAAGCTTACCAGTTCAAACACCCACATACTAGTATTGACTTGAAGACCCCGTTTTTAATTTTGTTTCAATAATAAAGACATATTTTTGTTTTTGTTGGTCGTTGCAGGTATGAGAAAGACATGCTTGCATTTACGGGGTGTAGCCACAATTTGACAACAGAAGAAGATGATGAACTGCGTAGGATGAGATATGAAGTGAGTCATTGGAAGGAAAAAGAAATAGACGGGTCTGAGAAAAGGCAGCTGGGTGGGTGCCCATTGACCCCTCGAGAGACGTCCCTTTTGCTCAAAGGTTTGGGTTTCCCTTCCACCACCAGAATATATTTGGTAGCTGGTGAAGCTTATGGTAATGGGACGATGCAAAGTCTGAACCAACATTTCCCATACATTTTCTCCCATTTCAGTCTTTCCACCGAAAGAGAATTGAGGCCTTTTAGGAACCACCAAAACATGCTCGCTGGTCTCGATTACGTTGTTGCTCTTCAAAGCAACGTTTTTGTTTATACTTACGATGGAAATATGGCAAAGGCGGTTCAAGGTCACAGGCGATTTGAGGACTTCATGACAACCATCAATCCTGACAGGTATTTAGCCTGGTGCTTTTATTACTACTAAAACTACTCTTAGTTGGTCTTTGGCAATCCCTAACAAATAGAGTAGTACAATATTTGCATTGATGCAGGATGAAGTTTGTTAAGCTTGTGGATGAATTGGATGAAGGGAAGAAGACTTGGGAGGAATTCAGTTCTCAAGTGAAGAAGCTTCACAAGGATAGAGACGGAGGTCCTTACCAGAGGGAGTCGGGCGAAATTCCAAAATTAGAAGAAAGCTTTTATGCAAATCCACTTCCTGGATGTATATGCGATAAAACACATGATAAATAGGGCTCCCACTGTGCAGAACATGGAATTAAAGTCATAGAGCAGCAGAACTGAAAACAAAGACATAGATTGAAATTCATACAAAAAGGAGATGCAGATTTTGATAGGATTGGTGAAGTATATATATCCGTATACCATTCAATCTCATGGACTTGCGTTATTGATTTAAGAGTAATCTGAGCAGCTGAGGTTGAAATTTTAGAATTGGCGCAAGCTGTAAGGCTTAGTTCAAGTATAGAAGGATACTTGAAATGTACTTGATGCTTGTTCCATAACTTATACAATTAGAGTATTCTTGCTTTGTTTTCAGGACCAACTCAGCTCAGTTTTGAATTGAAATCCCATTTACATTACTTCACATCACAATAGCTTTTTTCTTTCTTCATTTGGTTTAATTTTGATTCTCTGCAACACTTGAACCCACATCTTCCCCATTAATGGGTGTTATAATCGTCCCTAAATGTTGTTTTAATTGTGGAAATTGCGCGCTGCTCTCGTGAATAAGCAAATATTTATAAGGAATGCAGGAATTTTGTCAATCAAAGTCAAAGACAAAGGCTTGAAATTGCGAGTAATGATAGAAAATAAATGCAACAAATACAGTATATTAGTATTTATTTACTATCCTCGTCAATTGTCAATAATGTTAACGTTACCATTGTGAAAACTCAAAATCTTGTGGTCCCTTGCTTCCAGTATAAATTATCAATTTGCAGGATGTTTTTCTTACACTTTGTTTAGAATAGACATTTCGTAATTGGTCTATCAGATTAATAGTTTTGAACATGATGCATTTATGCAGATTTTTAGCGGACATCGAATTGCATATCAGTAGCTAACTCTGTCTTTGAATTTTCAACTTTTTCAAAAGTCCATCCTCATCATCTTCTTCTTCTTCTTGAAAAAGAAAAGTATATGTCCTAGGACTTGATGAAATATGTTGGAAAAAAAGAGAGACTATCGACTCCAACTTACATGCTATGCATAGTCACATATGTATTTACTCCATTAAAGCAGTCACAATATGAACAAAAGGATTTGCTGAACCAATTGCCAAATGCCAAACGTTGCAAATGCCCATAAAATGGGAAATTAATTATATGGTAGAAAAGCAAATGTGGCGTGAAGATGAAGATAGGTATCGTATCAAAGAAAATGGTACTTATGACCAGTTAATTAACACGTACACTTATGTAAGCTTACAGATGGAATTTCGTTCAACACCATAGTCCTAAGCTTCCACAAAAGCATAAACCCTTAAAAATCCAAACAGCAAAATGTTTGGCACTTAAAGAAACTACATAAACAGAAAACTTAATTAACGTACGATGACTACACCACCAACATCAAGTCTAGCTTCATGATAAATCAAGAACTAGCTAATTAAACACCCAAGAACAGCTAGCTTTAGCCAGACCCACCAAGAACACCCTTGAGCTTCTTGACCTGTGCTGCATCGAGGAACGTCGTGGCGACCACCAATTCAGTGGGCAAATCATTCGCAAAGAGAGCAAAATCAGTAATCTGGAGGCCTGGGACTGGACTACTGAAGCTAACAAATGCAAGAGCAGGTCCCTTGCCAGAGTTAATCTGGAAGTGAAGCAGACCTTGAGGGAAAACCATAATGTCTCCTTTGTATAACGTCTTGAAGTAGACAGTGTTGGCAGACGATATGAATCCAGCACAAATGGTCCCTTGGATGACCACCAAAACTTCAGAGGCTCCAGGGTGAGTGTGCATCGGGATAACACCGCCCACAGCAAGGTCCAACCTAGCTAAAGATATCCCCAGCCCATTCACCCCTGGAAACTGAGCTGTGAATGCTGGAGTGACAGCAGCCTTGATAATGTTGCTCGTGTTACCGGCTACACCAAGACCTGAGTAAGCAAAATCAGCTACCGACAATTTCTTGGCATCCTTGCAAGGGAAACCAGAAGGAGTGTCGGGTAATGACAAATCGGCTACACAGAAGTCTTGCACTGATGCATATGAGCCGACAAACACAAGAAAGAATACAACAACACTAATTGGACTATACATTTTGATGCAATGCTTTGGATGGGGGAGTGTTTGTTTGAGTGTGTGTTTGGAACTGAGATAGAAGATGGGAATTTATATACAAGCAAGGAAGGAAGGGGATATGATATGATATGATATGATATGATGGGCATGGCCATGCATGCATTTAGGGCTTCTCGTGAATGAGAGTGGGGTGTAGCCACAATTAAGAAAGAAATGACACAAATTCTTTGTCCATCATACATGTGACTATTTGACTCTAATTCGATCATACAGTAACAACATTTCCTTGATTAAATGTTATAAAATTCAGCATCTAAAAGCATATCCTACCCAAATATGAGAGCAAGCGATAAGCTAAATCTTGTCACCCACACATTATACACACACACACAGATACGTAAGGGATTCAACCATATACTAAGGTTATTTACTTATTTGAAGCCGAAATCAAAATAGTACGCAAATCAAACCATTTTTTAGCTGAACTTGCTTATAGTCATAGTAAATGGATAGACAGATGATATGTTCTTCGTTTTGTTAGCCTTAAATCGTTATGCTCACTAACAGCTTGCACTAAGCTGTTGAATCACTATTCTCCCACAGTTTTGGGACACGGGAGGACATCACTCCATCAGCATCTTAAACCAAAATATAGCTTAAAAATGATTGTGTTGTGACTGCATGCCATTAGCTATATATAGGCAGTTAAGATGCTTTCTATGGTCAATTCCAATCGCAAGTCATTCCCTTATATGATGTACGTTATTCTTTGCTACGTATTATATAATGCACTCGTGGGTAACATTTTGATCATACTCAAGTAAAGGAGCCTGACAGTCATGTTTTATATTCCTAACACAGTATAAAACAAACTGAAGATTACAAAATCAAGCAAAAGTGACAGGCCGGTGTTGGAGGAAACCATGTAATAGGGTAAGATTTCAATGACCGGATATCCCTTTGAATTGTGTTATCACTTTCCAAAAACAACAATTCGACCATATATGCCTTGGGTTACACGAATTTTATTTTGGGATAAGACAAAGAGTGGTGTTCTTGTTTGAGTCAACAAAACAAAAACCTGGTACTAGAGAGTATTTCTTGTTGGGTGTGTTTTTCTCATGTAGATTACTTCTCACTCTAAGATCACCCAACAATCCATGGAGTTAGTGGATATATATTATCCAATAAAGTCCACCAATGATCACTTGCAATTCCAGCTTTTTGATATTCATAATCATTATGACCATAAATTCCTATCAGTTAGGATAACCAACAGTCACACGGTAAAATGGGTCAGAATAGCCTTTTGACCCGTTACGTCCATAATTATACTATTACGCCACTAAATAGTCTAATTTTAGACTAATCCGGACTTTTAGACTAATTCAATTCATTTCAGACTATTAAGCCACTGTATAGTCTATTTTAGACTAATTCAGCCTAAAATAGACTAATTTTGTCTCTTTTAGACTCTTGATTGTTTTCGCAATTGCTTTGGGTCAAGGATATTATTGATTTAATGGGCGTACACTCCGTACCTCCTAACCCATTACCAAGTCAAATAACCATATCCCTCAATTACACTAAATTACTTACAGCCGGAAATAATCTAAGACACATGACAATGACCAAATTTTAATAAAGATGATAGAAAACGACTCTGGTTTCTAGCATAATCTTGTTTCTTTGGATTTTTACGGTAATAACAGCACTAACGAGATGTTAATTGACATGTTCGATTAAGCAAAATTCCATCTCAACTTGAACAACTATATCAAAAGATGTCAGTGGTCCTTACTCGTTAGACCAACCATGGGGGCAAAAAGACACTTTTTGACAACCAGGAAAATATCCAAGCACAACCCAAATTTGTCATTTTGGAAGTTGTTCTCTCTAGAGAAATTGTGTGGATCTTATAAGTTGCCTATCCTTTAGGGAATATACTCAAATATACAAACATAAACCTTTCTAGTCTCGATTTTTTGTAATGACAAGAAAATAATCAGGCACAAATGGCGACAGAATATAGCCAAGTTACCATTTTTTTTGAAATGATTTAGCCATTGCGGTAGGTGTTCAGGATACAAGAACTCAGACTTTCACACAAGTTTCCTTTGTCAGTGCTAGATATCTCAAGATAAATATATACACATAAATATATATCATGTCATATACTTTTACAACCATCATAAATAAAAGCAGGAGTGGGGTTATACATAAACTTTCATAAGAACACCCCCTCAAATATACCACTAACATTATTGTGAATATTCAAAAGACAAAGCTATTTTGCTTTTGAGAGATGGATTAATAAATTGAAGCATATACTTGTTAGGTGATGTCCAATGTAATCACAACTAAAGGCGTGAGAGTGGTTCGTTTCCTTTCTCGAGAAAAGGGTAGTCGGTGTACCCTACAACAGGATCATGTGTATAAAATGTAGCCCTTACATACCGGTTTAATGGTGCATTGAGCTTGAGTCTTAAAACCAGATCCGGATTTGAAATAAATAGACGACCGTAGGCCACCAAATCAGCATCTCCTTGAGCCACAGCTTGGATCCCAAGTTCTCTAGTGTAGCCACCACTGCAGATAAAAGTACCGACATAAGCTCCTCTCCAAGTTGTCATCCACTCAGCCACTTGTTCCTCACTTCCATGGTTTCCTGCTTCTGTTTGACCATAAGCTGTGTAACGTGGCTGAGTCACGTGAAGATAACTTAGCTTTGAACCCAATTCAAATTGAAATCTGTTTAGTCTCTCAATGACTGCCAGTCCCAGGGTGCGTGGATCAGAGTCCATGGCATCCAAATGGTCGATTGCTGGAGAGATTCTAACACCAACTCGGTCTGCACCAATGGCTGCAGCTACTGCTTGTACCACCTTCAGTAAGAATTTGCAGCGGTTCTCTAATGATCCACCATAATCGTCTGTTCTGTCATTTATCCCATCTTTCATGAATTGATCAAGCAGGTAACCATGGGCACCATGTATCTCAATGCCATCAAAACCTTTTTCCAACAAAAAAGTAAATAATTAATGAATAATGGATAATTATATATATCTGGTTAGAAGTCAGAAAGCCGTATTTGACCAGATATCTATATACACGACTTATCTATATACACATTCTCCCCTGGCAAAGCTTTAGTTATATGGCAGTTGATAGTTAAACCGAAAGGGTACGACTGTTGGTGAACAGTCACGATGGTTCGGTTCATGTATTATACTAAATAGAAGTGTCTTTAAACAAATTCAATCAATCAATACACGATTATTATTTCCTGTAAAGTCTATATCTCTGTGAATCAAATGATCAGGGACAACCATCTATCTAGAGTATGCATCATAAACAAGAAATGTATAGTAGCACTTGAAGTTAATGATTATTCGAATACTAGTGTTGATCTTAGAAGTAGCCATCATAATGAATCATCATCCTAATAATTTCAGAAGTGACTAACTAACCTGCTTTGATAGCGTTAATAGCAGCTAGACGATAGTCTTCCACCACATCTGGGATTTCATTGGTTGCCAATGGGCGGGGCTCAGGATATGGACTGTAGGTAGCATCGGGCATCAATATTTTCCACTTGTTTGATATGGGCTTGCTTGTAGATGATATTGGAGCAGCACCACGAGGTTGGTACTCTGTATGTCAACAAGATGTAATTAACACCACAAAATCAACTTTCTGTTAATTAAGGTTAAGGAGATGATTATTTATAAAAGATATAACTTTAACTTATTATTATTATAGCAATAGCAATAGCAATAGCAATAGCAATATAGTTGGTTATACAGAAGTGGCCGGGTGGAACCTTACATGCATAGAGTTGATGGTGTGCATTGAGTGAAAGGAAATACAGATGTAATAGATTAGAATTCGAATACCTTGGTGAGATGCTCTACCGACATGCCATAATTGACAAAATATGACAGCGCCTTGTTGGTGAGCTGCATCGACGACTTTCTTCCAAGCCTCGACTTGTTGTTTATTGAAAATACCTGGTACATGGGGGAACCTGATCCGTCGCCCATTCAAACATTACGTACGTACAGTCAGTTGGAAAATGAATGAGAAATTAAACCTCCCCCTCCCCGTACGTGCATTTCAACGTACATATTAATAGCTAGCTAGCTAGCTTAGTATATATCTTTTTTATAACTAAGGGAGGAGAACCTTAATTATTTGTCAAGTATATACACATGTCACATCATACAAATCCTATGTCTACACCCTTATTCCAAATAAGGAAATATTCATTTAAATTTATATTATAACTATTTTTATTTAATAAGGTAATTAATAAAATTAAATTATACTATTTTAATTCATAATAATGTGTCATATAATAACACTTATAACTTTTTATTATAGTCTAAACTCATGATATCCTTTAATCTATTTTTTCTTTCTAATTTTAATCTTTTATTTTTTTCATCTTAATCTTAACTCCTATTCCTCTAACTTTCTCTTTTTTTTAAAAAAAAAAAATAAATTTTTAATAAATTATGAGAACTTACTTTTAATGTAATTATATCTTTCATTAAAGTTTTGTTAATTTGAAATTTTTTTATTATCATATTACATATTAAGGGAATTCAATTTCTATTATTTAGTAAACTGAATACAAGCTTTATGGAAAGGCAGATCAATGTCATTATCTATTTTTTAAAGAGTTTTTTTCTATTTTTTAATCTCACACAATGTAATTACAATTCAGTATGCGAATGGTAAGATGTGTACCTTTATTAATTCTATATTACTTTTCAAATCTATATAATGTAGGTATATATTTGATTGTTGTAGAATGATTTATATTTTGTGTATATATATGTACATTAGTTATTCAATAAAACGTCTAAATTGTTATAGTAATTTTTACAATTTATTTTTCCCAAGATTATTAACGTACACATTGTTTATCAATTGTTGCAAAATTAACGTATTATAACTATATGAAACGGAAAGGTCACAATGACTAGACAAATTTTGTTAGCTAGAAAAAAGTCAATTTATGTCATACACATCTTTTTTAACCTTCCAATTTCATTAATATATTGTGAGAAAATATGTTATTATTAATGTCATACCGATAAAAAAATTCCTTTTATAATCTGAAAGTTTTCACCATATCATATATCATTTTGACTTGTGATTCACATATTACGACATTTTATAATGCTAGTCGTGCATCGCACGGATTTAACACTAATATATAATATGGCTGGTTTAAAATTTTATATTAGTCAAAAATCTAGCCTAATTACTTGTATATTTTTAGAAACCCCGCCTGCATGTACTAAAAAATAATTAAAAAGTAAGAGCTTGCTAATTAAGCCATTATGTAGACATAATAAATGGAAACATGTAAATTAATAAAGAGATAGCCACTTAGAGCCCTTCCAACGGGAATCATCGGTTTGTGTCACTCACAACCGACGAGAGCAACATTATTGGCACGCCCTCGTCACTTTCGTCCGTCGGTTTTCTCCAATGTTTTCAAAACCGGGTTGAACCGATCGGTCGGACCGGTTCAACCGGAAACTGGAGGCCCTCCGAGCCGCTCAAAACCGGTTTTGACCAAGGTTTGACTGGTCAACAAATCGGGCGGTTCGGTTAACCGGACGGTTGGACCGGAAACCGGGCGGTTGGACCGGGTTTTTGAATTTTTTTTAAATTGATTTTTGATAGGTTTTGGGGCGGTTGGGGCGGTTCGGCCGGACCGGTCTGACCGGTTCAACCGGAACCGGACCTCTTTCCGGTCCGATCCGGTTTTCGGTTTTAAAAACATTGGTTTTCTCCGTCACTTATCCGTCGCTTCGTCGGTGTTTTTTTTGCTTTTCTTTTTGTTTGTGTATAATTAAAGGTAAATTGGTAAATGTTGGCCCAAAATTCAAAGTGACGGAATCATTGATGGCAGAAATCCGTCAGCTTGTTTCTGTCACTGTTGGGATGGTAGGCAGACAAACAAAGGACGACGCATATATATTTTTATTTTATATATATATATATATATAAATGTAATACGTATGTACGTAACACAAAAATAGTAAAAGTAATAAATTGTTTAAAAAAAAGAAGCAATAGGTACAACAAGCATTGCATATCTAAAAAGCATGCATGAATGATTATTATAACTTTAATAATTAATAATTGAATTGGAATTGTATTATGGGTGGTGGGCCAGGGAAATTAGAGGAGGAGGAGAAGGAGCACGTGGCGTGATATGATTAGTGAGTAGGTGACCGGTGTGAATCGAATGAAATGAATCAGAAAATAGTAATACGAGTAGTAAATAGTAAACAGTAATACCCGGCGGAAGTAGGAGAGATCATAGTGCCCTCGGTGATGAGAAATCCACCGGAGGTTGACCGCTGCTTGTAATACTCAACCACTGCTTCATTGGGTACACCATTCAACGCCCTACACCGTGTCATCGGAGCTAACACCACCCTGCACTTGAGCAGTTTATTTTTATATATAAAATCAATTCAATTCAATCAATACCACCAAACCATTTATAAAAAGTAAAAAAAAAAAAAAAAAAAAACCAGCCTGTGAGAAAGATTGAAGTTGGCCATCTTGTAGGGAGAAAATAGAGTATTATTATCACCCATCATTGTAATTGTAATTGTGATCCGAGGGAGGGAGATCTGAACGTTGTTGTATTTATTATATGTTTGGGAAAGTGAATGTGAAAGGAGGGAGGGGAAGGGTAATTAAGTGGTAGTAGTAGTTAGCTTAAACAGAATAGCATGACCTGAGTGTGTGTGCGTGTCTGTCTATTTGACTATTTGTATGATGATCCAATTGCAAGTTGTCTACCTCACCCTCAATATATATATATATATATATATATATATATATATATATATTGGTATGATCCAGAGGGAAACGCATTTTTTGAAGGAAGGAAGGAAGCGTCGGTATATTACCTTCACCTATACAAATCTCGAAAAAAGCAAACTGAAATTTAGTAAATGTTAATCAGAATCGATGCTATGAATGTTAAGCTTCCTTGATAAATTATTTCTTCAAGTTATAGCATCGATTTATGAATATTAGATCCAAATTCGTTAATATGCATCGCGTGCATATTAGTTAATATGCATTGTGATGCATATTAACACTCAAAATATTTTTCAAATAATGTGAAGTTTTTAATATGCATCGCGATGCATATTAGTTAATATGCATCACACTGCATTTTAACAATTTATTAAATAAATATTCATCAATTAATGTTATAACTTAAAAATAAAATTCATTCGTTAAAATATTCTTTATAGCATCAGTTTTGATTACTATTTACCGATAAAAATATTTTTTTGTTGACGTTTTGATTGATAATTGTAATATGCTTCTTGATGCATACTAACGCTTCCCCCCAAAAAGGCACTTCCCTCTCGATCACTACCCTATATATATATATATATATATATATATATATATAAATTTTAGACTATATATATATATATATGAGGTATCAATTTTAGACTCATTGGTAAATTATGGGTCAATTTGGTTAATTTTAGGAGGAGATGGGTTTGTTGGGTCTCCTCTCCATTTTTTAGATGGGTCTAAATGGGGTTTTCAATATAACTTATAGTTGTGTAACAATTAACCAACGGGTTTGGATGGGTCTAGCGGGCAAAAATTTTTTCCACCTCATTTCATTTTTTTCATTTTTCACTCAAATAAAAAAAAAAGTTTGGTGAACCCGATGACCCGACCCGACCCGAGACTCATTTGACCCGGACCCGTTTAGACTCATCCTTCGAAATGATCAATTTAGACCCAAACTCATCTAGACCCGATCCGACCCATTCATTTTACCACCTCATATATATATATATATATATACACACACACACATAATACACACGCATATGCTCTACTTTTATTCCAGTATTAATTAACGGGCTTTGATATATACAACAAAATTTTTGATACATACACCAAATATATGCTTCAAACTGTTGTACAGTACAAATTAATATGCATAATATTTGATGTATGTATCAAAAAATTTGTTGTATTTAACAACACCCTTAATTAGTTTGTACATCACATTATTAACCTTCAATGTACATATATACACTCCGTATTATATTATTAAAAATCTCGAGATTTTATTACATAAATAAATGATCATTTCTATTAAGCCAAAACTGCTAATTTCCTTCACTTTTTGTAATTATTACTAAAACTATATATTTTACTTCATCCCTCGCATATTTATACTTCTCGTTTTCGTTTTTAGACGTACCAATCAATTGTCTGACTTCCGGTATTTTACTTCATTCGTGTCATATTTATAGTCAAAGTTTTCTTTCTCTGATATCTCAAATTAATTGTCAACTTTCAAAAGTATGAGGTATAAATAACTAATTTATACGTATGTCATAAAAAATATACAAAAGATAAGGGTAAACCTTTGATAATATATAAAAGTACGTTGTAATTATTATGTTTCTTTTGCTTTTCTAAAAAAAATAAATTATTATGTTTCATTTAATTGTGATTTTTAGCTATAGACAATAAATTTGAGAATGATGTAATATTAATATTACTCCGTATTATATATATATATATATATATATATATATATATATATTAGTATACACAAATAATAGGTTATCACATTTGCTTCCTCAAAAGGTACTTAAGCATCTTCAATGTATGCACCAAATATATCTTTTTGCACTATAATAGTGTAAAAGTGCAAAAAATGCATTCCAATGTATGCACTAAATCTTACACTATTATAATGCAATCAAAAGTCAAAGTTAAAATGCACTATATTTGGTGTAGCACTAAACTTAGCACTAAAACACTATTCACAT
The DNA here is from genome assembly GCA_963422505.1 of Pseudognaphalium luteoalbum. NCBI lineage: Eukaryota > Viridiplantae > Streptophyta > Magnoliopsida > Asterales > Asteraceae > Pseudognaphalium > Pseudognaphalium luteoalbum. The sequence continues at coordinate 121,096,393 of OY730196.1, read as the reverse complement.
TAAATAATAATATATTTAATAACTAAAATGTATCAATATCATGTACTAATTATATATTTGCAATTAATATTATTTAGTAAGATTAATAAATATAACGTTTGTTATGGTACTTATCAAATAACTTTCATAATTTTTATAAAATTTTCAATTATAATATTAAATTTTAATAAATATAATAATCATTATTATATCTTTCATGATATTAAAATATTTTTATAAAATTATTAATGTTATATTGTTGAATTGTTTATTTTAAATCAATTTAAAAAAACTTAATGTAAAGATTTAATGCAACATATTGAAGCAATTTGTTTTTAATGCAAACATATTCTCAAATGATTATATTTTTACATTAAAATAGTGCAATTTGTTGTAGTAGTGTAGTACATACATTCGATATGTTATTAGTAAACAATTTTTCATTTGAAATGCCATTGGAGTTTGGACCTAGTAATTTGTCTTTGTCTGCCTTGGTCGGTGAAAGAATATGTTTAATTAAATAGCTATGGCATGTTTTTCATGTGTCTATATGTCTATGGATCAGTATTACTATTAGGGAGTTATGATCACTTTCAAGTTTCAACCTTGACTCACCGTTATGTTGACACTTTTCAAAACTCACAACACTATTTCATTCGGTTTTGCTTGACCTCATATTTACCATCATACTTTTTTTTCTCTACACTAAACGTCAAATAAATAAATAAAAACAAAAAAAAAACTTAATAGTACTGAAGCCCAACAGACCGACACAATATTGGAAGCTTGATGTCAATGGCTTCAGCTGAATGACGCAAACAGATGACAAAATTGATGTGCTCGTTGGCTCCCCTCTTACTGAGATACGTATTGCCGCCGAATATAACAGCTTCAAGTTAGACCACACGTTTCGATGACAATAATTTCACTCAAAATGGACACTCAACCAATTCATTAATTACTCCACTCGTCTCAATATAAGTTTCTACATTATTATTTTGGTTTGTCTCAAATAAGTTTCAACTTTTATATTTCAATAAATATGTGTCAAATAAAAGTAGACATTTTGAATAAGACAAATAAAATAATTAATTATCACCAAATTAAATTAAATGATCCACCTCAAATATTTTCTTTCACCGGTAAACATTAATCCTAATGAAATTCACTAGTACATTCACTTTCACAAATAGCATATTATTATTTTCATTTAACCCTCAATATAATTTCTCTCAAATCGCATATTAATACTTTCATTTAACCCTCAACATAATTTCTCTCAAATCTGATATCTAGGAGCATGTTCAAGAAATAAGGGTAAAAGTGTCATCTAGACTACCTCACTAAGTAATTTTTAAAATTTCGTGAAAACTGATTGTGGACACTTATTTTAGGATGGAGAAAGTATAATTCCTATATAGTGGGAGGTTCAAATGAGAACAACTTTGAAGTTAAGGACTTTGAGAACCACATCAAATACGTGTTTGTTCACATGCGATTAACTTCAATCATATGTGAGCATTGATGTACGTTTAATTGAAAAAGAAAAAAGTCAAAAAAATCCTAAATTTATATCAAAAAACATATTTTAACCGATTTGTTCACATTATCATTCACATGTGAACATATATTTGTTTTTTTTACGTTTTTCGATATAAATTTAGAATTTTTTTGACTTTTTACTTTTTCAATTAAACGTACATCAATGTTCACATATGTTTGAAGTTAATCACATGTGAACAAACACATATTTGATGTGGTTCTCAAAGTTCTCAACTTTAGAGTGGTTCTCATTTGAACCTTCTCCAAAATATATATATATATATATATATAGAGAGAGAGAGAGAGAGAGAAAAAGAGAAAAGAGTTATAATTTGAATTTGGTTAGTTGTTCATTTTTTTATAAATCTCAGACCCATGTGACCTATAGGTCAGGGGTTCGAATATGTGCCTCAGCATATGTGGATGATTTATGGACGTGTGATTTGCCCGACATTGATGTACTTTGCGGGTGGGGCAGACGCGTACCACTGAAATATGGTATGGAGTCGGGAATACCCTCCAAATTAACTTTTTAATAACAATTTATTAGATTATTTGGTATAAGTTTTTTTCTTAATACAACATTTTACATTTAGAGTCGATAAATTTATGATTAAATATTTTATTCCTTTCCTTTTTTAAGTTATGTTAACTTAACTTTTGCTTGATTGGATTTAACCTCATCGAGAAGGAGTTTTTTTTTTTTTTTTGTGAGTTATGAATTATATTATGATATACGGCTAGCCTTATTATCACAACAATCCAAATCATAATGGTAAGTTTCAAAAAATATATATATATATATAATACCAAATAACTCGCTAACAAGAAAGTAAAATACTTTTACACAATAATAGAGTTACATTTTAACTTTTGTTAAGAAAAAGCAAAACATTAGTTTATATTTCCTTAAAAAAAATGAGCATATGGTCCGTCCGGAAATATCATAATATTGAAAAATCATAATATTGTCATGACATATCCTTTTTTATGAATATTTTTTAACCATGTGAACACACCTACTCATGATCTACAGCTATATGATTAATCGAATATAACCGGAATTTATATTCGATCACAAAACATGAGTAATGAACAAGTAACCGATACACACACTGATGTATTCACAAACACTATATCAATCATGTCTTTCGTACGCCGAATTCTTGTAATCAAAGCAAAATCGGATGGAAACTTGATCGAATCACGTCTTTATTCTAATCAAATTACCGTAGTGGCTCTGATACCACTTTGTGAACACACCTACTCGGGATCTACAGCAATATGATTAATCGAATATAAGCAGAATTTATATTCGATCATAAAACGTGAGTAATGAACAGGTAATTGATACACACAATGAGCTCAATATCTTCTGTATATTAGCTTTGTTAATCTTTCAGTACATACAGAGTGTTTGTGCTTTACAGAGAAAGTAGCATCAAAACGTACAACCCAAACATGACAAAGACTTGCTTAAATATAAGCTTAAGACTACGAAACTCAAATCCTGCGAAACTTATAAGTTTCGCATTCAACTTGGTCAAACTGCAAGTCTCGCACATACATACAAGTTTCGCATGGCCTACAACTTTCGCATACTTAGACGTAGACGGATTTACCATATATATGGCTCCGGCGTAGTCATAACTGTTTGCAACCGCCCTAGCGGGTTTTTTTTGAGTTGACTTCAATTCTCAAACGTCTGATTTTGTTGACTTTAGGTCCTGGCCTTCTGTTATTCCTTATTTTCGATTATTTTGTCCCAGAATGGAGGTTACGCAGGATGGAGGTTATTCAAGATGGAGGTTACGCCAGGATGGAGGTTATTGGTCTACATATATGGTTTTATTTTGATAATATATATAATATAACATACATATTTTTTACGGTATACCAAAAACGCCAGGATGGTAATGAAATCCCCAGGATCATATATTCAAATATACTAAAACGTCAGGATAATCACATAGGAAAATTCCAGGCCCAATAAAAATCTAGGCCCAAAATAATTATTTAATGCGATGAACCCAATAGGTCCAATACAAATGAAATCAACCAGGATGATTTGAGCCAGGATAAAATAGTAGGATGCTTGTATTTAAAAATTCAGGCCCAAATAAAATTCAGACCCAAATAAAATTTCATTGCTTTTATTTTCACTGGCCCAAATAATAATCTAGACCTAAATGAATGCCAGTGTCTTTATTGACGTAAATTTCCGCCATGTGTTTTTGAATGAACTTCCCAGTAAAGCAAGTTGTTTATTTTTTTATTTTATTATTAATATATTTTATAAATTACAAATGCAATTGTATTCAATTAATTTAATTTAGTTATCATTCTTATTGTCGTTTATATAAAATCAACTACTACTATACTACAATCTGTATTTACCGAAAGAAAAAAATTAATTTAATTTAAATATGTTACTAAACTAAAAGTAATATATATATATATATATATATATATATATATATATATATATATTTTCAAAAGTTTTAAGATTCAATATGCCAAGATGAAAGTTACGTCAGGATGGAGTTTATGACAATATATTTTAGTGGTTTACATATATTTCCTTTACATACATATATATATATATATATATATATATATTCCACTATCAAAAATGCCAGGATGGTACTGAAATCCCCAGGATCAAATAAAACGGCAGGATGATCAAAGGTCACCGTAAGAAAATTCCAGGCCCAATAAAAAATTGCAGGCCCAATTTAAAATTACAGGCCTAAAATCTAATTAGGATAATTTCGATGCTAATTTACAGGATGCTCTCATAGACCTTAATATTAGCAGGCCCAAATTGCAGGATGCTAATAAACGGCCCAATAACAGGATGCTAATAAACGGTCCAATAACAGGATAAGTTCTCATTTTAGTTCTTTAAAATATTTATATTAATACGAGAGCATCCTGTAAATTTAATTATTAATTTCGATGCTAATGTTATTGGCCAGGATGCTAGGCTCATATATAATAATTCCAAGTATAAAAAATTGCCATTTTCACAGGATACTAATTCCGCCATTTTCCAAGTATAAAAGATTGGAGGCTCGTATATAATAATTTTAGGCCCAAATTCAAATTTCTAGCCCCAAACTACAAATTATGGTTGAGCAGCTATGAGATTTTTGACGATGACTACTTTGTTATTTTAGTGGTTTTACCATTTTTTTTATCTAATAAACCTCTTAGTTATTAATAGACTTTATTTGTAGTTTTTCTTTATCTACTTCTGAGTAATATATGTACCAACAAATTTCTGTTAGTAATAAGATTCATAAAAATGATTTGAGCACATACATATGGCCTCAAAGAAGAAAAAATGGAATAATCATTAATCTTGTGAACATGTGAGTACTTTTTAAAGCAAACAGTGTCGTATATGCAGAGGATTTGTAGCAAGTTTGCTATATGGGTTTGTAGCCATCCTATCCCCTGATAATATATATATTTTTTAATGAAATTGGATCAAGTTATTTCCAGGCCCAATGTATAAAACTTCTAGGCCCAATTTTAAAATTCTAGGCCTAACATGCCCAATTAAAATTGATAGATGCAAACGTACATCAGTTATCAATCTTTATGCTAATTCAACCCTTTTTTATTATTTATATAAATAATTTTAATTCTTTAATAAGTTAATATTAATTTTTAAATGTTTTTATTTAATGTAAGTTTATTAAATATAATACGTAAGTTACAGGGTATTAAATTGGACATGTTGCAAAATAGAAATGTTCAATTAGTTGATGTTCGATTGGTTGATTAGAAGTACAAAAAGACCTTTGGGCTAGCAGTACGAGAGGAGGGTATTTATCGGGAGGTTGTGAGTTCAAACCTCACCTTAATTGTACCAAAGTCGACAGGAGGGATTATACATAATAATCCTTCGCTTATTGATGATCATCAGTTAGCTACTTGCTTTGCATCCATCTATAGTAATGTCGTTATCACTTTGTGTTATTCTATCTGTTTATTCATTATAGATACACGTGTTATGTATGTTCTAAGCGGAACATCTACACATATTTAAGAACATATATTCTATATTTTATACTTCTATATAGATGAGTGTTATGTTTAAGTTTGAGTTAAATAAGTAACCGTTAAATAGTATTATGCCATTTAAAAGTTATATGTACATCGAATGCACAATATCCATATTTGTTTTATATATTTGTTGTTCGCCTGGGCAACGCCCGGGTTAAGTACTAGTTTCAAACAGTTTTTACCAAAAACTATACAACTCAAAATAAACCAGCTAACAAAAACAATTACTACACATTATGTTATAACAAACCAAATATAATATGCAACTCATTTACCGTGCAACATATTCTTATATTACTTAGGAAAATATATTTATTATAAACTTGAAAATATAAAGTTTTATATGGTATGGGGTCAGGGGTACCCTTCAAATTACATTTTTATCTCATTTATTATTTAGTTTAAGTTTTTTTTATTCTTAATACAACATTTTACATTTAGAGTCGATCAATTTATGATAAAATATTTTATTTCTTTCCTTTTTTATTTTGTTATATTAACTTTAGTTTTGTTGCTAGCTTGTATTTAATACAATAATGTGATATCAAAATGTGGTCTTTGGATTTAACCCTAAGGATAACGGTTTTTATTTATTTCTTTATTATTATTATATTTTTATGTGAACTGTGAACTATGTTATGATATACTGATAGCCTTATTATCACAACAATCCAAATTATAATGACAAGTTTCAAAAATAAAAAAGAATAATTATATAACACTAGGTAACTCGCTATTAAGAACGTAAAATACGTTTACACAATAATAGAGTTACATTTTAACTTTTGTTAAGAAAAAGCGAAACATTTGTTTATATTTGCTCAAAAATATGAGCATATGGTCCGTCAAAAAAATTATAATATTGTCGTGACAAATCAGTTTGTATGATATATTTTTCAACCAAATACAACATGTAACTCATTTACCATGCAACATCTTCTTATATTACTTATGAAAGAATATTTTTTATAAGCATGAAACTATAAGGTTTTCAAGATCTGTTTTTTCACGTTATGAAGGAAAATTTGATTCGGTGTCGTGCTCTAATGTAAAAAGGGTTTATTTTGATTATGTATCGAACACTACAAGTTAAACTATCGTATGTATCAAACTTCGAAACCTCCAATTGTATGTATTGAAGTTTTAAAACCGTCTTTTGTATGTAAAAGGTGTTAAGTAAACACAACCAAAGTATAAACCCCCAAAGAAAAGATTTACTCTAATAACATCAAACATATTTTTTACATAAGCTTCAAATGGCTTAATGAAAATACTATTCTTGTGGTAAAAAAAAACTAAGAACCTTACATCAAAAAAATAAAAGATAAAACTATGAGTACCTATCAAATTTTTTTAGAACAACAAACCTGCAATCTAACACATGATTATGTACAATCACCATGAATATTTACAACTTACTGCCTTAAATGAGGTTTAAACCACCAATCTTTAGGTTGAAGAATCTCTCTCATATCGTTAGGCTAAGAGTCATTTGGTTAATTATTTTTATTATCTTAACATCTACAATATGTAAGGTACTATTATTTTAAAAAAAATTATAACTTAATTTATCATATTTGATACACTTAAGACATTTACGTCTCCTCTTTCCATTCAAAACATTTATACAATGTTAGTCGCACAAATATGTCAATTAAAATTAATTAGTAAAATAAAAATTTAATATAAACTTTGTATTAAATTTACGTGATAGCCCGCGAATTTAAGGATTATAATCTAGTCTATCCTATATATTAAACGAAAAATAATGGAAGAATAATAGTCATTCGATGGAGATCAACAATTAAGATCTGACCATTAATAAAAAATTATGACATACTAAATCTCATTTTCTGTGTCATTAAAGTCTAAGAATTAGTTTATTATAAAATTTAAATGAGTAAATTATTTTTTTATGTTAATATTGAGAAAAATGAGTTGGTGGTTAAAGTAGAAGTATTATAACTTGAGTGTTTATGTGGTGGTTGAATTACAATAGATGAAACTTGAGGTTTAAATTGTGTAAATAGCTAAATCGACCTCTTGTTAATTAAAATATGGAATTGTGTTTGGTTCTTATGTGTGAACCGACTAAAACAATCAGAGAGAGGGGGACAACGAGTGAGAGAACAAAGAGAGAGCAGTAAGAAAGGAACAAACAAAAATCTAAGCTAAGAATTGTGTGTAATTGAGTTTAATTTCTCTATCTTCATCTTCTTTGAGGTATACAACATCATTCTTAACTTCTAAATTGAATTAGTTGTTGATTTTGAGATTTAAACCCTAATTATGCTTTTGAGAAAAATGATGATTTTCGTATAAAGAGATGTTAGATGATGTTGGTTTAACCTAATTGAGTTAATTGAAGTTAGATCAAACGAGTTTATGATTGATAGTGATATTTTGATGTTAGAGGTTTTGAATGAGAAAGATGATTATGAGTATGTTATGATAATTGATAGTAATTGTATTATTGATGCTCATGTATGATTAAAAGTTAAAATATATAAATCTTTTGCATTTGCTTGATGCTGATGTGAATACTTTTGATAAAAGGTGTTAAAGGAAGAGGATGATAATGATTATTGATAGTGTAAAGAGTTATTGAGTTAATTGATGAGTTTGATGAGACTATGATATGAAAAATTTGATGATTTGATGATTTAGTGAGATTAGAGAATTACTATGATTTTTATAATTATTTGTTATTTGTAATAGATGATTAAATAACTCATGCACATGAGAAAAATATATGAGATATTAATTAAAGTAAAATTGAGTTATATAATTATGAGTTGGTGTGAACGAGATAAAGTATAATGATGATGATGATGATGATGAATATGAATGTGTGTAAATGTGTTATTCTTGATAAGATGATAATATGTTGAACTAATTGGTGTATTAGTATGAATGAATGAAAATAAGTAAATTGTGTAACTGGATTAAGTACATGAGATTTCGTGGAAATTAAGAACAAGTTGTTATACAAATTGAGCACTATTGAGATGAATGTATGTGTATGATTTGTGAATAAGTGCTTAAAGAGTTGGAAAGAGTTGCTAGTCATTATTCAAGCCGGATTCGAGGTAAATAATGGTTCTTTGAGTTAATATTTACATTGAATGGTGTATGAGATTTAATAATGACTTTTGGTATTTGATATAATGCTATCGAGACACATGAGAATGTATAATGAGTAGCCCTTTAATTGTGAAACTCAAGGATGACATTGAGACTTGAGAAACTTCAATGACCATGCCTTGACATCATGAGATTAAACCCTTTTGAGTAAAGAGATGAGTAATGGGATTTTAATATGCCTAATAGAGAATTTAGGCAATGAATTGAATATGTGATTGTGAAATTGAGTAACTTTGCGTAGTTACTGTCCCTTGTTAATAAATTACCATGAGTAGGATATATTGATAGAGTATATGATTAATATTGTGGATGACTAGTTGATTCTAATAAAGAGTTTAATTATAATGTGGAATTGAGTTAGAAAGAGTAAAATAGTGTATTGGATCATTGGGTATCCAAATGGGTCGAGGTGTCAATATGAAGTCGTGATATGATTAAAGACCATCTTGTTACTTAATTATTAGTCAAAATGAGTAATGTGATTTGTTGGTAGATTGTTGCAGACCATAAACTAATTGGATTGAATTGTGAGTTTGAAATGGTCAAAACGGCTATATCTTAGATTGAGGTTCAAAATTGTCATTAGTATGAGTTTTGAGAAAATACAAATTGGGAAACTTTTATTATGTCATGTAATATGTGTCTGCAAATTTTGATAGTGTAATTATTAACGAGTCAAAATATACACGTAATTAAAATTGGCTTTAAATCTGAGTTTGGATCCAGTTTGTATTGTCCGCAGTCCATACGCGATCCCAGTGAGTTAGTAGGATCACGTATATGAGTGAAAACTTACCACAGTCGAGTTTTAGTGTAAATATGCGATCCCAGGCTAAGCTAGGATCGCGTAACTATAAAGAAAATTGCTACAGTCGGGTTTTCAGCACAAATACGCGATCTCACCCCAATGCCAGAATCCTGGACTTTGCGACGAGATTTATTATTTTTGAATTGTTCTTATAATTTGTTACTTGTATGTACTCCTGTTACTCCTGTTGAGTTTTCAAGAGTAGTACCAATGAATAAATAATAATAGTGGGGATGTTCGAATGAAATGATTAGAGTATGAGTAGTTTTAAAGAGTATGAGCTATATTAATACAAGTAGAGTTGTAACCTTGAGTTATAGTGAAATGATTATGTCTTGAATAAGATTATTTATATGCGACTTATCCTTAGTGACTATTACAGGGATACAAGAGTTTATCTCATAGATGAATTATCTATTGGTATAGTACTTGGTCACTTGAGTGTAATCAATATTTGATTTTTGTAAATATTGAGGTAATTATTAAAGTTGAGTCACTTGCGCGTGATCATCTATTGTTGTTATTTAATGGTATTGTAGTTAATCACTCGAACGTGATCGATATTTTGTATAATTGGGTCACTTGAGTGTGATCGACATTCGTTGTAGTTAATATTTCGAGTACGATAAATATCTCATTACTAGAGTTGATCATTTGTGTATTATCAATATTGTTATTGTTTTATAAATTGAGAATGAGATTGTATATTGTAATTGAGTTTGTGGTGGAGGTCACCATTAATTACTAAGCATTATTGCTTATTCTATTATTATTGTTGTTGTGGTGTATGTGCTTACGAGGTAATGATATCATTATGGGATAAGGAACCGAGGATGACTTTTGGTGGGACTTACTATAGCATTAGCAAGTCAATAACTTATTAATCATGCTCTATGCAGAGAGCACCCCATTTTCATATTTGCGAATGGTTCACTTTTATATGAGAAGTGATTTTATAATTTTTGAGAAGTGTGAGTATAAATAAAATAGTGATACTTTTGTATCGAGCTTAAAAAAATAGGGGTGTTTCATATATTTACAATATACACCTTTCTATATTTACAATATACACCCTTCTATATTTACAATATAAATCTTTTTTTCCTAAACAAAGCTCCAATAAGTTATTTTTCAATTCCGCGGTGATCTAAGTTCCTATACAATTGCCTTTTATTTTTTAATTATTTTATTAATTTATAAGTTACAACTTTGATTGGGTATAACAAATGGTCGGGGTAGAGCGGGTTTTATTGTACATATACCCATATTCATTTAGAATATTCGAACATATACCCGGCCCAATGCTCGCTTGGTACCCAATTAGAATTATCCATTGATTTTTTGATATTTATTCACAGGTTTTGGTTATCCCGATATATGTAAATTTATCTAAACAAAAAATTGTATAGTTGTTAAAAATACAATACAAATTAAAAACACGACAAAAAATGAATCCAAAATTGTAACACCTCAGAATTTAAAGTATTTTAAGAAATACTATTTTAAATTATTATTACTTTAGGTAAAGTAAAATAATAATAATTGTAAGTCGGTTTTAAAGTTACAGATAATGATAAGTACGGGGAGTAAAATTTACTCACTTATATTATCTACATACATATGTAAGTTAGTACGTACACACATAAACATATTCCTACACATTCCAGATTCAAAGAAATCGCAGGAACTAAGTGAGAAGCAATAATTGATTAAATCACATGAAATCGAAGGAGAAAACATTCAATTAATTACACTCTTGATTCTTGTAAATTAAAGGTAAGTATGATTCTTTAATTTTACTAAACCTAGAAATGGGTTTGATGGAGGTTTAAGAAATTGATGAGAATAACATGAAATTAAGAAAGGTTATGATGTAATTATGATGTAGAAGTGTTATAATTTTTAGGGTTAACATCAATTTAACCTAAAACTTGATAAGTGAGATGTAAGAATAATGATTAACGTGAGGTTTGGTTGATTATTATTAATTGTTATAAACTTGCCCTAATTATTAGTTAGGGAAGTTGTTGTGTTGTTATATGAAGAAATTCAAGTGGAGGTTCAAAGGAATTAACACTTGAATCAATCATGATCATGATGAAGTGAATCAATTAGTTAAGTAAAAGATGATTATGGTATATAATGATGTTTTGATTATGATATAAGCAGTAAGTTAAGTATGAAAGGTGTAAAGTAAAGATAATCATGAATGTAAATGTTATGTTAATTGATTTAAGATCAATTGTAAGAATAAAAGAATGATAATGATGATTAGTGAGATTTAATCATCATGAGTTACTAAGTATATTGTTACATTTATATGTTATGTAATAGGTGACCCAAGATATGAAATCCATGTTCGAGTGCAAGAATTGCTTAATTGCTATAACACCCCTTATTTCAAAATCATTTTGTGTTATATATATATATATATATATATATATATATCGGAAGCACAAGTCTAAATAAACATTAATAAATTACATTATATAATATACATATAAAATCAAACTATTTCAAATCATAGTTATCATCTTGGGTGTTATATAATTTAAAAGAAAATACTGATTTATCCCAATCAGATATCAGAGTAGCAGTCCGGTTGTCAAACATTCCACCAGTCAACAACTTCTTGCCCAACCCATTATCTAATCATAACCTGCAAGAAGTATTAAGGTGGTGGGATTAGCTCAAAGCTAAGTGAGAAGACATGTAATCGACAGTCTAACGTAGTCATAATAAATCTGTTTACAGCAAAGCATCGTAAACACACAACAATCCTGTTTACCGCAACAGGCTTGTAATCACATAATCTCAATGAGGACCGGCGTTTTCTGAGGAAACCTTCTCAAAGAACCCTTCACAATCACTTCAGGCCAATACAGTGAATAATTGATAGCTTAATGCTATTCCAACACGACTAAGGTTCCTATTAACGATATGTACAAGGAACCCTCCATTGGTCAACAATAGCAATTAAGCCTAGCACCAGGCTGACCTCAATACCACATAGTGCCCAAATGCGATATATCACATAATCTATAATTATTATGACATCATGTCATACTAAACGGTCTATCAAACAATAATTATATCATGGCAGACTAAATTGTCTATTAAAGCATATTAAAGCAGTAATACTACATTTACTTGTTGTAACCAAACCTGTTACAACTAAATTACACTGAGGGTTACAGATCAACTCACCGTTACCTCTGCATCTACTCAGAATTCTAATATTACTGAGTCTTTGGTTGATTCAAGAATACAACAGAATATAAGTTAGTATTTAAGATCCTAAAGCATATATCTTAAGTAAAGTACATAATATCAACAATTAAGCATTACATGTATTAGACTAAATAGTACACTTAAATATCGTAAGTATTTGAGTTATTACAAAGTCTTCATATCACATGCTAAGTATTTAACAATTACCATAACAAGCATTAATCATATTAGATTATAAATTATTAATCCGTTCATAATGGTATAACTTAGTTAAATTGCATAACTTTAATTATTAAATACTGCATATAGCTAAACCATATCATTCTTATATTCTAGTTAAGTATGTAACTAATCAATACACACTTTCCATAACATATAACTCATTTTAAAAGTATATAACATCAAACCATCACAATCACCAAATTATAAGTTATAGACATATCTATTTTATAACTTACAATTTTAACCAAGTCAACTTATTTTATAAATATACAACTTATCTCAAAAGCATGGAATCCACTAACAATAATGTTCAATTGTAAGTATTAGCATAGTTGTTAGACTCGTACAAGTCACGAGTCGAGTTAAAAAGGCAAAAAAAAAGTTTGAATCGGTTTTTGACTCGGATATTACTCTGACTCGGATGTTGACTCGCAAAAATTACACTGAATCGTTCCGAGTTGAATCAGACTTGTGACTCGGCAATTCATGCTGGGTGTACTTTTTTACTGAGCAGTCAATTTAATTGTACTTGGACCACAAAAAAAAGCAAACATAAACAAACTAACAACTAATAAAGAACACATATAGAAGCTATTTCTGAAAAAGAAGACCGATTTTAGGGTTTGCATTCATCCCAAATCACATCTTTTGTATCAAATAACAGAAAGGAAAAAGAAATTTCTACAGTTTACATCTTCATTTCGCTTTCATCTTCATAATTGGGAAAATCGTGATTTTGGATTCCCCATCTTAGATCGATGCGTCGGCTTGTTCCTATGTTTCCATTACCGGATTTGTAAGGATTTATTAGCATTTGGGGGGTATTGTAAAGTTTTGAAAGGCTTTTATCCAAATTGAAAATTTATGAGGAAGGGTATTCGTATGGGGATATTGAAGAGTTCTGAAGAAGGATTTTTAAAAAATTTAATCTAAGCTGTAGTAGTTGTGGTAGCAGGAGGAGTTGGAATAAAGAGAACTGTACTCTTTCATTTCCTAGAAAAAGTAGATGAATGATATGATAGGTAAAATAGGGGTTTGACTAGAACTTTAATGCAATGCCTTAGTTTTGAAAATTGAATAAATTGAATTTTACATTTAAGATATATAAATAATATTTAAATGCATTAACACGTTTTTTCATTTCATAAAACACTTTCATCTTATTGTACGGAGTATCATCTATCTACTAATAAATATGTTAAAGTTTTAATTTATAATGAAAGATATCACTAGTATATGTTATATATATATATATATATATATATATATATATTTATGACTCTTACGAGTCGAGTCACAAGTCAAAAATCAGGAAAACGAATCACTATACGAGTCACGAGTCCACAACTATGAGTATTAGTCATACTAGTTTACCATTTACCACTTTCATTAAACTTATATAATCAATGACATCATTATTTAGCTCAATTTATCATCATAATATGTCAATTTCATAATAATTCATTAATCCAAACAAGTTCAATTATTTATTACTCAATTGGAATACATCCTTAACAATCATAATTGACTTAAGTGATTTACTTCTCAATTCTTACGTGAATTCTGATTCTAAATCATCATCATAACAAATTATCAGTTCCAGTTATAGTATTTTTCCAGAACAACTCAGATTAATCAATAAAAGCAAAACAGATCCTGGCAGATTGAAATCGCGTTGCGATTTAATATAAATCACGTCGCCAAAATCTGTAAATCGTGTCGCCATTTAAACACATAATTGCGTCGTGATTATTAATGAACCGCGTGGCGATTTTAACCGGATTGCCTCGTGATTGGAAGGTTTCCTACACATTTAGTTTTCTGCAATTAACTCAGTCCGAATTCAAACCTCAAAATTCAGATTCTGTTTAAGCAAATACAACAGCTAATACTCGCTAACAACATACAGTATCAAGCATCATCTTTCAATTTCATACAAATCAATAACTTCTAACCATTTCAATCATAATCAACAATCATCAAATTTAAAAATACATAAGTAAGTAAACACTTACAAGTTGAAAGAGAACGAAATTATGATGAAGATTATGATGAGAATATGAGTTAAATCACAGTCTATTGTTGCTTTAAATCTTGGTTATGTTTTCTTTTCTTGCTTCCTATAGTGTTTTAAGTTTGCAAAACAAAAGGAAGAGTACCCAATTTTGGGGAAATAAGAATATTGAGGACGACTCCCATCTAACCGACTCAATATTATGATCATTTTAGTCCCCTTCTTAATATATTATCTGGAACTTAAAAACCATTTGCAAGTCCAATTATTTTATTATTTTACAACTATATCAATTTAAACAATTAATAATTTATCAGTCACAATAAGTGATTTGATCTTTTACCTAATATTCTCAACTAAACAAAACAATATAAACTTATACCTAACACTTTTAAATAACAATTTAAAGTTTAGGAAAAATATTGCATTACCGTTAGGCCAAAAAAGTGGGTGTTACAATTGCCCAAAGCTAAGGTGAGTGATATGGGGATTAAATGGATAATGGTTATATGTTCCAGATTGCTCTCGAGCAAGAGGTTCATATAACCGAGTGGAAGTACTCCCTCCATCCCAAATTAAGTGTACTGAATCAGATTTGGAAGTCTTTCTTTTTCAACTTTGACCTTAAATATTTTTGTTTGTGTTATATATTACTTTATGAAAATTATATAAATGAAAATATATTTAAAACTCAATCCATTCATATATTTTGCATCAAATATTATATAACACAAACAAAAATTTTTAAAGTCAAAGTTGAAAAGGAAAGACTCAAAAAGTCAAACCAGGACACTTAATTTGGGACAGAAGGAGTATTATTTATGTCATATATATTATTGATTTGGTACGTTGATACTATGGTATGTGATGTGAATACTTGTTAAGTGGTAAGTGTGGAAAGAACTTGTAATATGGAAAAAGTTATATGAAATTATGTGGAAGAAGATATAATATATTGTTTCCATTACTTACTATGTAAGTAGATGGATATGTGGAAGTAATCTCCATTACTTATTCTGTAAGTATAACCGAGTGGAAGTACTCCCTCCATCCCAAATTAAGTGTACATTTGGAAGTCTTTCTTTTTCAACTTTCACCTTAAATATTTTTGGTTGTGTTATATATTACTTTATGAAAATTATATAAATGAAAATACATTTAAAACTCAATCCATTCATATATTTTGCATCAAATATTATATAACACAAATAAAAATATTTAAAGTCAAAGTTGAAAAGGAAAGACTCAAAAAGTCAAACCGGGACACTTAATTTGGGACAGAAGGAGTATTATTTATGTCATATATATTATTGATTTGGTACGTTGATACTATGGTATGTGATGTGAATACTTGTTAAGTGGTAAGTGTGGAAAGAACTTGTAATATGGAAAAAGTTATATGAAATTATGTGGAAGAAGATATAATATATTGTTTCCATTACTTACTATGTAAGTAGATGGATATGTGGAAGTAATCTCCATTACTTATTCTGTAAGTATATGGACGATTATGGAAGTAGGTAATGACCATGACATTAGCTTGATGTTTAGCCAAGTAATAATCATGGCATTATATTGGTATAAGATGTTAATTATTATTAATTAATATGTGAAAGTGATTAAGGATCCTTGCCATTGTAAAAGAGGTAAAGAGAATGATCAAGTAAGTTTATTGTGATATATACGTTAATTTGGTAAGATAAGAAGGTAAAGGTAATGTGTTTAGCTAAGTTGTGCCATTGATATATGGTGCACTAGCTTGATAAAGAAAAGTTTGATATGTAAAGTATTGTTGGTAAAGTTTATGATTGTTGAATAACTGTTAGTGTATTATTCATTTAATTACTCGTATACTCACTAAGTTTAAAGTTTATCTTTTTAAGTGTTTAACGTTGTAGGTGTTTAGTTCAGTGGAACCAATTGACTAGAAAAAGTGGATTATGATGGCAATAAATTAGAGTGAAAATGGAGCTAGCTTATATGCTTAAAAGCTCCTCCTCCTTTAAATTATCGTTGTGAATAGCTAGCTTATATGCTTAAAAGCTCCTCCTCCTTTAAATTATCGTTGTGAATAGCCAATTATCTAAATCGTTCAAAGATGCGCTTTTATGATGTAAGTGATTAAAGTTTGAAGTTATTAGTGAATAATGTTGTTACATCTGTGACTTGGCAAAGTCAAGGTGGAAAGTAGTCAAAGTCAAAGAATAATGTTTTGGGTGTCAAAGATGGGTATGAATCATGTGGTAAAGTAGTAAGTTGATGAAATATGGTTAAGTATTGAAATTAAGCCTTTGGTTGACTTTAATGTTGACATATGATCAACCATGTTAGAATGGTCATGTATGTGTGGAAGTAGTAATTGAAAGAGTAAAAATTGTTGTTGTTATGTCAAACGGGTCAAAAAGTGTCCATTTGAGCTTTAAATGAGTCAAAGAGTCGAAACGAGTTAAAGTTGACATATGATGTTTGTTGTTATTGGATTAGAAGTCAAATGTATGGTATAATATGTTGGTAAGAGGTCAAAGTTAGAAAACAAGGGGTTTATGTGA
The DNA here is from genome assembly GCA_963422505.1 of Pseudognaphalium luteoalbum. NCBI lineage: Eukaryota > Viridiplantae > Streptophyta > Magnoliopsida > Asterales > Asteraceae > Pseudognaphalium > Pseudognaphalium luteoalbum. The sequence continues at coordinate 121,078,830 of OY730196.1, read as the reverse complement.
AACAAGGGGTTTATGTTTTGATATGTTCTCAAAAAGTGTCTGAAATGACCATAAACTAGTCACACGTCCAAATTCTTCGTTAACATGTATTTTGAAAAAGTGTAAAATTGAAAAGATTTATATTGTTATAGTGGATGTCTGTGCAAAATTTTAGGTCTTAACTCATAACGAGTAAAAAGTTAGGCGCGTTTGAATTTGACCAAAAATCCGAGGTTTGCTGAGTTTCAGGTTTGTGCATGAGTACGCGATCCCAACACTAATTGTAGTGCATTTTGAAACATACACGATCCCAGAACTTTCCAGGATCTCGTACCCAAGGCAAAAATCGTCACAGTGGGTTTTTCAGTGTAAGTACGCGATCCCACCTATTCCCAGGATCGCGTATGATAGTGAAAAATAAAATTTTTGGTTCTAAAAGCCTGTTTCAACTGTGGAACATTTAATTATAGATCAGATATACAAATATAGTAGTCGTGGGACATTGTCAAGAGCGTTAAAAAAATTTGGGGCGTTACAAAAATACCATAAACTATAATATATTCGAAATTTTAAATCTTAAAGCTAACAATTTAACTATTTAATTAAGTTATTTGAAGTTTCAGTAAGTTCAAAATAGCAAACAATTTCAAGTTAACATATCATACAAGATTAAAATATAATAATCTATATTTACAATATAAATACTTTATTTTTTGCTTACTTGTAGATCACCCCTCCATTTTTTATGAGAACTTTAATTTAATAACCAATTCATTATTGTTTGCATAATTCAAACTCTTGCTTCAATCTTATTTAGATTTCCTAAAAAAAAAACTCCAATACATTAATTTCCAATTCTAAATTTCCAATTCTTCGATCAATGAGCCAAATCCCCTAGATTTATGATAAAGAAGTGTATTTAATACAATTAAGTAATTTTCAATTATATTTCAATTTTGATTTCAATAAGCCTTCTTTTGATATTCTGCATGGTATGTCATACAATAAACTTCTGAGACACCTCCTTCAAGGGTGTAACTGATACCCCTAATTGATTCGTTCAATTGCAACAAATCATTACGGACAAATCATTACGTAATATATAATAAAATAACATTCTTGTTACAACAAATCATTACGTAATTTACGATTTATATTTCAATAATCCAATACTATGTGAATCAAGTTTTGTAATAATAAATTTGTGCTTTTGTATAGGGCTATTCGTATGATTAATTTGTACTATTGTATAGGGCTATTGGTATCATTTTTTCTTCTCCTTTCCATGGTCTTGCTTCATATGCCAAAAAGACGTGACTAATCGACCGTGGACGTACATTGATAATGTAACTTACTCCGGTCGTACATATATATGAGGCGATTTAATTATTTTTCATATGAATCTGTGAATGTCACGGGTAAATTCCTATAATCGCCTTTTTAATTATTTTATCAATTTTTAATTTCCAAATCTTGGATCAATGAGCCAAACCTGAATTTTGTATTTATGATAAAGACGTGTTTTGAATGCAATAAATCATTACATAATATACGATTTATATTTCAATTTCTAGTGCAATGAGCCTTCTTTCTATGCTCGGGATGGTCTATCATACAATGTACTTCTGAGACACCTCCTTCTTGGGTGTGATTGGTATCCGTGATTGATTCGCTCAATCGCCCCGTAACCTAAATTCCGAATATACGATAAATACATGTTCTAAATACAATAAATTATTACATAATCTACGGTTTAGATTTCAATAAGCCATTACTATGTAGGGGTGTTATTTGGGTAATTTATTTGGGTTTCGGGATATTCGATTTTTCAAGTTTATAATCCAACTCGTAACCCAATTCAAATAAGGTCGAGTTATTCGGAGTCGGGTTGGGTTTGGATTACTCATTTAAATTTGAATAAGATGATACTATAAATTTCACATCTTGAACAAAACTTAAACTTTACAAATTGACTCTAATAGTTTGTATAACTCGTCATAAGTAAATTGAATGTATAATATATATGTATGTATTCATATAAAATCATAATAACTTAAATATATATCGTTATATTTGTATATATAAAATTTTTTTGGTTATTCGGGTTACCCGTATTGTAAATTATTTATCTGAAACCTGATTTAAATAAGACTCGGGTTATTCTAGTTCGGGTGGCCGAATAAGCTTCGAATTTGGGTTTTCGGGTCCGGTTATTTGTAACACCCCTATTACTATGTGATCAAGTTCTGTGATGATTAATTTGTACTTTTGTATAGGGCTATTGGTGTCAATTGTTTTTCTTCTTTATATGGTCTTGCTTAATATGTTAAAAATATGTGCTAATTGTCGGTTAACGTACATAGTTAACGTACATTGATAATGTAACTTAATTCGGACATACATACATATGAAGCATCTTAATTCTTTTTCATGGACAAATCCATGAATTTTACGGGTCTTAAGATAATACTTGGTAATAAGAACTTCTTAATAATAATAATGAATTAAATTAAATGTGAATACTATATAAATTAATATCAACGTGGTTTCCCATTGTATCAATATTATGGTTTTTTTATTTCACTAAAATAAGTTTCGGTGGTGTTTTTGGAGTATATTTTGTAGCTTATAGGATTTGTTTGTAAACAAATAGTATAATCTAGAAAAAATAAACAAATAAGCTAAATAAATCAAGAAATGAACCAAACAAGGCATTAAAGTCGCGCTACGCTGCGAAGCTTGTAATATAATAGGGTATAAATATTAAATAGTATTAGCTTACATTACAAATTCATATGCTTAAAGTCATTACACAATTATTTACATTTATATTGACCAAACATCATAATATATTACGTTAGCTATTATTTATACAAACCTAAAATATAACCTAACACATTGAATAAAATATTGCTAATGAAAAGTAAAAACTCCTCCATCAATAAGTATGTTTTAAATACAAACTATACATTGATACAACAAAAAGATTGAATAAGCTAGTGTGTTAATTTGAAAAAAACTAAACTTGTCTAGTTACATATGAAAACTTATATATATAAACTTGATTATAGAATTTAAGAACTTAAGTAATAGTTTTATGGGATTTGCATTGATTCCAAAAAAATATATTTTAGTTAAAAATTGTAAGAGTTAGCAAAGTAAAAAAAAATCTAATATGTAATATGATTATAGATAAGGGTTTAAATTAAGCATTAGTTGAATGGATGGGGAGCAAAAATGAGAAAAGCTAAATATGTAATATGATCAAAAATAAGGATTTTAATTAAGTATAGTTGGATGTATAGGGGTAGAAATGTAAAATATTTTATGAACAGTAGAAAACCCTCCGCTATTGAGGATATATAGAATTAGAAGGATGAGATTCAAATGAGAATAGGAATTTGTATGAGAATGAAGGAACCAATTAAATTGTGTCATGTCTACAAAGAGAATGTTTTACATGTACAAAACCCATTTTCCCCAACATCAATTATCTCACAAACGACAAACCGAAAAATTATGAAAATTGCACCATAAAATTCAACGTTTTCTCCCCCTCGATTTACTGTCCCTTAAGGCATACTTTCGATGAGTTTTTTTTCCATCTTTTTTGGTTGGTTTCACATTTACTAACACATGTGTTAAAGTGTTGCGTTTAGGGTTTAGGGTTAGGGGGTTGGGGTTTGGGGGCGAAACCCCAAACCCCCAACCCTAACCCCTAAACCCCAAACGCTTTGCAAAACCTTAAACACTAAATAATACTAAATCCTAAACCATGCAAAAACCTTAATCCTAAACCATGCTAAACCCTAATCTTAAACCCTAAACCCTAGCCCTAAAACCTAACCCTAACCACAAATCAAATGTACAGTCAATCATTAACACATATGTTAATAATTTGTAAAACCCACCAAAAAATGAAGAAAAAAAAAGTTCTCAAAAGTATGCCTTGACTGACGGCAAATTGAAGAAGAGAAAACGTTGAATTTTATGATGCAATTTTAATGATTTTTCGACTTACGATTTGTGAGATATTTGAATTTCAAAATTGTGAGAGAAATGTTTATTTGATGAAAATGAGTGGTCGAGGGTTGATCCCCAATTCTCATTTAAAATTGATGCACTTGTTGGAAATAAGCAAATCAAGCCATGGAAGCAAATAACCTTGTTCCCAAACACCCCCTTAATGCTCTTTGTTATGGCCGCCTGAGAGAGAGAGAGTCTCCTTCCACTTTCTTCTTCTTCATCTTCATTCATCTTTTCGCTCTCTCTGCAACAATTACATACATACACACTGAGACTCATGATCGTTATGTGCATACACTTATGTATGTGTATCTATCGTCCCTAACTGAAGCCACTTTACAGGTAACCTCGTCCTTCATCTAACATCGGTCTCCGTTAATTCCAACTTTACTGATCTGTTGTTCAATCAAGTTTCTACTTCTCATCCTTTCCTTCTCCGTTGCTCAATACTAGTGTTATTTATCAACGTGAACCAAAACAAAACTGATTTTATCTACGGAGTAATTAATTAATTCGCGTTCTCTATGTGTTTTCTTTTAACTATGATAATAAATAATAATAATTAGTTGTAATATTTCTGACATACATGTTTCCATGTGCTAAGTAGGTTAGTTATGCTGGTTGAGGGAGGTTTGTACAGCAGCAGCAACAACTATTGTACTGTACGAGTTTTAGGGTTTTCTGATGGAATGATTATTACTTTTTGTCATTTTTAGTATTTGTTTAGGGTGTATGTGTCGTTTAGCGGACTACAATTTCAATTGATTAGATCAAAGAGAGAGGTAATCAATCGTTAGGCTTTAATATGTGTGCTTTGTAGTAGAAACAGGCTTAATGTTAATGGCTCTAGGGAAGTTGAGAATTTCTTAAAATTAGGACCCTTGTTAAGTATTCTGCAGCAGACACAATATATTGCTTGAATCGGGCGAGTCTTGACCTCATTTTAATGTTTGATCTTTATCTACTACATTTATCTGTTGATCTTTTTCATTATGCATGTGTGGGATCGAAAAAATTTATGAAATGATATTTTCCACTTCTTTTATTCTAGTATTCTTGGTGCTCCTTTGTTTGACAAAGGGAGTTGCTCTAACTCATGGAAAAAGCTAATTTCACACATGAAGAGCCGAGTAGCACGGGTTGGGGTGCTTCATTCTTTGTGCAAACAAATGAAGATGTCACTGTTACTCCACCTTCTCCTTCAGCAAGGCCATCTGTTGTATTTTCATCAAAAGGGGACACCGGTAGCCCTCTTCAGAAGCTTCAGAATCAAGTTTTCAGAGTACTGAAAGGCCTGTCACCTCCTCTTGAAGAGAAGAGTCGATCTTACAACCCTGAAGTATTAACTAGCCAAAAACGTCAATGGGCAAGCTTTCAATTGCAGGCCCTGGTATGTTCTTCTTATATGTTTACCATTTGTGATGCTTTAAATGGTGACGAGGACAAAATCCTTCTTCAAATCTAATGAAACTAAAATCTTCATTGGAACCAAAGGAGTTTTACTATCCTTGTATTTCATCTTTTGTGATTGATCCTCTGCCATGCTCACATATAGAATTGCTATCTTCTGTCCATGATTTTTTATAGTATTATAAAATATTCCAGCATCAGAGGATATTGAAAGCACCGTCAAGGCTCTTTGAAAGCATGGTAGTAGTTGGATTGCATCCAAGTTGTGACATTCAGGCCTTACAGAGGCAGTACTTTGGTAGAAGATCTGAAGGTCCAGGGAGGCTGCGGAGTGCACTTAGTGGTCAGCATCAGTTTCGTGTAGAACCAAATCTCGAACCTCAGGTGCTGGTTATATACGCTCTATAATAATTATTTAATAAGTAAACTTGCTTCTAGTTTTATGGAGTATCTTCACTCATTATTCAACTGTACCCTCAGGTCCTTTTTGTGTATCCTCCGGACAAACAGCTGCCTCTAAGGTCGAAGGATCTTCTTTCATTCTGCTTTCCGGGTGGATTGGAGGTTGGGCTACAAATTTTCTATTTAATCTATATTTTTTGTGTTACATTCCGGTAGTCCACGATCGGGGGACATATAGTATTCATGCATGTGTTCAAGGCTCATCTGTTTCCAAAGAGTTGCTACCGTTTCTACGTGGAATACTGATTTTGCTCATATATGGAATGTTGTAGTTTCTCCTCATGCACTTAATGTTCAACATCTTCTTTAAAAACTGTTAAATGTTGTTATTCTTATGTTATTACACCGGTATGTGTTTCTTTAATTAATATAACTGTGTTTTATCTCTTTGTATTGCAATGATGATTGCTGTCCCATTCTCCATTACCCCATTACACCTTTTCTTAGTGCAAGTTTTGGTTTCAATTCCTGTAGGTGACTAAATTGGCAAAATTGTCTTTTTCCTGTGTATTTGTTTTTACCAGTCATATTACATGTCGTTTTATGGATTCGATATATGCGCCAAAATAATGTTCCTTCTAATTGCAGGTTCACACTATTGAGAGAACACCATCAATGAGTGAACTGAATGAAATATTCCTTGGACAGGTATATATACGTTTTACCTCACATGAGTTACCACTTTTTCTCACTACATTTTGATAAAAGTCCATTCCGTTTATAATGACCATGAGCCAACTTCTCAGTGATAGAATATATAAGTGCACTTTTTATAGTTCTATCATGCAAGCCTTTTCATTTGAGAAAAGTAAATACAGCAATTAGAACCACAGTTACTTGAAGCTTTTGCACCAAGTATTTTTGATGCTATAATGTTTTTAACATGTTGGTACTATTTCAGGAACACCTTAAACAAAATGATTTATCGTTTGTATTCAGATTACAGGTAACACTACAACTTCATCAATCATTTCTCAGCAAAACACTTATTGTTTTTTAGCACACTATGGATTCTGACATTTAACACTGTAGGGTGCAGATGAATCAACTTTGTATGGTTGCTGTGTTCTAGTTGACGAGTTGGTACAACAGCCGTCTAGGTTAATTTCTATGATGGGAGATGGACAATTTTTGTCCCCACCTGTGAGCCGGCATATTTTAACAACTCGGCGGTGTTACTGCATTCTCTCAAGGCTTCCTTTTTTCGAACTGCATTTTGGTGTGTTAAACAGGTTTGTTGACAAATAGATAGAATTTAAATCCTTGTCTGATGTTCACCTTTGCATCTCCAAAATGGTACATTGCAACCACGTTGGACCATGTTACTTTTGTTATAACTTTTTTTAATGTTCAAGCCATCTCTTGATGAGTTTTAACATCGCTGGCCAAGGGTTAGGAAGTGGAACAAAGTTTCGTGTCACGATTTTGCAGTTAACTCTTCTGGGATTTATACTTGACATTCTATTTCTCCCTTTTAATGGAAGTTAACAAGAAAGCAAGTTAAGAAGTTAGATAATTTGTAAGACTCTGATGAATGATGATAAAAAGAAATGACATACTATATAAATATTCGAACCCTTATTAAGCATGAAATTAGGTTTGATCATTTGGGACTTCTTTCTATAACTTTTAATTCTGTTTATAATTTTGTGTAGCATCTTCATCGAAGAAAGGTTGGAACGATTAACAAAAAGTATTAGCGACTTAGATCTAGAATCACCGTATGTGAATGAGATATATTTAGAGAACAAAATGAGTGGCTTTTCTGCTGATTATGAAGCTCAAGAAATGCTGAATGGAACCACCGAAACCCCTCAATTAAGCAGGAGAAATTCTAATACTGGAACAGCAACAGATGAGCATCGTTTCCGTAAGGCAGACTCTCTTTCTCTGGACAAAGGAGTGAGTGGCTGTGTTGTACCAGTCCGTCCTGAATTGGAGATGGATACATCTGAGAAAGAATGTGTAGCTGCTGAGGAAATCTCTGAAATTTTTGATAGTCCCATTGATGATATGGTTTCCAGCAAGCGACTTACTCAGAAGCACATACCACATGCAATTTTACCCCTTCTCCGTTATCAACAATATGATAGCTCCGATTCTTCCTCAAGGTTAGCCATCATCTTTTGGACATCTGTGACATCTAACCTCTGATTTCTTAACTAAGACATTGATGTGTGGAAGCAGCATTTTAAATTGATATATACTCTTTATCATCACCGGTAATCTTTTACTCCAAAAAAGTTCTTTTAACTCATGTTCTGATGCATAGTCATATAATCAGATTGGATTGTTACTCTTTCAGTCGTACATAACAGTGCTTGTCAAAGCTTCTTCGAAGTTCTCAAGTAATATGTTTGATTAGCTTTTGTTCTTTAAGGCTCTAGGAATAAATAAAGCCAGTATATGTTTTTTTTGGGTGCAGTTGTAAAATATGCGGTAGTAACTGTTTGATGAGCACACCCATCCTTTATTAAAAATGTTTTTTCGGTGATATATGTTGCTTGATATAGTTTTCAGGGATCTCCTAGTGAAGATAGGAACTTTAGGAGCGACATTGATTCAGCAGAGACAGAAGAGACATCTTTTTCTGGTCAAGAAGATAATGAACACAACGAGATTCTTGATTGGGCAAAGGTTTTCCCATCTATCTAATACTGCTCTTGAGCTTTGTTGTTGATCCCTTGAGTGGTTATTCTCCTTTCTCAGCCCTCCCCCTATGTGTTGTTGCAGGCCAACAACCATGGATCCTTGCAGATTATATGTGAGTATAATCGTTTATGTGTCCCCACAAGAGGTTCGACAATCAAGTTCCACCCCCTAGAGCACCTGCATCCTTTGGAATTTCATAGACCGGATGAAACAGTTCTACATATTGCTGGTTCAACAGTTGATCTGATGTCCTGCAGTACTAGTTTTGAACTGGCAGAGGCAGGTTCCTGTATCTTGTACCAGTAGATAGCATATGTCAATGCTTTCATATATAACATCCGTTCACTTATGTATGTGTCGTTACTTTCTGCATTAATGGGTACCGTATGATAATGCTTCTATTACTGTAGGCTCACAGGGCACTTGCTGTGGAGGAGGAGGCAACATCATTATCAGTATGGGCAATTTCATGCTTATGTGGCTCTTTGCGTCTTGAGCATGTAATCATTATTCTATTGAAATAACGTTTCCGTTTATTTACAGTGTAGTGTGATGTGTTTATGGACAATAAACAGTGTTCATTTTCCATGTCCTTCACAGATCTTGACAATATTTGCGGGTGCTCTGCTGGAGAAGCAAATTGTATTTGTGTGCTCTAATCTGGTTCGTATATTATTTCTGATTGCAAATTACCATAGGGAGACTTTCATATATGCCATTATGAAGTTGCATAAATTGTAGTTACAAAATAATTAAATTTCATTCATCAAACATTATAACGTAGATTTGATATACCAGTAACAACTATATAAGAATTTAAAAGTTTAACTGCTAATTTTTTGAATTGCATGATGCTTTCATAGATGCTTAATGAATGCATTTCAAGGTTCCTATGCCAAACAACACATTCGAGATATTTAGGTCTATTATCTCTAATTACATTAAATTCATACCATGGATTTAGTTTTATCGATTGTAGTGTTTTATGATAAATGGGATGCACCCGCATTAGTGTTTAATTTCTTTCATCGTAGTTTGATTTAGTTTTATGAATCATACTTTATTGTTAGAGTAATCGAATTAGTTTGTAATTCAGTTTTAACGTAGATTTATTTAGTTCTTGAGATCACTTAAATTAAATTGAAGTTTTAGTTTAATTTCGTTTTTAACGGTTATGCATATTTTATATCGTACATATTATAATTTGTTCTATATAAACATAGTAATATTGGAGATAACTAATATATATCGTGATTAAATATATAATTAACTTTTGGAGTAGTGAACTATGTTCTTCCAAATATGGAGTACTCTTTACCATACTCCATAAATATCCTCCAAATATGGACCATGATTGGAGAAGGCTCATTTGTTATAATCTTCAAATTAGGAAGAAAATGTGAATTTAGATCACATGGTTATTCCAAACATAGAAATCTTATTCAACTAGTCAGCTATATATAATATCTAGGCTAATTTTGTATTTTGGTTGATCTCCTAAGTGGCTACTGTGAATTAGTATCATGAAATCATTCTATTATTAGGGAAACCCTACGTTTTTGTTATATTAAGCAGTGGAGCTTAAAAGTTTTTCATATTACATAAAGGCATTCCTTTTCCATCGCAGGGAATATTGTCTGCTTCAGTGCTGTCAATGATCCCTCTAATTCGTCCCTACCAGTGGCAGAGCTTCCTTATGCCGGTATTGTAGTTAATAGTCGTCTTTCATTATGTAAGGCACATGCACATCTGCCATTAAATGGTATTTGCTTCAGGTCTTGCCGAACGACATGCTGGATTTTTTGGATGCACCTGTTCCTTTTATAGTGAGTCTATAATTAATTGTTTTTTTCTGTATCTCCTCATTTCCTATTACCTGTTTTAGAAACTTCAAATTAAATATATTACTACGTATATTATACACCCACACCCACAATTGCATATATCTTCATGTTTCAGTTGTTCTTTTTCACCTTACCTGATGATCTATATGTTCTTTTGTTTGTTCTCTCCTGTTTCGTGTACTGTTTTACTGGCTCCTTTGACCTAAATATATGTGGACCAGGTTGGTGTAAAGAGCAAAACTGCTGAAGTACAATCCAAGTCAGGGAATGTAATACTTGTTGATGTAAACAAAAACCAGGTGTGCATTTATCATTGTTCAGTTCTCTATCAGAAGTGTCAAATCCACATCCACCTTAGAATCTTCGTGTGTTTTCTGATTTTATTATGACATGATGTTTTATTATCATAATTATCATCACCATATCCTTCTAGTAGTCTGCGTTGCTAATAAGCTGCCTGGAGTATATCTATCTGATGTCCCATTTTTCTTATCTAGCTCAAAACATCGTCAATACCACATTTCCCTCAGTACAAAGAGTTATATGCAGCCTTGACTCCATATCATGTTCAGCTTGTGGGAGAAAGTTATTTAGGGAGAAGAAGACCAGTTTATGATTGCACAGATGTGCAGGTATTACATTCCCACTGTTTATAATTTTTTTGTCCTGGTATGACATACATTGAGATTCGCTGCCAGTTGCCATCCTGCCATTGTTGGTTTTATAATATTTTATGTATTTTTATTTTGTAGTGCAAGCAGATAAAGTTTGATATGATTGTTATTGAACACAGGTAGAAGCTGCGAAGGGATTTCTCAGAGTATTGCGATCTTACTTGGATTCACTTTGCTCTAACCTGCGCTCTCATACCATTACAAATGTTCAGTCAAATGATGATAAGGTTTCTCTCTTCCCAGAAAGAATTATTGGTTAATGCATTATTAATTCGATGTAAGGTGCCTAATTACCATTCTGTTGGATTGACCTTTTGACTTGAGAAATCTGTAGCTACATAATTATATTAAAAGTGTACTTTCGAGTTCCAATGCCTGCACTCAAATAAAAAAGCCACATCCAATGAGGCAATGACTGAATGTTTCACTGCTACCCTCTCTCACAATACACACGTCAATGTACTACATAGTACACACATGCTACATACTTTCATACTTACATACTCATATGCTTCTAAAAGAAATAATGGTACATAACACTCAGGGCTGTCAAATAGGTTGTCATTGAAACTGGTTAGTGAATTAAGCAAGCTTAAAAGTACTTATCTCATGTACCTTCTTCATTGTACCTCAGGTATCATTGCTCTTGAAGGAGAGTTTCATCGAGTCTTTTGCTAGTCGCGATCGGCCTTTTATGAAGGTATACCAGTTGAATTTTCTATAGGGTTGTGTTGCCAATTATATTTCATCCTCACAATTATTATGTTGTTGCTATTCTAGTAAAATTTGACGATACAGATGTTTACTCATGTTACTAAAGTGATATATATATATATTTTTTGTCAAAACAGCTTTTTGTGGACACACAACTCTTTTCTGTACATACAGACCTGGTGTTATCTCTGTTCCAAAAGGATTAGCAGCTGTGGAAGGTTGAGGTTGTAATGTATAGTTATAGGCAGTGAGTGCAAGTTCTACAACTTATTATAGTTGTCATGAGTTGAAGTATTATATTTACAGGTGGGTTTCCATTTGTGCAAGGTACTTGCTCCCCTTTGCCGCGACTCAGTTCACATGGCTTAATGAGGCCAGTTATTACAACATATATATAAAATATAAATGTGGGGGGATGTTTCAGAAGCATCACGAGTCTTGTTTTGATCTTTTGGAACAATACGGATTGTCCCATTATTATTATAGTAGTTAAAGTCTTACAATTGTGAGGTGTCACATAATGGTCAACATCTTCTTATAATATGATTTAATTTAATTGACACATGTCAATTAAATATGATTTAATTTAATTGATACATATCATCATCTTATAATATGATTTAATTTAATTTAATTAATGGAAGATGATATTTCCACCATCAATTTTGATAGATCACTATAAATATGCATTACATAGTTGTACTGTACAAGTAAATAATGCATGTTGATAGTGAATCTATAAAAATAGAGGTGGGTTTTTCACCACCCTTAATTAATATATTGTTGATAGACTTAATTTTTTAAATCATAAAAAAAAAACGTAATCTACCAAAATAATATTATGAAATCCTTATGTTAAAACTTAATAAAGACCTTAAGTTAAATACTTCATCCGTCTCATTTCAAGTATCTTGGTTATTATTTTGATTTGTTTCAAATAATATCCGTTTTCCTTTAATAACCGATTAAAAGAAACTTTAGTAGGAAAAAAATTTAATTGATCGGTAAAAAGTGAAGTTAGTGGAAATTTTTAAAATTGTATGCATATTCAATGAGAACGCTTAAAAGTGTCTTTAATGAAAATTTCTAAAAAAGTGTGAATAAGCAAAGTGGATACTTTGACTCTAATAGATGGAGTAACATTTTATTTGCCTAGAAATCCAATAAGATATTCACAAAATCATTCCATTTTAATAATAGAATACTAGCAGTCGACCCGTGCAATGTGACATGATAGTAACATATTTAACCGATAATTAATCGATGAGAGATGTCAACAGTAACGTGAGTTACAAAAATCATGTGAGAATTATTTAGAGTGTGTTTTATAGATGATATTACATTACATGGACAAATATCATATTTACCAAAAATTATCCAAACTGAGTCACAATTTATGAAAGTATAGTTTGCATGCATGAACCGAAACACAATTTGAGGACACAGTATTGTTAGGTTCATTTCACCCGGCTGGTTATTTATGGAGCATATTACATTGCATGAAATAAAAAAGTTATTTATGGCCAAATAAGGTAGGACGAATTTATGTAAAAATCTATAGATGATAGTTTTCGAACGGAACCATTTTATATATAGACAAGATATTACGTATCTTATATAGTCATGAAAGGTTAGTTTAGTCTATTTTCACCAATATAGGGGTATATATGTGTCATTTGCATTCTTTAAAATTATAAATGAATAAAAAAAAGCGTTAAACGATTAATAACGTTATATGACCAGGGACGGAGATTTTAAAGGGTAGGGGTGGACCATGCCCCCCCCCCCAAACCAAAAAAATATATATATTTTGGCATTAATGTAAATATCTTTATATATTGAGGTAAATCGTAAATACATGTTACATATACTTCTACCGTTCTCAGCCATCTAGAAAGATAATTTCACTGAATTGATTTCTTTCTTGAAAAGTGTACATGTCCACTTAATTTTCATTGTTTCTTATTAAATATATTAATTTAGTTAATAAAGTTCAAGTAATTAGTTAGTTACATTATCAAAATCTACATACAAGATTCAATTTGTTACAATAAGCAGTCAGCCAAGTCAAGTTTACAATTTTATTTTTCTCTATCACTTAATTACATATCTCTCTCTCTATATATATATATATACACACACACATACATACATACATACATACATACATACATATATATACATACATATATGTTGGTGATTTGTGTCACCCATAACGATTTAAGTGTAATGAGATTAATTTGTTAATCAATACAATCATAATAAATATCGAACAAGTTTGGGTGGTGCGGAGTGCACGCTTGTTTGAATTTATTTTGATTTTTTAGGGGCGAAAACAATGGAGTCCGGGGGCAGCGCCCCTGGTAACGGGGTACAAAGGGCAGAGCCCGTGGCTGGGGTCGGAAATCATAATTGCTTTATTAAAAATGCATCAAAATTAATATTCGAAGTAAAACCCGGTTTTATTTTCACCCAAAACCCAGTTTTGGGTGGTTTGATTAACTGCCGAATAGGCAATTGCCCCTGTTATCATATTGGGATTTCTATTTTTTTTTGGTACATTATTTCATAACAAAACATAGAGATACGTTCAAATTAAATTATGAGTTTTATCTGATTATTGATTTCGATTGTACCATCGAAATACTTTAATCTGAAAGTGAAATCACGACTCTCATAAATCCAAGTGATTGAAACCCTAATTTTCTAACAGTATATAATATGGATACATATGTGAGTTATGTATAAGAAATTACATTTGAAACTGTCAACTATTTTGGTCCCTCCGACCTACACGTTCAAGCTCCGTCACTGTATATGACGTGTAAAAAATTATAATGAACTTAAGTCAAATAACGTTTTACCACTTCAATTCATTTATAAATTCAAAATTGTAGAATATGTTTATGAGAGGCGAAAAGAATCTATATAAGCTAATGTATATAATTCGTATTATACACGTTCTCATAATAAAAATCATTTTAAACTATGTAACACCCTCAAATTCACTGATTTTGTTTAGCGGAAGCATTTAGTTAAGTATGGGGAGTGCCACAATACACAGTACATGCATACGTATCAGAGCTTATGATTACAACAGAACATAATATATTAAGATGCCAAATGTAATAGTTACAAAGTTTACGATTCATCGAATCGTATAAGTTGAAAAGTAATTAAGTTACAAAAGTAGATGTCGTAAATATGACTAAACAACTTAGTTATATAAAAGAAATCCAGTTGTCAAAAGTTGGCATCTTATTCCTTCGGGAGTCGCCTACGTTCCATGTGTGTAGGATGTTTTACATGCAACTAATTCCCTGAAAAACATAGTAAAAGTCAACAACGAGGTTGAGTGAATTCACAGGTTTTATGTTTGCAATAGTTGAATCAAGTTTGTAAGCACAGTTGTTGAAACAAATACGTTCACAAATAGTTATTGCCATGATAGTTAAGTAAACGTTTTGTGGAATATTATCCAAATATAGTTCGGTTGGGATGTTGCCCAAAATACAGTTTACGTGGGATGTTGCCCAAAATACCGTTTACGTGGGATGTTGCCCAAAATACCGTTTATGTGAGATGTTACCCAAAATACACGTTGTTGGTCGTTCTTCAGCGTTTCCAAAACAGTACCGGTCGTTCTCCGGTCTAAATACGCACGGGTCGTTCTCCCGTCCAAACTCGGCCAGTCGTTCTCTGGCAATAAACACTGCTGGTCGTTCTCCAGCGAAACACAGTACCGGTCGTTCTCCGGTCAAAAGACGCACGGGTCGTTCTCCCGTCGATTTGGCCAGTCGTTCTCTGGCACTAAAATACGTTGTTGGTCGTTCTCCAGCGTTTACATAAAAGTACCAGTCGTTCTCCAGTTTACCAAACAAGTTTTATCACATTTATAGTATGAAAATGTTGTTTTATAAATACCAGTTTTGTTGTAAGGGTTCAACAGTTCAAACAGTTGAAAGTACTCAAATCGTGCGAGTAAGCAAGTATGATAAACAATCACGTAAGCAAAAGTAGTTATGGCAATCAGTAAAGCAATTGACTATGTTTTCCACCCCTGTTCAAAAGTAGTAAAGCAGTTAAAGTAGGGGCTGTGAACTCACCTGTTGAGTTAAGTAGAGTACGAGTGCTAACAAAGTCTAAAGCCTAAGTATAATCCGGAATCTCCTAACGTCCTAAACGTATGAGATTTTAATAAGTACGTGGATGTCTTAGTCGACCATCCATGCTAGTGTTCGTACAACTAAGTTATGTCCAAAGTATTTGTTTAACGTATATGTTTGTATTTCGTAGTTGTGAAAATGTATACGACTCGTTGGTAACCGTTTGTAATAGTAATCTCTGAAAACATTTTTATATTTGTTTCATTGTGGTTCATAAAGTATGAAATTGTGTACGGGGGTCCGGGGGCAGCGCCCCTGGTAGCGGGGTCCAAGGGGTGGTAACCCCTGGCGGGGTCCAAGGGGCAGAGCCCCTGGCTGGGGTCGAGCTCAAATAAAAACGCATTCGAAATTTCATTTCTTACCATTTTATTTCTGCTATGTTGCTATAGTAAAAACGCATTCGAAATTTCATTTCGGAGTAAAATCAGGTGGTAAAATCTCATTCTAAACACTTAGTGAAAAAGTTGTAAACTTTCTGTTTTTAGCGTCACTTGAGGCGTTACTTGCCTTAGGGTAGCGACACTTAGAAAGTGTCGCATAAAATGGTAAGTTCTAAATTATTAGCGTCACTCGAGGAAGTGTCGCATATGGGGCGTCACTTAAACAAGTGACGGGTACAAGTGTAGGGTAGGAGTGTCGGTGTAAGTGTCAGAAAAAGAGGGTTTGTAGCGTCACTTGGCGAAGTGACGCAAAAAGAGGGCTTTATGCGACACTTAGTGCGTCACTTAAGTGACGCGGTACTGTTTTTGGGCCTGATGCGTCACTTAGGACTGTTCGTAGATCAGTTTGTAAAAACGAGATTTAAGCTTCGATTTGGACATAATCAGTTGATAAAAACACTAAAACATGGTATATTAAGTATTATAAACATGAGATATCAAAGAAATTAGTAAGATTTAAGAGTTTGCGGGATTGTCGGGATCTTATAAAGTTATCGCATGAGAAATCCGAGAAGATAGGAAGGTAGAGCTCGACTCCGTGATCATTTTTCTCTAAAGGAGTTATGTGATTTGATGCGTTTTTGATGTAGTATTTGTGTGATTTTTGTGGTGGATTTAGAGAGAGATTTGAGAGAAGATGGGGGTAGAGAGAGAGTGGAATTGAAAATGAAAGGAAAGTGAGGTGGGGGTGAGGGTGAGGGTGGGAGCCGGTTTTGGTATCCAAAAAGGGGAGGGGACTTTGTCCCAATTTGTGGTATTTTATGCGTGTTTGTTTACCCGATCCTTACATGTTACAATATTTTAAATAATAAATTTTTAAATACGCATTCCATTATATTTTTAACTGGGATATTTATATAACTAATCTAGTTGAGTATATATATTATTAAACTTTATTTTGTTTCAGTTTTACGTAATAAATGTTATTCGTTACGAAATACTTGTAAATATTATCGACATAATATTTAATAAACGTTAATGTTATTTAAAAATTTCATATTGTTAAATAATTTTGTTCACCAACAGTCGTATATTTTTGTCGCGTTGTTTAAATCGTTCTGTACATAATTACAACTAATTATGAAATGTAATACCACGCGTATTAACTAGTTGGGCTTTGCTAGACTTACCTCTAAAAGTAGTTGTGAATTCATTAAAAGTTAGGGAATTAGCCTAAAAATGTGTGCTATTAACGTTTATAATTATGTTAAAATTAAGGGGTGTTACAAACTAACAGTTAAAATATCAACTTAATTTAATGATTACGGGCGTATATATCTATATTAGCTAATATATATATACACCATATAGAATTAAGTTTTTACTTAATATGAACCTTGCAAATATCAAATTACAATTTAACCTATATTTTTTAGGATAGAGAGGGTTGTGTGTAGCACAACCGAGACCCTTACTAGTGTATGTAGTAAAACTGGGTATGTTATAATGGATAAGAATGAATGTAATGGTGGGCTGATGGAGTGAATTTAATGGAGAAGTTTCAAGGGAGTATGTTTGAAATCGCAATTTTAATTTTATAGATAGTTTAAGTCTGAGTGAGGGAGGGTCGATGCTAAAACAATATTTACTTGAAGCGGAAAAAAAGAAGATGATGAGTATAGAGTATATGATTTGAACCAAGTTTGTGCCTAGAAAATGCAAAACAGCCAACATGCAACAGCCTTTATAAATAAAAGATACAATTAAGTCACCAATGTACAAGCTTTTAGTCTGAGTGCGGCTTATTAGACCATTTAGGATTTGGTTCGGTTACATGTATGTAGGCCTGTAAATGAACCAAACGAACACGAACGGAGTATGTTCGTGTTCGTTCATTAAGGTTTTGACGAACAAACGAACGAACACGAATGGATAGGCGAACGGATTTTGTTGTTCATGTTCGTTCATTAAGAAAATTTATTTGTTCACTAATACAAACGAACAAACACATAATTTAATGTATTTCTTCATTAATACCTTACACGAACCTCAACAAACATAAACGAATATATATATAGATACACACACACACACACACATCTTGTTGGGCTAAATTCTTCTGGATATCAAATGTTAAATTATTCTAAGTGTTTAAGTCTGTTCGAAGTTAGTACTGCAGGTGCAATGAAGACTTAGTTCTGCTGGCAGAAGTTAGCTCTGTTCATTTATTGAAAACAAAGTTTTCCAGAGTTAGTTCTGCTAGTCATTCAAAGGTTAGTTCTGTCAAGTATCTACAAAGTTAGTTCTGTCAAGTGCCAAGGTTTGCAAAGATTAGTTCTGCCAGTTCAAAAAGATAGTTCTGCTCGTATTTCTGTTAATGCTGCTTAGTGGGTCTACTTTCTACCAACTCTGCAACACAAGTACACCTACTGCAGACATGCTTTTGAGGAATAGTGCACGCTGCAGATAAGTAATGGTAATGCATTTAATGCATGCGTGTTTCCTAGAAAACTTGTCTTAGAAAAGAAGATTTTGTATAGATTTTATACAAGTCATTTAGTCTATAAGTATGTACTTGAGTCATTGTTAGAAAAAGCTAAGTGTCCAATAGATCCGTGTGTTCAAAATTGTAACTTGTAAGTCTCTAGTCAAGTTGTAACCAAGCTTCAAGGTTTCTTTGTAACCCTGATACATTTGTGTATCTGTATTATTCAATAATAATATTGAGGCTTTTGATTGTTGAATCACTTGCGTTCTTGCATTGTTTACAACTCTATTTCAATTACATTACAAGTAACATAAATCTTCATACTTGATAAGTGTTATTCCGCAAACTGCTTGTCAAAGAATTCTTAACTTGTGTTAATACATTTGTGTAAACAAGTGTTATTGTGGGACCCCACACATCTACACATATATATTATATAACTTGAAACTTTACGATGCTTTATTCAACATTACAAAACGATTTAAGATAAGTTCACTTGCTTGGTCCGATCGTTGGAAAGAGTAGCACATCTAAAACTAGTGGAGGGAGAGAGTTGATGTGTTTTTGAAGTGAAGGGAAATGTGATATGAAAATACAACGTAAAAATATCTAGATGTTTAATATTATCAAATGAAAATATCAAAATATTAATAATATTCTTTAATATTTAGCTTTATCAAAATAACATATACAAATATGTATTAATTTAATAACTATTAGTTAATAAACGAACATTTAATTGAATGTTCACGAACATGTTATTGAACGTTCACGAACGCAAATGAACGAACGAGACTTGTGTTCATGTTCGTTCATATAATTCAACGAACGTAAAAATTTGTTCATGTTCGTTCGTATGACGAAACGAACGAATATAAACGAACTTCCCGTAGAACGGTTCATGAATAGTTCGTTGAACGTTCAGTTCGCTTAGAGGTCTAGTTAGATGGGAATGCGAATGAGAATGTATTAAAGACTACTACTTTAGGAACAGAGAGATATCATTGACCCAAAACAACAAAGGTCAAATTGTATCTGTATGTGTTACCGTTCTTTTTTACATTTACATCTTCAGAAACAAAAGCGGAGATGCAAAAATGTAAAAGTAAAAGTAGGAATGAAAAAAACGGTACAAACTTGTCTCATGATCATGGCCACTGCCACTTTTGTCTGTCACCCCACCTCTCCTGTGTTTTCAGATACCAACTCTCTTACACTTACTCTTACATACAGTAGTACCAGTAGTATTTTATTATTTTAAATTTACACACACACAAACTTACATTAATAAGAGATAGGGACCATTATTATGGGTTTCCGTATAAATTATTGTCAGAGACAATAGCTGCCAGCAGATGCAACAGTCTTTGCAGTCATAATATAGTACTATTCTACTCCGTATTCTATACTATACTATACTAGTGCACAAGACACACACTACTACCATTACTTTTACTATCCCCATAAAGATAAAGATTGAAAAAAAAAACAGATATTATATACTGGTGTTTGTTCTGCTTTTCAACTACTGGATCTTGATCATATTTCTCAGCCAATCCAATTCAAATGAACAACTTTTCTTTATTCGATCTTGTTGATATTCGTCTTGATTAGTTAGTGATAAAAAAATACCCGGGGTGATATTTGAAGAATCAAAAGAAGATATATATGATGATGAGTAGAGGCACAGCAGGCGAAGGTGATGTTAGGTATCATCCATTCACAGCAAGTCAATGGCAAGAGCTTGAACAGCAAGCACTTGTTTACAAGTACATCATCTCTGGTATGCCAATTCCTCCTGATCTCCTCTTCACCATCAAGACAAGTTTAGATTCTTGTTCAAACCTCATCCTTCATCACCAACCACCTCATCCTACAAGTAATATACTATGCAGCGCAGTCATTCATATCTATTACACTAATAACTACTATTTACTATTTACTGGTAGTAGCTTTCTCTAGTAAAAAGATCATATGCATGCGCATTAAGTGGCTATCATTTGTTAATTATTTTCAGTTGGATGGAAGTGTTTGGGAATGGGAATTGGGAGGAAGATAGATCCAGAACCAGGGAGGTGTAGAAGAACAGATGGTAAGAAATGGAGATGTTCAAAAGAAGCTTATCCTGATTCTAAATACTGTGAGAGGCACATGCATAGAGGCAGAAACCGTTCAAGAAAGCCTGTGGAAGTCGACAACAACAACACAACAGCAGCCAAATCCCCAAACTACCCTTCTCCCAATTCACATCCACTCATCTCATCATCATCATCATCATCATCTTCTTACTATTATTCTAATACTAATACTAATGTTTTGTCATCTCAAGATTACTGCATGTTGGAATCCACCCCATACAGGTTGGTTACTCATAATTAATATTAAGTAATTGGGTGGGGTGATTTTATTTAGTAAAGGATATGATACGATGGAATGCATTTTAATTTTAATTTTGTCAGAAAGAGGTATGGGATGAGAGAGGAGCATTCATTTTTGTCAGAATCTTGTGGTGGGGGCATCAAGAGAGGTTGTTGGCAGTTGGAGCCACTGGGTATCAACAACAATTCAGTTGCACACGATTACCATCAACCTCAAAATGGATATGGGTATTCATCATCATCGTATCAACAACAAAAGCAAGATGAGCATCAGCAGCAGCAGAAGCAGAGAGTGATGCATCATTTCTTTGATGAATGGCCACCAAATTATAATGAGGACACAGATTCAACTCAGCTCTCAATTTCCATCCCCCCCACGTCTGCTCATGACTTCTTCCTCACACATAAATAAATGGTACTACTCGATCCACGATCAATTCAATTCCACCACTTAGATTTCTGTTATTCCAACATAATAATATTATATGTAATCTCTAGACTCTATATTATATGTAGTTGATTAATTGATGTTGATTTGCAGATGATTACATGGTTCATGTGCTGTTGTTGTTGAAACAGAAGAAATCAAGGAAGCACTTCAGTTGGGTAACAATGTTTGTTGATTAACGCGTCTTCTTACCTTCAAACACCATCCATCCATCCAGCCACTAATGATAATGATAACGTTTATGTGTTTTTTTTTTGTTTGTTTGTTTTTTTAGAGATTTTGTTGTCTTTTTTTTTATTGAGTGGGGTCAATCAAAAACTCTGACAACACAACTAGCTAGATTGACATTTTATGGACTTTTTTTTCCGTTTGGATCAATGTTATTATTATGTAGTAGTATAAAATAAAATAAAAATAAACATTGTAGAGGAAAAGGTAGTATTACAAGATTATAGTAGTAGTATTACACCCAAAGACATCCTTCCTTCCTTCCAAGATTATATTTTGAATTATTGATCGATCGAATTGAATGACAAGATTTGAAAAAGAATTAAAAATTAAAAAAATTTATGATTTGAAGGTTTGACGGGGATGACACAAAACTTTTAAACAAGCCACACGCGTGTGACAGAGTAACGAAATACTCTAATAATAAAAATAATACTGTAATGAAAAATGTTTGTTTTTAGAGGAGAGAGAATCTTCACTTCATTATCACCAGCTTTAAACACTTGTACACCACTTTTTTAATTAAAAACGAATAAAAACCAACCCTCTGCTTCTGCAAACACTCAACATAGTGAGTGAGTGTGGGACCTCACTCCTGACACCTCTTTTGTCAGATCACTCACTCAAAAAGATCCTACTTTCCCACCACTTTCTTTTTATTTTATATTTTAAACATGATCATCACTATACTTTCTGTACTTTTTCTGTCACTTTTGTACTTCATTCTAAACTTTTTCTGTACTTTATTCTCTATTTGATTTGACTAACTAGTGTGGTGAGAATAGCATAGAAAGTGGTGTGAAAAGAAACCACCCTCAAAAATACATACTCCAACTTTAGATCCAAATCGGATCTCATGTCATCACCACACCCTTTCATGTTTTACACTTTCAAC
Organism: Pseudognaphalium luteoalbum; assembly: GCA_963422505.1. NCBI lineage: Eukaryota > Viridiplantae > Streptophyta > Magnoliopsida > Asterales > Asteraceae > Pseudognaphalium > Pseudognaphalium luteoalbum. The sequence continues at coordinate 121,056,086 of OY730196.1, read as the reverse complement.
CCCACCCACCACTAACCTTTATTCGTACTCATACTGTCATACCCAGTTACCCACTTGGATGCACGTGATACAACATTTTGATGCTTATTATACCACCAATTCTCCACATACACACACACTACTGAATTAAAGGTAACAAACTTCATATTGCTTCCCAACAGGTGCTGCTGCCCTTGGCCTTTCATTTATTATCAAACGTACACTTGAACATATTAACTCTTACCTTCTAAGCTTAAACCCAATAACTTTTGCATATATGAAAAATTACCCACATGGAGACAACCAGTTTCATCAAGTATCAATTACTGTAAATCTGAATCAACCATGAACTAAATTTTTTAGTAATCTTGGGTGTCTTCAAAATTCATGAATCCTTCTCTGAATGCTAAAAAATGTCTTGCTAACCTAAAATAATAATATATAAATTACTACTAGTAGTAATTAATTAAAAACAAACTAATGTTAACATTATAAACATGTTAATTTCAAAGTCCTGCTAAAATCCTTGTCAATGACAAGGGGAAAACCTAATTAAAACCATTTGAAAACATAACTTTCACAGCGTACTCTCTAATACTGTAGTTAAAACAAGTGAAAAAGATTTAAAAATAATATAAAAGTTACATACATGCTGGAATTCAGACTATTACTCCATCAAACTGACCTATGAACCTTACGTAATCCCCTGATACTATTCTCCATCACTTAGCTGCATATCCACGGAGTTCTCTCTAAAAGGACTGGAGCTAGGTTGCCTCTTTTCTGGCTCATCATCCTCAGACTCTGACCATCCCCGTATTCTTCTGCCCGTATTTGATGAAGGTGCACCCTTCATGACACAAAGTAGAACAAATATCAGCAAGAAATTCAACCAACATGTTGGCATCACAGACTACAGGTGAATTCACCGTACCAACAGCAAAATCACAGTGTGTGTGTGTGTGAAAGAGAGAGAGGGAGAGGGAGAGAGAGATTACTGTGTCATCAGCATCAGAATCTTCGAGGCCAGCAGCCTGAAGCAGATTCTGTTGATCATCATCATCAACCTGATCAGTCACTTGATTCTCTGGCTCATAATATTTATTGTTAGTATTATCCTCTTCATATTCATATTGATCATCCATATGAGTTTCTGCTTTCTTGTCTCTCTTTCTCTTCTTGGAGCTACTTTTTCTTCTCCTCCTCTCCCCTTGTGCACCCTCCTCATCCTCGTTTTGAGTTCTATCTTTTCGCTTCGATCCGCTGCTCTTCCAATGTTCCTGTAGGAAGAAATTGACAAGGAAAGATAAGCCTATGCAATAATGATGGAGGTCATTGATATATATTTATGTTTATGTTATGAAGTATTACATTTGATGTTTCCTGTTAGGATTTGAATAGTGAAATGCACTGTTCATAGCTAGTAAAATATATAACTAAAAAGGAAATCGCGTCAAACTGACTAAATCGAGAATGAGCCAAGCTGAAGAATGTAGGGCCAAGCATCGGCCTTGTCCCATGCGATAGTGTGGGGAAAAAGGTAAAACCTGTAAGGCTGCAAGTTGATCTAGGACGTCTAAATATTTGTCGACAGATAAATCTTTGGCATTACAAAACTAAGGAGACAAATATGCAACAAACAAATCATAATCATCATCCATCATCTATTTGTAGTATACCGAAAAGAAAAATAATCACCACTTAAATCAAAATATAGAAAACCCAATATCAAAATTCAAAAGCATACATCGAAAAATCAAAATCTAGCAGTGGAACGTGAAAAAGATAAAATATTAAGGAAAACAGTTTTCTACATATAGACCCTAAAAATCTATATTAGAAAAAAAAAATGAAAAACAAAAAAAGAAAAACAAACCCGCTTAAATTATGTATAAGGTTTGATGAAAGTTTGATCCGAGGTTTCGAATGGCGGTTGCCGAATTTTGATGAACCGGTGGAATTGAAGAAACGAAAGACAGTGGTGGCGGCACTGTGGCAGTGGTTTTATCATGATGGTGGTGTTTTGTGATATTTTGATGGTGAATATATTGGTGATGATGATATTGTTAGAGTGTTTGTTAAGAAAGAAGAACAGATAAAATTTGGAGTCTTAAAGAGATTGAATATGATAAACTGTTCTAACAAAATTGCAAATGTATCTTATATATTTTGTTTAGTCTTAAAGATAAGCATCGGGCAAACAATGACTATTTTGCCCTTCAAAATCTCACAAAAAGATCATGTTTCTCATGATAAACTTGTCTGATGCTAAAAATTAGGATATATCATTTAAGATACCATGATATAATGATTTACTTGGTGATTTGTATATAAGGTTTAATAAGCATAATCCTGATGGAAAGGGAATACTTTAGACATGGTGATTGCAATACCAATTGCAAAAGACTGACCTTAATACGCTCGAGATGCTGTTCTTGTTGCATGACCTTCTTCAGCTCATCCTCTTGTTTCCGTTTTTCTAACTGCTTTCCAACACATCATAAATAAATGCACAAAATAGTAATCACAAATACAAGTAACATAGAGCACAACTAGTTCGCGGACCTTCACTTTCTTCTGTTCTTCAGCCAATCGACTCTCTTCCTCCCGTATTGCTGCTTGACGAGCAAGTTCTAGTCTATGTCTATTTTGTTGATCTTCCAACTCAGCAGCATCACAGTGAACTTTTGCAGCCTCCAGCAAATGCTTGCAATATCCAACATGAGTTTCAATTTTCTTTTCATCAAACCCATGAAATTGTAGATTTGACGCTGCAGACAATTGACTAAACACTCGAACAGCATTTTTAAGCTCAGCAACTGTTGCACGCACCTATTAAAGAAAGATTTAGACTATTTCATGTGTATAAACGGCACACATAAAAACTTCAGATATTATTAATCTGTCACCTCATCAACAGTCCTTTTTGTTTTTTGTAATGTGGATGCTGAGAATTTCTGCAGGGCAACACCTGTGTCGAATCTTAATGTGTAATTTGAAGGTGCCAAGTGAATAGCTTTCAGTAACGTCTTTTTGCACTCTTGCCATTGTTCCGCTTCATAATGCGTACGGGCTAGATACAGAAGAATTTGATTGTCTGTGTTGTAATAGAACTTGCGCAAACAATTTTGATACTGCACGCGAATATATCAGTTACACCGGATGATTCAAAAAATGATAAAGCAAAAAAACTTTGGTGTAATATGTAAACCACTTGATACCATTTTGATGGCTAGCGAAAAATTGCCTTGAGCGAAATGAACATGTGCCAAATTTATCCACACATCTGGCATCTGGACAAAAACACTTCCACTTGCGGCTTCTTGAACCTATGATTACAAAGGGTAAGAAGGAATTTTGAATGACTATTTTTTTATCCCAAGATGTTACTAATAGATCTTGACTAACCTGTGTAAAAAGTTCTTTTGCAATATCAAATTGACCTTTTTCCGCCAACACCACACCAGCACCATTGGCAGCATACATATTAGCTGGATGGTCTACTAAAACCTGAACAGACGATATATTATAATGATTTGTACAATCTTTAATTGGAACATCAAGTAGAGATCAAAGTGAACATTTGCTTGATCTCACCTTAGTGTATAATTCCTTTGCTTTTTCCAGATGAGTCGCTTCTAACTTAGGAGCTCTTTTCTCAGATCTGACTGCTGCAAAGTAGTTCCAGTTTCCCTATATCCAACATGCAAACAAGCGGATTTATTAGTTTGAACTTTCTGCACCTAATTATAGCGGTCGTATGCTTTAGGGTGAACGCTTTTACCAGGCAAAGAGTAGCATAAGAATCCTTTCCATTAGATGCATCCTTTGCTCCACGGAAGGTATCTTTTGCCTTGACCCAATCATCATTTTTTAGCTCCAAGTCACCTAGCATGCATAATGCATCTGGGTTTTTATCATCCACTTCCAGAGCATTACGGATCTGCAACAAAAGGCAATCACATTTTCAACATTAAGACACACAATAAAGATGTATACACAAGAACATTAGAATTCAAACAAGGATGTTAAAGGAGATAAGAACCAGTTCAATGCTTAGTGGGACGTTATTCCGTGCTTTTGCAATCGCGGCAAGCCTTAGGTAAGCATCTACATACTCTGGAAACTGAGGCTCAATAAAAAAAATAAACATAAAATAAAAAATCACATGTAAAGTAAAAAAGATCACTAAGTTAAAATATTTATCAGTTCAATGTTTGGACGATTACCTTAAACAAGATCATACGATATAATATGCTAGCAGTCTCAGTTTTATGCAACTGCTCGAACAGTCTAGCAAGGTTAGATAATGTTGTGACCTTATCCCATGGTAATTCCACAGCAATACCATCTTTTTCGAGATTAACGAACAGCTGCATGTCCTTGTACATTCGAGCAGCTAAACTGGCATCCATTGGTTGGTATAACGCTTTTCTGATAGGATCAGAGTCAGATTGTGGTTCACTATCTATTAACTTGACCCATATTCCATCACCAAGAGCCTCTTTAAAAGTTTCTTGGGCAAGCTGATATAATACAACTAAGGCATCAGGATATTTAAAAAGGGAACCATCAGTCACTCTAAATAACGAACACATGGAGAAGAAGCACACCTCGAACTCTCCTCTTTCAAAATGAAGAACACCAATATTGTTGAGAAGCTCAACTGACACTTCTTCATTTGCCTTTCTCAAAAGATTACGTGCCTATCACAACATGCTAATTAGGAGTAATAAATAGACATAGACATGAATATAAATAGTCAAACTACATATGTGCAGCAAATTAATTTCATAGTAATCACATAACAAACAATAACCATTACAAGTCAATCTCTAAAGACACAGCATGCTAATACATACTATAAATATCCAAGAATCATGGGATATAAATTTCTTACGGTTTTAAATGCATCCAAAGCAGCTCCAGAGTCGGTCGAAATTAACAGCTCTCCAAGATCTAAAAATGCCTGCACCATAGTTGAACAAACAGAAAAGTGTAAGTAGCAGTAGCAAAATAGCAGCCGAATTTTTGACCATGAGACATTTTCAAACAACTTTAAGAATCTTCAGATAATAGATGTTCTTTCATATTATAGTAGGAATTAACATGACCTCGGGATCTCGAGGATCAATTCTGACAGCTTTCTTCAGAGCTTCATGAACCTTAGTAGTCTGATTGAGCTGAAGATAAATATGAGCAACAGCCTGTATGAAACCATCTACATTCAGTCATTCGGAATTTTGTAAAATATGCAAATAAAATTGTAGAGTTTAAAGCAAAATATTCAATTTTTTGCCACTTGCCTTTAATGTCTCACAATTCTCGGGATACACTTCCAATACTTTCTCAAAATTTAAGAGAGAGCTTTTAAAGTCTCCCAATTTTAGTTGTACTTGTCCCAAACCTGTTTCAGTAAAAAGATATAAAAATGGCCGCCAATACAAATTGGTATAATTCGCAATCCATCCATATCAATAAGATATTATAGGGAAAAACTTAACATATAACAGTTCCAAATCATAGTTCTACAACAAGCACTAATCAACCTAGATACATAAACTAAACAAGTCATGTCAGAAAGCAAAAAGTAAGGTGATATTTGTCTCCTAAGCATAAAGTGTAACCAAGGTGAAGATGAAGATCAAAAAATCAGTGGGGGTAACATAAGAAAAACTTTGTAAGATTAAATTAACACACCATAAAAGGGTAAAATAAAGTCCTGTGGCTTATTGATTTCCTTTACAGATGCCATGTAGTATGACGCAGCTTTTTCATAATCACCCTGCATTCCAGCCAACAAGACACATTATAAATATTATAGACAATAAATGAAAACTGAATTGCCTGCACCAGATATAAACATGATAAAATTGATATAAACATGATAAAATGCAAATGCATTTTGTAAGTGTAAGAATCTTAGATAAATATGCTTTTATTAGTAGCTCATTTCAGTTGAAACAGAATACAAAAAATTACATAATGGCTACTTAGTGCCTTGCATGAATACAAATTCCTCTAATATGCAAAACAAAATGCTACAAATGAATAAAAAATGTCCAGACCTTGCTATGATATGATCGTGCAAGATTATAATAAGAATGTGCCCTTGTAGAGCCATGAGTAGTAGCAGCAAGTGCTGTTTCAGTCAATTGTTCAACTAGAAAATGTTGACCAGTGAAGAAGAAATGATTTGCAAGATAGTTTAGTGCTGTTGCACAGTATGGATAAACATCAAAGGCTCTTTGCATCTTTTCCATTGCTCCCCTAATACCAGAAGCTACAAGGAAAAATGTAACAATCAAACCAAAAAAGAAGAAGTCAAATCTTAATACAGCTTACAGCAGCAACTAAAAAGACGAAACCTTCATTGGATTGTAAATCTACAATTCCAAGAGCCACAAGGGCCTCAACATTTTCTGGATCTAACTGCAGTTATACGAAGGTAAAGACAATCAGACATTAGCAACGGCTGTTGTATAATGGTGTGCCAAAATGGTTGGAATGACGTGCCTGCAACACACGCTCAAATGCTTGTTTGGCCCTCTCAAATTGACCCAGTTTGTAGCGACAGAGCCCTATGCCAAGTCGTACAGCTGCAGGACATCGGGGATACACTTGGAGGACCCTCTTTCAAAGGAACGAAAAAGTAGATCAATAGGGCCACAAAAATATGATTTTGAATAATAACAAAGAGGGACACAGATGAGTAACATTTGTGTTACAGAAGCTATAGTAAGTTCAAAATATTTCCATTTCCAAATAATAATATAACCTACAGAGTCAAAAAGACTATACGTAAGAGAATAAACAAACCTTGTACATCTCCAATGAACTTGTGTATTTAGCACGATTGAATTCAACACAAGCCTGTGTTAAACCAAACTATGTGATTAACTAAAAGCCTAAAAGTATAAGACTACCAAAAATATATTTAGTCATTGATAAGCATCAATAAAAGTAGCATCATCCTTTATAACAAGACACGTAATTTGATAGGAAAATACCTGGCCAAGAAGAGCAGGAATATTATCCCGGTCTCCGTCTAATACAATTTTGAATGCAGCAAAAGCTTGATCCACATCACCCTTAGCAAGTAAAAGTTGACCTGTAACCAAACGTATATAATAGATAATTATTTTTTTAACTATTTGTGATCACGAATGTACACAATCCATTCATGGTTGGTTTACAATAAACTGTGCTGAAAAAAGTATGAGCATGTCAATGCATGTGACTAATAGCTCGATTGTTATAATTACCTTTGCCAACCCAAGTAGAAGGCTCATGCATATCGATTCTGGAGGCTTTGTTGTAGTACTGTGTCGCCAAAATAAAATGTTCTTCCTTCTCCCTTTGTTTTGTCTCAATTTTCCCAAGGTAGCTATAATAGGCCCCCAGGGCATTCAAGATGGCGATTCTTTCATATCTCACATCTGCATAATACTCATCAATTTCTGCAAAACATAACAGGTTAGGATGACACTATGCCATGGTTTCAGAAAAAAATGACTGGAATAACATTATATTTATGTTTATAGCAATAGAACATAAATGCAGTATTAAATAAAGGGCATCAAAATCTACCAGGACTGGACCCTTCTTCGAGAATTTGGCGGAACTGCTCAATCTTTCCTTGTTTAAAGTACTCCCTCTGTACCAAATTTTATTGTAAGCTAAAACGAATTAGTAAATGCTATCCAAAGGATTAATAATTGACATATATCCCAACCCATATTCTGTATCCTAATTTGCAACATGAATTAGCATCTCGGGGGTAGCATACGCCAAGGCTAAAATCAATTGAGCTGCAGCAGCTGCCTGTTTTGAACCCCACCGACACTTTAAAGTTACAAGAAGCTTTAAGTATAGTTTTTTACGTGTTACCATAAAAGATGAACATTTGCTGATGATTTCATAAAGTCAGTTGCATTAAAGTAGAACATAAATTGCCGTGCTAAGCACTACAGTGATTCCCTAACTCAGTGTAACACAAATTAGGTCATAACTGTGAGTGCGCAATTGCAAAACATGTTTAAGTAGGCGGCCATATGATGGAATGGCCTAATTTCATCTTGTTCTTCTTTAGATCCACATTAGATAATGCATCAAAAGTAGAGGCGAGGGCCAGCATCACGCAATGACCGTTAAGATTAGGGCAAAATTGCAATATACATAGTCCGTAATACATACATGTAAGTTAAACGAGGAAAGTTGATATTGAATTCAATAATGGGATGGATTTGAATAACAAGGAATACAGAATGAGAACTAACAGCGATAATAAGCCAAAGATGAAGAGGAGCTTGTTCGGCTTTAAGAATGTCAAGGATATCAGTGGCGTCTCTAGGAAGCTGGTCGAGGGCTACTCGTACTTCCTCCTCTGAATTCTGTACCGGAATATACACACATGCCATTGCCTGTAACCTAAATTTAGGTTTTGATTTCGCCCCGTCGGAATTAATTGTATTTTTCCTCTTTATCGTCTCTTCTCTTCCGAATAGATTAATCTTGATCTTGATGATTATAAACGGAGATCTTGCAAGGTGTTAACAATATACATCCATATGTATTTATATCATTCATTCCTGAACCATCTGCTGTCGGCGTAGCACTCAGACTCATATATTCTGTATTTACCGTTTGGAATCTGGATACCAAATTTGGAGGCTTTTACTTTTTACCAGGGTTAATTACATATTTTCTGCACCTTAATCCGTCCCAAATTTATAGTTCACACATTTCCATTTTGAGATGTCCCAAATTTATTGTTCATTGGTAATTTTCAATCAATCAAAACATTTGAATGTGGTGAGAGATTGAATCTTATTAGTTGTAGAGTACAACTAGTACACTTTTTTAAAACTGCATATTTTTTTTTGTGGACAATAAAATTGGGACGGATAGAGTACGTTACTTTTTATGAGATGTGACGCTAATTTTATAAAGAAGGGAACTACCAGTGATATTGTGTTATGTGTAAAAAATAATGTTTAACATGTATAAAACTCATTTACCTCCAACATCAATTATCTCACAAACGACATATAAAACAATTATGAAAATTGCACCATTAGATTCAACGTTTTTTTCTCTTCGATTTGTAATCCCTCAAGCATACTTTTGATGAGTTTTTTTTATTTTTATTTTTGGTGGGTTTCACATTTTACTAACACGTGTGTTAAAGTGTTGCGCTTAGGGTTTATGCTTTGGGGTTTTGGGTTTTTGCCAAAACCCCAAACCTCAAACCCTAAACATTTTACAAAACTCTAAACCCTAAATCTTACTAAACCCTTTTAAACCATAAACCCTACTAAACCCTAAACCCTTCTAAACCCTAAATCCTACTAAACTCTAACCCTAAACCCTAACCCTAAATTAAATATACAACCAAGAATTAACACATGTTTAATAACCTATAAAACCCACCAAAAATGGGGAAAAAATCGTCGAAAGTATGCCTTGACAGACGCCAAATCGAAGAGGAGAAAACGCTGAATTTAATGGTGCAAGTTTTATAATTTTTCGATTTGTCGTTTGTGAGATAATTGATGTTGGGGGTAAATGAGTTTTGTACATGTGGAGTATTCTTTTTGTACACGTGGCACAATATCATTGGTACTTCCATACTTCCAAAAACTATTGTACTCTCTTAAACTTCTCTCTACTTTTTATATTTACTAGATCATAACCCGCGAATTTGCGAGATATCACAAAATTTTAATACAAATATTTTTCGTATTGCTATTTTATTTTATTTGATTTAATCATCAAACGAAATGCAACGGGATATCACAAAATTTTAATACAATTATATTTTGTATTGCTATTATGTTTTATTTAATTTAATCATCAAACGAAATGCATATTAGGATGGAATGTTTAGGTATTTCTTAATATAATCAAGTATCACACACACACACACATATATATATATATATATATATATATATATATATATATATATATGTCATAATACATAGATTCTACATAATACATAGTACTTCGTATAAACAAAAATCAAAAAATGACCTTGTATTCCTTTAGAATCTCTCAGCAACCTAGATTATTTAATATGATATATGCACACTCGATCATATATATGCTATATTAGCATACACAACAATAACATCTGCATCCAGATATAAATTAGTAATACATGATATCCAAATATAATATTTCATATACATCCAATTTCAACAAACATATTACTTACAAGAGGGAAAAACAAATCAGGAGTAGGAGTTTCATACTCTTTTGTCCCTTCATATTGCACATTAAGATCATGAACCGTGCTCGACGTAGCCCTTGCCACAACAGATCTATCAACTTCAACTCCCATAAGTAAAAAAGCACACCAAAGAAAACATTGCAAATCATACGACTTTCACAACAACATATCTAACAAAGTGACAAACTTATATCACCACAACCAATAAACACCACACCAAACAACGCTAAAACAAAAAATGATAGGGATGGTCAGAAGATAAACAGGATGATAGGGAACAAAATCTATGATAGCATATCTATGATAACATATTGGTACTATCGTTTATATGTTTACGTAGGGAGTCGATGGATACAACAAACAAATTGATTCCTACACCAAACTGTATAATCTTTATAGCTCACAGTACAAACAGATTGAAACATAAGTTTGGTGTATGAATCAAATATTTTGTTGTATTTATCACTTCCCGTTTAAGCATATGTTTCTTTATATATATATATATATATATGGAGGTTCATATGAGAACCACCTAAAGATTGAGAACTATGAGAACCAATTTATAACCATTAGATGATAAGATCAATGGATGTAAATTGATTAGTATCATTATAAATCGTAAGTTTTATATTTAATACATAAATTCACTAAAAGGGTAGTATAGACTCTTTATATTCTAACTCATATTTATTAATCGTCGATTTCATCTTATCATCTCCAACCATTTAATGCAAAAGTCAAAACCTCTTTTGGCCTTCTATTCAAAAATTATTATTTCCAGTCGGGTTCATGTCTTCACCTTCTACAAATAGTTATTAGAAAGTGTTCACACATCAATCTAGTTTGTATTAGTTTGTTGCTACCGTATGATACTACTGAGTTATAAGTTGTTCACGAGTTCACCTGTGTACATATGGTATATTATATAAGTCGTTCACGTGTGCACATATGATAGTTATTATATGTAAATTTCATGTTCATATGTGAACAAAAAAATATCGTTTTCATCATTATTTGCTCGAATGTAAACATCTCAATTAAATCTTCCCATCTTAATCCTATTTTCAATTTTCTTTCTCTCAGCTTAAAGTTGCGTTGAATTCAAAATTTACACATGTTCACATAATATTGATCTCATATTATATTGTGCTTCGGTCGATTATAGTGTGCACACGTGCATGCACTTGAGCATCACCTTTTAATTATTATATGGATGGATATGGATTGAAATGAACACATATCATTCAATTTTTAAATTTGAGAGGATGATGGGATACATGCGATAATACTAGCGGTGAAAGTGGAACAAAAGAGAAGAGTGATGTCATGTAGATGAAAAATCAAAATTAATAAAAATAATTCAGAATTAAACGGTTTAATTTATTGTCAGCCTTTAAAAATGACTAGTATACCCTTATGTAAAATTGGTTCTCATCGTTTTCAATCTTTAGATAGTACGTACATGAACCTCCTTTTATATATATATATATATATATATATATATATATATATATATATATATACTGGAAATTTAAGGTTGTGCACATGCTTATTTGTGATTAATGTTAGTTATAATGAGTGTTATTAATGTATAGTAACTAATTAACACATTCAATTAGTAGGCATGAATTTATATAAAAAAAAATATGCCAAAAAAGATCAAATAATAACTTACAAAACGTGATATCTTGAAATGATCAAAGGATCTCGATTTGGGAATCATTGAGATTTAAAATGAATGAAAAATCATTCGTAAGAGTAAATGCAAACAAAAGTTTCTACAAATTATAAAAGGAATGATAGATAATAGAGTTATCCATGATTAATTAAGAAAATACATGTCATACTTTTAGATCATAATATCAAATTAAGTAAAAATGATGTATATGTGACAGGTTAATACAAATGAATAAGGAAAACTATTAAAAAATTCATATATAAATAGAATGTTACTGAAAAGTTAATACATAAATAAAATATCATTGAAAAATTAATTAATTCCTTGAAAATTGAAATTAAAAAATTTAAGATAACTTGTCTAATTATGATGATGTGTCAAGATTCTAAGCTATATTGTTTTCTTTATATATATATATTCCAATGAGAACACTTCAAAAATAAGAATGGAAAGAACACTTCATAAATACATAATTAGCCAACAAAATCATTAGATTCACACTCATACATCTCAAATATGTGTAAAAAAAATGATTAGAATAGATACGAACCTTCGGAAATACACAAAAATCGAAAAATGATTGATGCACAATTATACAGATAATCGTGCATCAATCGTCTTTTTCAATTTTTATGCATTTTTAGAAATGTAAATTTGTTTTTCTTTGCATATTTGAGATGTATGACTGTGAATCTAATGATTTTTGTTGGCTAGTTGTGCATTTATGAGGTGTTCTCACCGTTTTTATTTTTGAAGTGTTCTCATTTGATCCAAACTCTCTCTCTATATATCTATCTATCTATCTATCTATCTATCTATCTATATATATATATATATATATATATATATATATATATATTATCTTTACTTTAGTTCGGGTATGTACCTACTTATCAAATATGATTTGGTAGATTTCTATATCTTTATTCATATCAATATGTATATATTATTTATATATCTTTTCCTATTATTTTACTACTACCGTCTATTGTTAGTACTACTACCTATATGAATCTTATTATAATTATTATTAATTTGTAATTTTTACTACTATTATTATTGTTAAACATCAGGCTATGTGTCCATTTGAAGAGGATATTTTTCCGTTCAAATTGAGGAGAAAGCAGTTTTCCGTTCGATTTAGTTTTGCATTGACAATTAATAAAATTCAAGGTCAAACAATTCGAAATGTTGGTGTGTATCTTCCGGAATCGATATTTTCATATGGTCAACTGTGGCACTATCTAGAGGATATATCGCTCAACTACGAAAGTGTTGGTTGAGCCTGTCAAAGAATTCATACAACCTGGAATCTACACCTCAAATGTGGTTTATCAAGAAGTTTTGCGCGATGTATAAAGTATATGTATGTGATTGTAAATTACATTTGATAAAAGCACACATTTTCAGCTTGTTTTTAAATTGTATAAAGTTTAACATAAGCCGCTACAACGCGCGGGTAGGCTGGCAATGGATAACTTTTTATCCAAATCTGATCCGATCAGATTCAATTAAATTATGGTATTTTTAATGGGTTCATGTTGATTTTGACACTTATAAAAACTAAAATAAAGAACTATCTAAATTAATCATTTTAATTGTCAAAAATAAAATAACCGTTACCAAAAAAAGTAAATTAACTAAATACAATTATGTAAAAAATAAAATAATTATCACTAAAAAAGGTTGATTAAAATAATTAAATTTAACTGATTAGATTATTCAAAAAATAAATCAACTAAATACAATTAAAAATAATATTAAACTTAAATAAACTTGAAATTTGAAAAAAAAAATACACGGCTGGTCCTTTTAACGGAGAAAACTAACGACCAGTTAAATTTTGGACTAACGAAATAAATAGTTTAAAAGTTGGACTATTCAAATAGCTTTTAGAAGTCAGGGACGAGCCATGAACAAAACGTGAAACCACAATGACGATTTAAATAATTTACTCTTTTTCAAAATACAGATTATCATATCATATTCTTTATAAAATTATGATGCTTCATCGTATTCCATTATAAACAAAAGCTCATCAAGACGTGATATTGAATTCGCATAATTTTTCAGTAATTCAAAGCCCTGGATATGTTAGCCTCCTTGTATATGTCACTCTCTCACTGCTTATCCCAGCACAAGATGAAAGAATTACCGATCATATGTTAGCCTCCCTGGATATGTTAGTTTGGTTTACATTTTAGTGTTTTTTCAATTTTATTTTTGCTTCAATTAATTATGCTCATTGAAAGAATTACCGATCTCCGTCTTCGATATCGATCTTCGATATCCATATTCGATTTTCGATGTGACAACGTTGCCTATCCATCATCCCCTCTTTGAATCCGTCGTGCGTGTTCCGCCCCTCACTATGTTAGTTCATCATTCTACTACTTCGTTGTAGATTTAAAACTGATACAACTAAATTATAGCTTTGAATCGTGATAAAAAGATGAATAATTTAAATGAGTTATGTTAGCATTTGCAGCTTATTATTTGATCGGAGGATACAGTTTCCGGTGCGCATACACATCCTATATGCATATTGAGAACTAATCATCTAATTATTTTGGAATATAGGCTATTATTGAGATTTTGGGAACAATAAACGTGAAAAAGCTTGATACCTGTAATTTTGTAAAAGATTAATATTTTATTTTTTGAAAATGGATCGATCCGGATCATGATCCGATCCATTTAAATTAGTTGGATATGGATCGGATCCCGATCCATTTGAATGAATCATGGATCGGATCATGTTCTAATTAAATTGGATCATTAATGAACCGGATCAAAATCCTTCCATGTCCATCCATTGCCGCCCTAAGGCCCTAACAAGGACTCGAACCCACCTCCTGAATGCGGGATGGACGAGTTTAACCGCGTAGCTAACATGGACTTTTACCCATTTTCCACAAAGTTTATTTAGTAATAATATAATGAAAGTAAAATGACAAAATATTTACCGCTAGAATGAATCCCCTTCCTTCCCCTCTCCGTGTCCACTGCAGTTGCCCTTTTACATTTAATTTTGAAACGCCGCCACCGTCATCTGAAACGGTAACACAGTTGTGTGGCGATCGGTATCACATCGACGGAGAATCGAGAGCCTTGATTGCCGTACTCTCTCTACCCACTTAATCGCAAATTATTCTTCTATTTTGGGGGAATGGTGATGGATGACAAGAGTAGCAATAACAATGGTGCCTCTACAAAACCCCAAAGAAAGGTCTTCAGCTGCTGTTATCCACTACTCGTACATTATGAATATGAATATGAATATGATGATGATGAGAGTGTATTTATTTATTTATCAGAATTAACACATATTAATCTTTCATCTAATCTTGTATCATATACGTATGAATGAATGAATTTGGATATGAATGAATGATAATTGTTTGATTTCCAGTTGAAGTTTATGCCAAAAGCACCTCCTCGCAGAGACCAAAAGCTAGTGTTACCCAAACCGTAAGTATTCACTTAAAATTGCCGTAATCTTTACTTTTTGGTGTATAATAATATATGCATATCTATCTGAATCCATTGTTTGTGTCTAGTGAGAAGGTTGAGGAGACTGAAATCGATGATGTCAAGGCACAAGAATTGATGAAGCGCTTCAATGTACTACTTCCCTTTTTCAATCAAACTCTAAAATGCCTCCTTCCATGTTCAAGTCATGAAATCGGAGTTTATGAATATGTCCAGTCCTATATCTGCATTATTTATCCCCTTTTATAATTTCTACTAGTTTAGCAATTATCCGTTTTTATTAAACCTCCATGTTCCTGTTCATTTGCAGGAAGCGTCTAACAGGCCTAAATTCAAACCAGAAACTAAGTGTAACGTCTCTTCTTCTTCTTAATTGCGACTTTATCACACCTTTATTTCCCCCTCACTTTTGGTGTTTAGATCTTACAAGGGTTTTGAGTTTTTCAGCAAGATCTAGTCCGAATACTGTATAAGTTAATGTTGATGTTACCATTTGTGTTTCTCTTTTCAGATTACTAGTCTTTTGCATAAGTTTTTTGTTATTATTTGTGCAAAGTAGTCATTGGCATAACCTTATTATCCCATTTTCCTACTCCATCTGAATCCATGAACACGGATCCTATCTTGAAATTTCTGATCATTCTTCGTTAATCGGGGTATATCAGCTACTTCTACTAACCAAAATGTAGACCCCAACAGTATGCGTACAACACTTAATAGAGTTATAGAGTGTACAAGAAAAGGAATCATGTTCTGATTTTATAAACTTGATTGTATGCTAAACAAATGATTTTGTCATGTGCATTGTCTGTATTGGGCTTTGCTTAACAAAGGGAAGCTTATGCATTGAGGCAAATTTCCCTTTTAGACCATATTAAAATATCAGACGTACCTTCATTCTGTTTGGGCAATTTAGATGTGTTTTTTATATGCAATATCAGTCTCTTGCATTTTTTTGTGTGCATATAGTTAGTTTGCCTTTATATCATTAATTTCACCTTTGTATAAAAGCAAAGGTTTGATTGGTTGGATTTGTAGGCTAAATAAACCTAATTACAAAAGCAAATGACTCTCTCTACCCTCATGTATGATGCATCGATAGATGCTTTACAACATGTCATCGCATAGAGGTCTAAGATACTCCCTGTATGTACCATAATTACAGCTTTAAAGACACGAGTTTCGTCATTCAATTTTGGTTCATCTGGTTCCAAGTCTGGAGGTACCTAATTCATCCTTATATCCACCTATTCAAGGTTAATCTAGCTGTCAATTTCTTGATTTCATCTTCATCAGTTATGGTTTGTATCCAGGTGGTAATGCTCCGACCTCGGGCATTGGAACAAAGGAATATAAGGAACCATGGGTAGGTGAAATACATCCCAACTGTCATTTATCTAATTGGCAATACCACAATCTTTGAAAATTTTATGCTTCATATTATTCGTCTGAATTATGCTTCAGGACTATTACAAGTACTATCCTGTTACTCTACCTGTAAGGACACCATACTCAGGAAATCCAGGTATATTCTAATTGTGGCTGTTCTAAAGATGTATCAAAATGGTGCAATACAGATGACTATTGGTGTCATCCTTAATCCATTAACTTAGTGTGTCAATATGTATTATGTTATACTCGTATATCTAATCTAATGCATCAAATAGGTAAGGAAAAAAATGAGCTTTAAATGAAACGTGCCAAACGACTTGTAATTTAGAAAGTTATAACATATATGACCTCTTATTTCAATTTATTAATAAATTAAGATTATTATTGAAATAATTTAACTTTTGTAATCAAAAATCAAAACTGACACTCTGATTATTATTTTAAAAAAGAAAATAATATTTGGACAAAAGCTTTTCAAGTCAGCCCAAACCACGTGACCAGTTTTAACAAGTACCAAAAGAGTCGCCTGTATTTCTTTTATTATATGGTATATATGGTATGATTTCCCTTTTATTGAACTTTCTTGCTCGTTTTTTAACTATGATTTATTATCATTTCTTGTAATAGAGCTTCTGGATGAACAAGAATTTAAGGAGGATTCAGAAACCAATGCATACAATGAGTCTTCTTTAAAGCCAGCTGAAGAGCTCGGCTTTTTGGTTGGTTACTCCCTTCGTTTAGAAACATAACCTGCAACCAAGTTAACTTGTAATCTGTTATCATTTCTTGTAATTGTAATACTTGGTAGGAGGAAGACTTGGAAAAGAAGTTGATTTTCATGCAACTGCCCCCAGCTTTGCCTCTACCAAAGCAATCTGTCAAGACAGAGGGTGTTGATGGGACAACTTTGAGCTCAAAACCATTAAATAACAGGGGTTTCTCTTCAAAAGGTTGCAGTTTGAATGAACTTCCAGCAGGCTTCATGGGTAAAATGTTGGTGTATAAGAGTGGTGCTGTAAAGCTGAAACTAGGCAATCATCTTTATAATGTGAGAATTGAACCAAAAGATTTGAAGCTATGTGATGTTTGAACACCACAGACATCCCTAAATTTGAACATTGATATATAAAAATATTTGAATTGGATGCAGGTTACTGGTGGTCTAGACTGTACTTTTGCGCAGGATGTTGTTGCCATCAATACTGAAGAGAAGCATTGTTGCAATGTTGGGGAACTCAATAAGCGTGCAATTGTTACCCCAGACATAGACTACATCTTAGACAACATCAAGGACTTGTGATAGTTTACTCATTTTTGCTCTAAATTTCTACTTACTACACATGGAAGAAGATTCGGATGAAATTTTGACTTGCATACAGGTTTCAAATATTGAGAGATTATTTTTTATTTGTTTCCCCTCAGGAACACTTACAGAAGCTTTTGTAAAAGTTGAAAAGGTTGCCAATTTTCTGATGTTCAATTGCTCCAACTTTCTGATCTATAGCTATGTGATGATCCATTTTTGATCACTTCAGTAGATAACAGTGTTTATGTATACATATCGATTAATTTCACGTATCTGTTTTCCTTTTCTGACCTGCTGTAGCTTGATTACTCAGTAAGCATTTGGTTGAGCAAAAAGTTTGAAGTTAATGTGTCAATGAAGTTTGACATATATATCAGTTACATGTGTTTTTTCAAAACTAAGTAGTCATAAAAGTTGGAAATATATATGTAGATGCTGTGACTATTTTTCTCATTCAACTAAGACAACCTAAGAATTCTGTCTGTAGTTTTAAATCATATCATGCTTGGTTTCTAAACAATTATTATATTGTCCAGCTTCATTTCCTTTTGGTAACTCTAAGCTAAATAGTGCCCAATCAATAAATAAACATCAACTAAATGGCACGACTGTGAATTAAAATTGGTTAACCACTTCATATGTTCATGCTTTAATTAAAATTGGTACTTAGTTATGTTGAAATGAACGAAGGTGAAACTATAATGTGATTGCTGGGATGAATCAACTTCTAAGTATTTAGTTATGTATTTTATAATGTATTATATTAACCCATTGTGAAAGTCATCAAATTGGTAGGAGTGAACTTTTCTATCTAGAACCAAGAAGCTAATGATGATGTATTCGCACTCACAGATAAGATGGTTGATTAGCAATAATCATGGTTTCTAGTTAGTACATATTTGTTTTTGCTTTAGAGATGTTGTCTGGCCCTAGATTACATGTACCTTAACTTCTTAATTGATTCTTTTTGATGAAAAAATAATCTGTTGTGACAATCAATATGAACAATGCATCGTAATGATCTCACTTTGGAAGTATTAAGCTATGGGTAGTAGATTTTGATTATGTTTTTTGGCAGAAAAATAACTTGTATCTAATCCAAGTCTTAATTTGACTGGATTTGCCAGGTGGATTGAAGAATGACATACGTAGAACCATCTCTCAGATCAAGGATGAAGGCCTCGGGAGATCAAAAACAGATTGGGTGACTGTAAATGCAACCATAACTTTTGTTAAAAACGGATAATTTTGACAGTTGGGAGGTAAACAATGCAATAAGAAAGTAAAAAAAATCAGGGAGCTCAAATTGGAAATGTGACCGATTCCGTATCATCTCATTACACAACGATCGCTACTCAGCTTAATGATCGAGTGAAAAACAACACTGTTCATTAAGGATCCGTAGTTCAGCTTATCGAGTACTCTTGCACCACAATTCAAAATCGCAAGTTCGTTTGTATTCTCTTTACACGATTCAATATTTATTTTTTATCGTTATTGACATATGTATGTACATGATCTACATGTTACAAGTGTTTTTATTATATTAATGTTAAATTAGGGCTTTAAATTGAAAATAAATGAACACTCATAACTTTTGTATCACATCTATTATAGATTTATAGTTATGTGAGTGATAATGCAGTTATGTGAGTGATAATGCAGTTGAGACGTATGTGAGTGATAAGTGCATGACAAAATTTGTATTATTATTGCTTAATGAAAGGATGTACCTTTGTTATAACATTTAGAGCATGCCACACTCTATACATCTGTTTTGTTTGTCGTCAATCCACACTCTATACCTCTGTTCTGTTTGTCATTAATTGTATGTTATTTTTAAAGCAAACAGCTGGTTCATGTATGTGCTTATATTTAATAGTAAATTGATATGCGTTTATTGCTTGGATATATGTAGATTTTGAAACAAATAAATAACGTCAATTATCATCAAACTATTGAAAATACAATCACAAACAATGATAATAATTAAAAATTCAAATATTATTACAAATACCATTACGAACAACCATAATAATTTCAAAAATTACTATTACACAACTACAAAACCCTCATACATAAGGAATGAGCAATAAGACCACTTGTAATGGTGAAGCCTGGGGCGTTCTGGGTGTCACGTCAGCGTCAACAACACGTCAACATGTGCAACGGTAATCCCATAACGCCCATCATCGCCCCTAGGACTCCCAATTTTAATTTAATTTTCAATTTTTTAACCAAAACAAATACATTTAATTAATTAATAAAAATACAATACAATAATTAACAAAAACAAATACATTCCACTAATTAATAAAAATACAATACAATAATTAAACAAACCACACTAAAATAAATATAAAGGTACATAATAAAAATACGAAATAATTAAAAATAAAACAATACAATACAATAATTAAGCGGGAGGTAAAGGTAACCTGCGAAAGTTTGGTGGAAGCATCCAAATGTGCTCGGTGAAATCGGCCCGCAGTTGGTCATGCACTTGTTTGTCACGTATTTCTTTTATTCGTGCATCTCGGTCTTTTACCCGTTGCCTAATATCCCGTCGAGGTCGGTTAGCGGGGTCATCGATCATCTCATGTTCGATAGTAGAAATTAAAAAGGCGTTATCTTCTTGGATCATGTTAATGCAATATGACACAAGTGTACAATTGTCTTCACATCTTGTTCACACTCATATCTTGTGCCGCAATTTTTAAAATTGCAAACCTGCCTTGAAGTACACCGGAAGTCCTTTCGACATCTTTTCTTGCACTTTCTTGAAACATCTTGAACTTGGCTCGTTTCTCATCAGTAGGGGAGTGATAGAATTTGATAAGTGTACACCAATCCGGATAAATATCATCGGCTAGATAATACCCTTTTGTGTAGTGATGTCCATTGACATCAAATGATGCGGGTGGACCAGTGTCATTTTTAATGGAATCAAATAAGGGAGACTGGTTTAAACGTTAATATCGTTGTTTGAACCTGCCATTCCAAAAAATGCATGCCATATCCACATGTCATATGAAGCAACAACTTCAAGCATAATGGTCGGGTGTCCGTGATCGCCCCTAGTGTACTGACTTTTCCATGCATTTGGATAATTTTTCCATTGCCAATGCATACGGTCAATGGACCCAAGCATTCCCTAAAAGCCATGTTTCTGCTCGTGTCCTCTATAAAGCCGAGCAATATCATTGGCATTCGGCTTCCTCAAATACACCCGAGAGTATAAGTCGAATACACACTTACAAAAGTTATTAACGCAGTCATTTGACGTGCGTTCACCCATTTGTAAGTATTCATCAAACATATCGCCGAACATTCCATATGCCAATTGGCGTATGGCGGCGGTGCACTTTTGTAGCGTGCTAAAACCAAGCCGACCAAGTGCGTCCGGCTTTTGCTTAAAATAATTAAAGTGGTCGGGAATAGGTTCAATAGAGTATTCGGATATACCTTGTATGATTCGTGTAAATAATTCCCAACGCATACGAAAACGTCGTTTAAACAAGTTTGGATGATACTTTAGGTTCTCCGAAAAATAGTCATTCCACAAACGTTCTTGAGCACCTTCACGATCTCTTGAAATATAGATTCGATTACGGGGTGGTCTCGAACTAGAACTGGCCTCGGCTTCCTTCTTTTCTTCTTTGTCAATAGCTTGTAGAACTTGCAACAGAAGTTCATCTTCCGAAGAGGATTCTAAAAGAAAATTTGTGAATCCATTATGTGTTTTTGATATGAATTGAGAGTGTTTTTGATGAGTGAATTGTGATTTGGTGTGAAAAACTAAGGTAGTGTGTATGTATATATATAGGTGAAAAAAAAGTAAAATAAAAAAAAGAATTTTTTTTTGGCATATAGCCGTTGGATACAAAACGGTAAAAAAACATTGTTTTTTAATTTTCTTAAAAGCCTTAAACGGTTAGTTGAATTTTTTTTTTAAAAATTTACAAACGGTCAAAAAATAGAAAGAAAATTAATAAAATAAACGTGAGGCCCACCTGAAAGCCACCTCCACCCCCGTGCTTCCTTGCTCTGCCCCAAGAACGCCCGGCGACGACGCCCATTGCCAGCTTTCTGAGACGTTCTCCGTCGACAAAACCCCAAGAACGCCGCGTTGCCGGTGGTCTAACATAAAAAAATAACAACACAGTTACAAACCTTGATCATACTTAGATCATATATCGACTATCGATTAATTACAACTACAAGCAATCATGCTTATTGATCAAACTTTTACAATATAACAAATACAATCAAAAGTGATGAATTTTATTTATTAGATAATGTAACTTGGTGAGTTTTTCTAAAATAATATATAAATTTAACTTAGTATTAGGAGTTCAAAAGTGACATGAACCTGAATTTTATAAGTGAAGCTATTCGGCACATCAAATTAAAGAGTCAAGAGGATTGGACGGTTGTTCAACTGTTGACTCTTAATTGATTAATAAGAATCTAAATAAGGCACGAACCGTTTTGTGCCCTTCGCCTTGATATAATCTCAATATGAACACAAGAAGTCCGTACCTCTTTAACTTCATCACTTTTGTAATATAGAAGTGAATGAAATGACGAAGTAGACTAGGATGTAGCACTCTTAAAACTTCGTTTTCCGATCCGTACATCTTTAACTTCATGTGGTATTCAGTTTAGATCATTTACATCGTGTCTTTCCAATACATGCTTGTCAAAATCCTACATGTGTGTGTAATATTAGGCTTTGAGCACGTGCGATGTATGATCATTTAAACAATACAGAGGCTTTGAGCCTGTGCGGCTGTGCGATACAAGGTCGTCTAGAAAATACAATGATTTTAAGCCCATGCAATGCACGATCGTTTTTAAAATACAATTATATATTTATTTGTAAATTGTAAATGTCCCAATGAATTAGTTATCAATACTTATATAGTAGTAATATATAAAACATCTTGTTGGTTTATTCATAGAAATTCTTAAGATTAAGACTCCCAGATTATCATTCTCATTTTACAATATGACTCCATCATATTCACCTATTTTTCACTCTTTACTTATTGTATACCGAATCAAAACTTTACACATGTACAAATTTATATTATTAACTCACAATCACAGATAAACCGAACATATTGAAATACTAAATTCTGCTAAGCAGGTAATATCTTAATATATATTCAAATTTTAAACGATCAAAACCGAGGATTTGTTTCGACCTAATATTTTTTGTCCCTTTATTTGCATTTATTATTATAACTTTTTTTATAAAATAAATAATAATAAAAAAAATGCTATCAACACGTCTCTTTTTAAGTCTGTTTGATCCCGCGGCTACCCCGCCAATCCATTTATATCTTTTCGTTCTTTAAAACCCTAATTTTCGATTCACAAATCATTTTTTATTTTATCATACGATACACAATTTCGCTCTTGAAATTGTTCAAAATGCCTTTGAATCTGACTTCAAACGGAATTCCGGCAATTCTCGCCGGAGACCTCAATTCGAAGCCATTACTACAGGTATTAGATATCAATATCATCAGTACTGCACCGGAAAGGTACCGTCTACTGCTTTCCGATTCCGTATCATCTCATTACGCAATGATCGCTACTCAGCTTAATGATCGAGTGAAAAGCAACATCGTTCGTAAAGGATCCGTAGTTCAGCTTATCGAGTACTCTTGCACCACAATTCAAAATCGCAAGTGCGTTTGCTTTCTCTTTACACGATTCAATATTTATTTTTATCGTTATTGACATATGTATGTACATGATCTACATGTTACAAGTGTTTTTATTATACTAATGTTAAATTAGGGCTTTAAATTGAAAATAAATGAACACTCATAACTTTTGTATCACATCTATTATAGATTTATAGTTATGTGAGTGATAATGCAGTTGAGACGTATGTGAGTGATAATGCAGTTGAGCGAGGTTTTATCAGTGACCAATACGACCGAATTGCTTATCGTAACCTGTTTAAGTGTACTGTATTAGATCACGATGAAATATAAACTTTCACCTTTAATGTCATCAATGTATTATGCTGTTTCTGTAGACATAGGACAGTAGTGTTGTATGAAGCCCCAAGCTAGAAGTCCACAAGAATTATTTGTTGTATACGATATAAGGATCATGTGAGTGCTTGTTGCTGTGTATTATTTTACTCGTACTTTTTTGGTCGAGATGAATATACATTAAATGCATAGTTGATTAACAGTGCAAGCCAAAGCAATTGCTCTAACTTTCTGATCTATAGCTATGTGACGATTTGTTATTGATCGCTTCAGTAGATTACAGTGTTTGTGTATACATATCATTGAGCAAAAAGTTTGAAGTTGATGTGTCATTGAAGTTTTACATATATACTAGCTATGTGTGTTTGTCTACGCTTAGTAGGCATAAAAGTTGGAACTATATATATATATATATAGATGCTGTGACTATTCTTATCATTCAACTAAGACAACCTAGGAATTCTGCCTGTAGTTTGGGTTCACATCATGCTTGGTTTTCAAATGATCATATTGTCCAGCTTCTTTTCCCTTTGGTAGATCTAAGCTAAATAGTGTCCAAGCAAAAAACATTAACTAACTGGCACGATTATAGTCATTGTGAATTACAATTTGTTAACCACTGCATATATTTCATATGTGATCTAGATTTGGTACTTAGTTTTGCTGAAATGAACGAAGGTGAAACTATAATGTGATTGCTAGGATGAATTAAAATTCTAGGTATTTAGCTATGTATTTTATACTGTATCAAATTGGTAGTAGTGAATGTCTCTATATACTATTTAAAAAAAAAAACTTCTCTATATAGAACCAAGAAGCTAATGATGTATTCGCAGTCACAGATAGATAAGATGGATGATTAGCAACAATCATAGTATTCTAGTTAGTCCATATTGGTTTTTTGCTTTAGAGATGTCTGGTCCTCCGGTAAGTTGAACAGTTACTTTATTTGTACCCTTGCTAAAATAAGGAAACATGTAACACACAGTGGAGTTGTATTTTTGTTGTTTCTGCCAAACAACTGTGAGGTTTTGTTGTGGCCTTTAGGCAAAACTCAAATAGTTCTAGTGAAGTTGAGCTATTTTGCATCAGCACTAGCAGGTCTGTTTCCGGGCTTCTCTCTTTTAGCAGAAAGGTCTTTCCGAGTGTTTATAATATTAATCAGCTATTATTTCATTGGAAGTCTAGTAATCAGCAGCTGCTCATCTTATTCTAGACCCAGAATAAATAATGTATATCTACAAATACTTTATAGGCGGGCGTTATAGTATCATGATCAATGATATTACTCCTTGTTATAGCTGATAGGTTATCCGTTGTAACATTAATATGAACGAATCGTAAATTCGTAATGATACTCACTATGGAAGTATTAAGCTATGGAAGTAGATGTTGATTATATTTTGACAGAAAAATAACTTGTGTCTAATCCAACTCATAAAAAGCATCAATTAGACTGGATAGTGTTCTAAACATACAGGTGTGTCCAGTCTGTTGTAGTATACTTCTGAAATTGTGTAGATGTTTTGTTCTCTTCTTCTTGAGAAGCAAATGACTTTCTCTGTTATTGATAGCTCTTGTGCTATGCCTTCCTTGCAGGGTTATTATTGCCCTAAACATGGAAATCATTATGCCTGAATGTGAAATTATTGGGAACCCAAAGATCTATGCTGAATCTGAGACTGTGGGTCACTGTTCAGTTTCTAATGGTATCTCTCATCGCACAGCGGTACACTCTACTAATTATTTGAATGCCAAAAACGTGAGCAACAACACTCAAACCTTTCGGCCAACTGTTCAACCTGCATACCAGCCACCTCCACTTTACAAAGGCCATGGCGCAATTTTGAAAAATGAGGCCCCATCACGCATTATTCCAATTGCTGCTCTTAACCCTTACCAAGGTAGATGGGCTATCAAGGCAAGAGTTACTGCGAAAGGAGATCTGCGACGCTATAACAATGCAAAAGGAGATGGGAAAGTCTTTTCTTTTGACCTTCTTGACTCGGATGGAGGGGAAATACGTGTGACTTGTTTTAATGCTGTTGTTGACCGCTTCTATGACACAATTGAAGTTGGGAAAGTTTACATGATATCAAAAGGCAGTTTAAAACCAGCCAAGAAAAATTTTAACCATCTAAATAATGAATGGGAGATCTTTCTGGAGTCTTCTTCCACTATAGATCTTTGTCCAGATGAAGATGCTTCGATACCACAGCAGCAATTTTCTTTCAGACCTATCAGTGAGATTGAGACTGTGGAGAATAATTCAATCATAGATGTCATTGGTATTGTAATGTCAGTTGAGCCATCTACGCCTGTCATGAGAAAGAATGGAATGGAAACTCAAAAGAGGACTATAAACCTAAAAGATCAATCTGGTAGAAGCGTCGAAGTAACTCTATGGGGCGAATTCTGCAATAGGGAAGGTCAAAAACTTCAAGAAATGGTTGTGTCTGGTTTTTCCCCTGTTTTAGCTTTGAAAGCTGGTAAAGTCAACGACTTCAGTGGAAGATCTGTAGGGACTGTTTCGTCCACTCAGCTATTCATAGATCCAGATTCCCCAGAGGCTAATAATCTGAGAGCCTGGTTTGATAAAGGGGGCAGAAACATTGATTCTCAGTCGATCTCCCGAGATTTGCCAGGTGGATTGAAAAATGACATACGTAAAACCATCTCTCAGATCAAGGATGAAGGTCTCGGGAGATCAAAAACAGATTGGGTCACTGTAAAAGCAACCATAACTTTTGTTAAAACGGATAGTTTCTGTTACACCGCCTGCCCGTTGACTGTTGGAGTGAAACAATGCAATAAGAAAGTAACAAAATCAGGGAGCTCAAATTGGCAATGTGACCGCTGCAACCAAGAATTTGAGGAATGTGATTACAGATACCTTCTTCAATGTCAAGTCCAAGATCACACTGGATTAACATGGGTGACTGCTTTTCAAGAAGCTGGTGTTCAAATCTTGGGCTGCCCTGCAAAAGATCTGTACATTATGAAGTACGAAGCACATGATGATGATGGCTTTGCAAATGTACTCAAGAGCCGTCTGTTTGCAGAGGTACTTCTGAAGCTGAAAATTCATGAAGAATCATATGGTGATGAACAAAGGCTGAAAATAACTGTTGTCAAGGTAGACGATGTGAACTACTCTTCTGACACCAAATTTCTGTTGGATTTAATCCCAAAATCCTATCCGCACTCTAGGTAAAGTAAAATTGATCAGCCAACTCCTTAGATTCCTTAGATATACACTGTTAAATTGTTGCTTCAATTTGAAATATGACTATTTGTTATGATATGAATTGTTGCATTCTTTTTTCCCTTGCCATTTAGTCCATTGCTTTTTATAGTCTGTTGGTAGAGATTTATGTTTTGACGTGATATCAGAAGAAAGGCATATGGATTGGTTATAAACTTGTTATCTGCTCCTACCAACCAAAGTATGTAATTAAGTAATAGTGTAGATTTATGGTACATCTCTCTGTAATCTAAAGGTATTCTTTTAGAGTATTAGAAGAAGATTAGATTCTACAAACTGCCTTTTGAAAATTAAGAGTAAAAAAAATCTGGTTTTATGTACATATCTTTTTTCAAATGCATGTTTGTAGTACAGTATATAGTAAAATATAGGACGACAACGTTTTATCCATAAGTCAACACCGACTCCCTTTCTTAACCAAATCTTTTCTCACAACCACAAGTCCACAAACATATAAAACAAAAAAGGTAGCAATTAAATCTCCCAAGTTGTTCAAATGGATGGCTATCAACATATTCAGAAACCTCTAAGCACCTTACCACCACCACCGCCACCACCGCAACAAAATATAAACCATCGCATGTTATATTACGGCATCGTGGTATTAGCCACCGCAACCATCGTATTAGCAATTTACCATCTTATCATTGTCCGGTGGTGCACCATCCAATACCAGCGCCACTTACAGCAACAACAGCTCTCTCACCGTAGAACGGATGATACCAACACTCCAAATAATACCCCATCTTCCGTCGTATGCTTGATATCAAGTTTCAAGTACAGCAAGAACCAGCAGGTGGAATACAACGACACCGAGTGTTCAGTTTGCTTATCAGTTTTTGAAGAAGGTGAAGAAGTGAAAAAGTTGCCCATGTGTGATCACCGTTTTCATGCTTCATGTATTGATATGTGGTTGTACTCTCATATTCATTGCCCACTCTGTCGTGCTCCGGTGGTGGCACCACCACCAGGAAGCTCCAGCGTATAGAATTGAAGTTCAATTTTTCTTCTTCTGGATTTATAATATTACTGTATGAGGTAAGATTTTAGGATCAAAAGAATTGCAGGTGGTTGCAGATAGATTATAGATATAGATACTCATACACGTGTATTTGGGTGTATATATGTCCAGGTGTGTTTATGACCCAAAATATGCCTCGACTGTCAAACAATTTCAATTGTTTGTCTATTTCTTCACGAATTTTCTTTGCAACTAAACCTTGTTATATATTCGTATAAGCCAAAGCTAATATATGTCTTCCGCAAGTACTGTTATATACATGATGTTCATCACCCGATTTTAAAAAAAAATGTCATCAAAGATCAACTTATTATTTTCAAAATCACGCGCTGAACTGTAACAATTAAAGCCTGTCTAGGTTTCAAATGTTAATTTAAGATGTATGTATTGTAACCAGTTTTACATAGTAAATTTAAAAATTTAAATCAACCTATAATATAGTTTAAGTAAAGACACGGTATAAATAACAATTCTCACTATTAAGTATTGTTCACCTTAAGTTTTCTCTCTTTCTCAAACTACTTTCAAGACAAAAATTTAATATTATCTTTTTGTTTCACCATCTTCTCTCAAATAAACAAAGGCACCTGGTTAGCAATTGCTTTAAAAATAATAATGAGTTGTGAAATATGTTCATGTATCCTTCAGATAAACAACCATACATCATTTCATCATTGATATTTCTAAACCTATATTATGATCGAAGTGATTGATTACTCAAGAACTTTAAAAGAAACAAAAAACTAAAAAACTCTAGTAACAAGTAACAATGACAAGAGGCTTTTATTGAAATAAAGGTAGCCAGGAGGCTTAATAGCTCTTCACTAATCTATGTATTGACAGTGGAACGAAAAATAGATATAAAATTGATACGGGAAGAAACCTTACTAACACTTGTGTTTATTCATAGGGTGTCGTTTTTGGAGTTTATTTGCAATGCAGCTAATATATTCCCATCTCTAGAAAACAATCATAAACCGCATATATCGCAACACAAAATGGAACAACGATTCATTGCTGGAGAAATCCACGAATTAACTCAACAAACTTCCAATTTGTTACATATGTAGGTTCACACCAATGAGTTTACAAGGTAAATCATGTTGATAGATAATACAAGCTTTCCAAATAATAGACGAGGGACTAGAGTTAACAATATACGACAACAATGATACTTACATTCTTCTCAAATTATCTAACCTGGCCTGTAAATCACTGTCAATCCCGCCATCATCAGCTGCAGGTGCTTCTGCTTGCGGCACCTTAGCTTTTGCAGCTGGGACTGATACTGCCCCAGAGGGTGCATTCATCAACTGCAGTACATTTCATGATATTCTCTAAGTACCAAGAAAAATGTAATTGATTTGTTTAATTTTCAAATCCCGGCATATCAGAAATGAGAGATTTACCTCTTGATTAATGTCGATACCAATCTCATCTAAAACCTGGCTGACCAGCTCTTCTGTTTCATCTTCTTCTTCATCTCCTTCCAAGGCATCATCAATAGCGTCACCCATCACCTCGCTTACCATTTCCATTTTCTCATTTTGCCTCTCAAACTCTTGCATTATTTTGTGTAACGACGGTAGGTTCATCTGTCTGTTCATCTGCCCCATAGCCTTTGTTACACCTTTCATTGCTTCACCCATTGCTTGCGTGGACTTCAATGTCTTTGGTTCAAAAAATCAAACATGTTAATAACCTTGTCCACTTGTTTTCAAAAAGCTAAACTGGTGTTTCTACATAATATGGAAAAAAACGTCTGGTCCAACATCAAATCTCATTGGTGAACAGGGAATGTATAAAGAGAGAATTGTACCTGAATTCGAAGCGACACACCCTGCAGTTGGGATTTAAGCTTGTAGAATTTCTCAATTTGATGACGTGTCCTGATAAGGTCTTTCGCCATCACCTTGACAGCTCCCTGCGGAGGGTAATGAAGGAAGTAAAGTGATTCGCAGGATCAAGGACATGAAATGAAATGACAAGGGAGGAAAGAGTGCAAAAGTAGGTGCATACCATCTGACCTTGCTTGGCACTTTTCTTGATCTCTACAATCAATTTCTTCTCTTGTGCCTGCAGGCCTTGTCTCTCTCGTTCTATTTCTCTAATAGATTTATCGATCATTCTCTTGTTTTCCCGCAGGAGCTCTGCAGATACAATAGCATTACATCTAGTATCCAACAGGAAGTCTTGAAAATAAAAACAACAACAGCCCCTAAATCTGTTTGGATCATCATCATATCACCAAACAAGGATCCGCATTTCCCAGCCTAATTGCATCAGGTCAGGTATCTGATTGATTCTAGTATATCTCAATTGTTCTAAAAAGAGGGCTGTGAAGTACACACGGGTATATATTTGCCAAAAACACATCCGCTTCAAGGGAGACTAATTTCCTGAGATTACAGTACATGTCTGGATCCTAATCAAAAGTTATACAGCTTTGCCCTAATTCATTTCCTAATCAATCAATTAAAACTACAAGATTGCTATTAAACAATAAAAAAAAAAAAAGTACGGACCTGCGGGTGTTTTCTTCTTTCCGAACAGAAAACTCATCGTGATATTCAATATGATCAAAGGCCAATAAACCCTGTTAATAACTTTTGCTTTGTGTTTATGAATTTTGGGTTTCTGTATATTCCATCGATTTGATTATTCTACGCGTTATTATCAATCAATCCAAGTGGCGGAATAAACACGTCCAAGGAACAACTATTTTATTTTTGCATAAAACAAAAAATACCTCAGTCACCGCTGAGCGGCCTGAGGGTTATTTTTGATCTGCTGGATCATGTACCAGCGCTCAGTGGGTTCTTGGGCCATATTGTTTTAGGATTTAACAGTTTTCAAGTCCAGGGGCCCTAGTTGTGTGGGTAAACAAGCTTATTAGAACACTCCCAACTAGAAGTGCGAAAAATTGGTTTTTTTCGATTTTCGGTTTTTTAAAAATCGGTTTTTAAAATCCGGTTTTTTATCGGTTTCGGTTTTTTTCGATTTTGTTTTTTTGGAATCGGTTTTTTTCGGTTTTAAATGTTCGGAATCGTTTTTTTTCCGGTTTTGAACCGGTTTTAATCGGTTATTTTTATGGTTTTTTTTCAGATTTGAATTCGATATAATTGTATAACAAAATTTAAATCATACAAATGGAAATAAAATATACAAACATAACTTTTATTTGAATAATGCAATTACAACTAAAAATATAAAATACAAATACATTTCGAGTTTCGGCATGACCATCACCCGAAAATGTAATCGTGTAGCAAAGTATATCGAACTTCAGCATGGCCATCACCCGGATACACTTAACTACTTATGTCGTCCCAAACTTCATCTTCATCCACGGATTCAACTTCAAGTTCTTCAAATTCACCTTCATCTAATTCGGTCGTTGGAGGTGATATCCCTAATGCGACTTCTTCATCTTCGATAATCTCTTCAACGTTACCTAATAGTGGGCCTTCCAACGTTGTTACATTTTGTATCCTATCTACCCCGTCCAAATAATCTTTCAAACATACACATACTTCCACATATTCAGCGGTTAGTCTTGACCTTCTTTCCGATATGATTCTACCGCTAGTAGAAAATGCCGATTCAGAAGCTACCGTCGAAGCTTGGACGGCAAATAAATCACGAGCCATAGCGGATAAAATTGGAAATTATACTTCTCTTTCTTTCCACCAACTCAAAATGTCAAAATTACGAAATTCATCAACACTTAAAGTGGTTAAAAAGTTTGTAGACTTATAGTGTCCCAACTCGCTTGTTGGAGCCAATGTTCGTTGTCGCTTTGTAGCGTCTTCAAGTAAAGCATTATAGAGGTTTATGCTTATGTCACTCGATGATGCTCGAGATGTTCCCGCCCGCATGGAGTCAACAATTGGGTTTGGTTGATAACCAATTTTTGTTGCATAAATCTCAAATAATTGTGCAAAACCATTTTCAAATTTGGAAATTTCATTTGTAATATAGTTTGTGTCGTCGGTTAAGTTTAAGTCTAAATTTTCCAAAATTGTTGTGATGATACGTTGTACGCCGCCAACATTTATAGTTGGGTTTAGTGCGGGGGCACAAGTAAAAACTAAAGGCATGCTACCAATATATTTTACAAATTTCTTTTTAATAGCTCTAACCATTTTTCTAAAAATTGGAAATGATGAAAATTCAAATTGTTTTAAGTTTTCAGTCATGACGTAAACTTTGTTAGAACTAAAGGGCTAGTTGGGTAATATACACCCGAAAGCATAGTAGTAGCATCTTTAAAAACTACTAAAAAAGAAGTTAAATCATAAAGTAGATCCCATTCATAATCGGTTATAGCTACGGACTTATTTTTATCAACTAACAATTCATTAAAAACATTTAAAGTATCACGTTGTCTTAAAATATTTTCAAACATAGCGTGAGTAGAATTCCACCTAGTATTATTATCATAGCATGGTCCTAGGGGAGGTTCACCACATTGTACACGAAAAAGTCTATAGTTAGCTTGACGTTCGTTACTAGAACTATATATAGTTACTAATAAACCCTTAAATTTTTGACGTAAAGTATCACATATTTTTAATGCCGCTTGCACGGACAAATTTATAATATGAGCAACACAACGAGAATGAAAAAAAGCGCCATTTAAAATTGGTTTTACACGTAATTTTAGTAAATTCATAGCTCTCGTATTATTTGACGCATTATCTAGTGAAATTGTAAAAACTTTATCGTCTAAATTATATTCAATTAAAGTGTCATTTAAAATTTTTCGCAAGTTACATCCCGTATGCGGATAACCAAACAATTTAAAAGCAATTGTACGTTTCATCAATAACCAAGACTTGGGATGAAACCAATGGGCCGTAACGGCTAAATAAGAATTTGCCGTACCATGTGGTGCGGTCCAAACATCACAAGTAATAGAAACACCATGTTTATAGTTTAGAAAACCATCAATTATATCCTTTTTAGCATTTTTTCATAATTTAAACGCATCGTTTCTAAGGGTAGTACGACTTACTTGTTGGTATCGCGGTTGTATTCTCTTTTTGATGATACTCGTAAGCCGTTAATTGTCGAAGTGGTTGAATGGAAGCACCTCTTGGATGACAAACTTCGTAAAATCTTCTCGAAGAGCATCCTCGTCGTATATAAATACCCCACCATCCGAACCAAGTTTCGATTGTGAGGGATCTTCACTAATCGCTCTACAAGACGAGTTCATGTGAGCTTGTAATGTGGAGTTTGATGTGGAGTTATAAAAATGGCCACATATCTTGCAACGAGCCTTTTTCGCCCCATCATTCATAACACACAATTCATAATTCACCCAAATATCCTTGTTCCGCTTCGTTGTTATAATTTGCACGATATCATCGTTTGTGTAAACTTTGTTTCGTACATTGCTACTAGCGGAAACGGAACCGGAAGCTTGAGATTGTATATTTTCCATTTCGCAAACGGAAAGTATATATATGGATATATAGAGTTTTTGAGAGAATATGTAAGAAATTGATAGAATATGAGAGAAATGGATAGAAATTGGTGTGTTTTGAAACTAAACTAACCCCATGTATTTATAGTGTCATTGAGGGGGCAAAAGCACCCAAAAAAGTCCAAAAAAATTTAAAACCCGCTCCTCCAACGGCTAGGAGCCATTTTTTGAATTTTTTGAAAAAAAACCGGTTTTTAAACCGGAAAAAACCCGATCCATTTGAAAACTGAAAACCGGTAAAACCAATTCGGGTATGGAAAACCGGTTTCGGTTAAAAAAAAACGGTTTTTATACAAAACCGCTTCCGGTTATGAAAAAAACCGGTTTCGGTTTTGCACCCCTACTCCCAACCTCAAAACAAACGGACTGAAACTGACGAAGTCACGTCAGCGCCACATCAGCTTTTTCAAAAAATTGACTGAAACTGACGGACCACTACTATCCCTGCTCCATCACTTCATATTTCTGGACCTGCCTTTACCAATTTACCTTTAATATATACACACAAAAATAAAAATATAAAAAAAAGAACAAAGGCAAAGCTCACGTCGGAATACCGAAAGAAGGCAACCGACGAACCGATCGACGGCTTGGTGCCATCCGCGTCGGTCCATCGGTTTGAAACTGATGGGAGCCAACAGAGTGGGTTGGGACCAGTCTTAATCCACCGGTCACCAAAATAAGTGTATAGTATTGTAGATTTTTTAAAGGCTCTTTATTATAATGTCATAAATTGTACTCTCTCCGTTCCAATATTATAGTCCATGTTTCCATTTTCGAACATCCTAAATTAATTGTCCACTTTCAAAAATAGATAGTAAAGTTTGGTCGTGATTACCATATTACCCTTAGTTGAAGTTATTATTACACACTTTTAACAAAGCAGTTGTTAATTAGTTAAAGGTAAAACTGTCATTCTGTAAAAAGTAAGAAAGAGAATACAGTATTAACTATGTTTATATTAAGCTGCGCGTTTTTTTGTTGGATAACAATAATTTCGAGACGGAGGGAGTGTAATAAATCTTTATAAAGCTTAGGTAGTAACTAGAAACAATAGCTGAATGGACAACATCACGAGTAGGACTGACAATTTTCGACATGACTCGAAACACGACCTGAGATCGACTCGAAAAATTTTAGGTTGGGTCAGGATTTTTTGACCCATTGACCCACCAACCCGAAACCCGACAACCTGATATTTTTTCAGGTTAGGTTCGGGTCAACCCGATGACCCGAAACCTAAAAAGATATATTAAATTTTTATATTTTTTATATTTGAGGTAATATATAAGACACATGAACCTCTATTTGTCCAAATTCCCACAACTCGCAATTTTTCCTGTAATAGTAAAAAATGTAAAGTTTAATACATAACGAAACAATAAACCCTTTAATTATATATGGGAGTGAGGAGTGTTAAAATTTTCAGTTATATAATAACACTTATAGTTAAATATTTAAAATTTGATAATTTGTTTTCAAAATGTTCATTACAGAATCATTTTTCTTGCTTTAAGTTAACATTATCCTTCTCTTACGTAGTTTTTAACCTCTACATATGTATTGTATGTATAAATTGATTGTGTTACTTAAATGACATTTTTAATGTCAGAGATACATGTTATATATGAGGGAGCACAATTATCTATATAACTTGAGACTTTAGTTATGATTGTTAACCATTTTGTGCTTATTAATGGTTACCTATTCTTTTTGAGACAATTGACCCACATGACCCATTTGACCCGTACGACCCATTTGACCCGAAAGTAACCCGAAAACCGACCCATTTGACCCGAAAGTAACCCAAAAACCTATTTAGTTAAATAAATACGGGTTATCGGGTTTTGGGTTGGGTTGAATTTTTCAACCCGATTATAAAATCAGGTCGGGTTCGGGTTGATCATTTCTGACCCGTCAACCCGCCAACCCGAACCCAGTAACGCAACCCGACCTGAATTGCCACCCCTAATCACAAGGGGTTTTAAAAGAAAATGAAACAAGTACGTATGTCATAAGGATCGCACGTGGAGCCATTGAAGGCAGAGAGACATAGAAGCCAGGTGGTCACGTCCCCCATCATCTATCAAGGTGGTTGAGCATGTTGGTTTTATCCTCATGGTCACGGGTTCAATCCCAAGGGACATTAGGGGATTTATTAAAAATTCCACTGGGGTCTTAGCCCAGTGGTCAGGAAGTTTTCCACTAGTGTGGTTTCTTCCTGGAGGTGATGAGTTCGAATATCGCCTTAGGCATTTCGCCTGGGGGAGGGGAAGACTCCGCGACGCGATACCCATCTAAGACGTGGGAGAGCAACCCCTTTAGAGCGTCGCCGAGATTACGAACTATGAAGCGGTTCTCATATTGGGGAGTAATCGCTTGTGGAAGATGAACGGGTGGATCAAAGATCCGTCAGTGATTCCACAACTGCTTTTCAAAAAAAAAAAAAAAACCAGGTGGTCACGTGTATCTCTTGTACGGTCCTTAATCATTCTGTTTTTTGTTTATAATTCTCACTTAAGATCATCCGTAACGCAAAGACGTGCCACACGCTCTGGAGCTTGAGAACGCCAGAACGCCAGTAACGCGGCGTTCTGGGACGGATAACGAGTTCGTTTTACGCGTTGTCGTGGGCCCCACACGATTTTTTTTATTTTCCCTTTTCTTCCGCGTATTAATCGACGAAAATTATTTTTTTTAAATGCAACAGTTTGATTTCGAAAAAAACAAAAAAAAATAATAAAAAAATAGAGGAGCGTGGTGGACAACGGTTATTTAAAAAAAAAATGATTTTTTTTAAACCACCTAACCTATCTATATATATACTACCCCATTTTACTCCATTTTTCAACCTAATTCAACCTCTTTTTTAACCATTTCTCTTCCATCAACCCCTTTTTTCTTCCATCAACCTCTTTTCTCCATCTATTTTACCAACTTTCATCACCATGTCCAACCCAAATTCCGACTACAATCAATCCAACAACCCGGAAAACAAGTACGTATGTCATAAGGATCGCACGTGGAGCCATTGAAGGCAGAGAGACATAGAAGCCAGGTGGTCACGTCCTCCATCATCTATCAAGGTGGTTGAGCATGTTGGTTTTATCCTCATGGTCACGGGTTCAATCCCAAGGGACATCAGGGGATTTATTAAAAATTCCACTGGGGTCTTAGCCCAGTGGTCAGGAAGTTTTCCACTAGTGTGGTTTCTTCCTGGAGGTGATGAGTTCGAATATCGCCTTAGGCATTTCGCCTGGGGGAGGGGAAGACTCCGCGACGCGATACCCATCTAAGACGTGGGAGAGCAACCCCTTTAGAGCGTCGCCGAGATTACGAAATATGAAGCGGTTCTCATATTGGGGAGTAATCGCTTGTGGAAGATGAACGGGTGGATCAAAGATCCGTCAGTGATTCCACAACTGCTTTTCAAAAAAAAAAAAAAAACCAGGTGGTCACGTGTATCTCTTGTACGGTCCTTAATCATTCTGTTTTTTGTTTATAATTCTCACTTAAGACCATCCGTAACGCAAAGACGTGCCACGCGTTCTGGAGCTTGAGAACGCCAGAACGCCAGTAACGCGGCGTTCTGGGACGGATAACGAGTTCGTTTTACGCGTTGTCGTGGGCCCCACATGATTTTTTTTATTTTCCCTTTTCTTCCGCGTATTAATCGACGAAAATTATTTTTTTTAAATGCAACAGTTTGATTTCGAAAAAAACAAAAAAAAAATAATAAAAAATAGAGGAGCGTGGTGGACAACGGTTATTTAAAAAAAAATGATTTTTTTTAAACCACCTAACCTATCTATATATATACTACCCCATTTTACTCCATTTTTCAACCTAATTCAACCTCTTTTTTAACCATTTCTCTTCCATCAACCCCTTTTTTCTTCCATCAACCTCTTTTCTCCATCTATTTTACCAACTTTCATCACCATGTCCAACCCAAATTCCGACTACAATCAATCCAACAACCCGGAAAACATGTCGTATACATACCTTATGTTATTCGAAACCGCAAACACACCCGGTTCGAGCGGGTCTAACCCAAATGTACGCCCAACCCAACCACCATACGGCTATTATCGTAACCCGAATTTTCCACAACACTATGATCCAAACCAACACCACTACGGATATTTTCCTAGCCCGAATTTTCAACAACCACCGTTCCCGCAACCCTACCCGCAACAACCGTACCGGCAACCACCATTCCCGCAACAACCGGCTATCCAACCCGAACAAACGGATGAAGCACCAACCCGAAGATCCGGAAAACAAGTCGCGTCATCACCAAAAAAAAAGAAGCCATCTAAAGAAAACGGACGGGTCCAAAAAGATTTGCAACAAACGGGCATGGGCGCCAACTGAAGAGGCGTGGTTAGTAACTTGTTATTGCGACGCATCCGAAGACTCGGAAGTCGGTAACTCACAAAAACGGGGTACTTTGTGGGGTACTATTGAAGAAAAGTTCAACGCCAACAATTATGCTTGGGTTCGCAGCGCCGACCAATTATCATCCAAGTGGCGTGCACTTTACCGAAATTGCAAAAACTTCAACGGTGTTATGAGTCGGTAAAACGAGCTTGGTTTTTCCTACACGATCAAGTCGTAACCGAATACTACAATACC
Organism: Pseudognaphalium luteoalbum; assembly: GCA_963422505.1. NCBI lineage: Eukaryota > Viridiplantae > Streptophyta > Magnoliopsida > Asterales > Asteraceae > Pseudognaphalium > Pseudognaphalium luteoalbum. The sequence goes on along the minus strand of OY730196.1, from coordinate 121,017,576 downwards.
TACACGAAGACATTTACCTCAAATGAGGCTTGGTTTTTCCTCAAAGATCATCCGAAATGGAAGTCACCAAATCCGGTTGGTGGAACCGGATTGCGCGACGAGGAGGAAGATTTTTTTGATCAGTCCGTTGATCTCTCTGCCGACCGAGAAAACGAGTTATTTGGGCCCGACCCGATTTCACGGCCCATGGGCCGAAACAGAGCCCGAAAAGCGGCCCGAAGCTCTGGTTCTTCCGATGCGGTGACATCTTCCCGGACAGGAACCCCGGCCGAAAAGGTTGATGACGCGATACAGGCTATGGCGAGACACAAGGCCGAATTGTTAGCCGCCTAAAAAGCATCGATTGAGGAGATCACCCGTCAGGAACGATTGAGAACTGCGTTTCAAGGTCTACAGTTTCTCAAATTCAACCCCGAAGAGATCCGGGATTCAGCTGACCGCGCAGCGTTCGCGAAGATGAAGAAAAAGTTTCGAAATGAGTTTGCGGAGTTCTACGATGCCGACGAGGAAAATGAGGATGACGACGAGTAGTTTTTAGTGTGTTTAGATTTTTATGATTGTAACGTTTAATTTTTTAGGATTGTAACGTTTTATTTTTTAGGATTGTAACGGGGTAATTTTTAGGAATGTAACGTTTTAATTTTTAGGATCGTATTGTATTTTAAAATTAATGTGACGTATTTTATTTTAAAAAAGTAATGTAATTCATTTTATTTTAATTAATGTATGATTTTTATTTTAATTATTGTGGTGTATTGTGTTTTTAATTAAATTGTTTTGTATTGTATTTTAAATAAAAGAAAACTAAATTTAGTTAGTTAGTGGGTGGGTCCCAGAATGTGTTAAAAAAGTGGCGTTCTGGTGTTATGATTAGGGGTGTTCTGGTGTTATGGTGTGATGCTGATGTGACGCTGATGTGGCAGCTGAAAAAGTGGCGTTCTGATGTTATGGTTACGGATGATCTAATTGTATTGTAACGTACCCTTTTAATTATATCTCCTAATACGAGTATTATTTTTTAAAAATAATGTAGATACATATTTTTCCAATTAATGTTTGATAGGAAATATATAATTTATATACTACGTAATATATACTTAGTCAAAGTAAGATAAGTTAACCTTAATTATTAACTAGTTTGAGATAGATCGAGAGATTTCATATTGAATCCTATAGGTGAAAACGAAAACGAAAACGTTAACTTTGGGGTTTCGATCCAAAAGATGAGCTAGATAGATTTATCTATATAATACATGCATGTACGTAAATGAAAAGAACAAAGAAGAATGTATATTAAAATAGATTGATCGAGTGAGGAGAATAAATGATTAATGTTCGCATTTGGCCAGTTATTTTGCGTATATCGTCATATACTCATATATATAGTGTAGTATTTGTTAAGGACACGAAGTTAAAAAATAGTAAAATCTGTAAGGGGTATATATGTACGTACATATATATATAATTCATTTTGTGGTACTTAAATTAAAGTTAGTTACCTCAACGACTTCTGATTCATTATTGTTCATTTCACAAATAATTAACTTAATATGTGAAAGAAAAAGAATTCACATTTGGATAATTAAGTCAGAATCAACATTAACAATTTATAAGCAAAATTCTAGGGCCTTTCATCTAATGTTATGCATGTGATCGAGGAGCTCATCATATCGATGTATCTACGAGAACCTTATTGGAGTCGATCAATATATGTATGTATTTAAATGTACATGCATAATAATAATACTCCGTACGCACGTCATAGATATGTGAGACATGTTAATTAAGTTTATGGTTATTAATATTGTATACAATAACTACATATATTGATATGTTTATTGAAAAGCTATATATACCTTACATATATATATATATATATATATATATATATATATATATATATAGACTTGGAATCATGTAAGAACAAGAAGATTCCGTGAATACGGTGAGAATAAATCTTAACCATCCATTTTTTGATCAAAAAACCTGATTTGGAGGTGACACTTTTGTAAATACTTTGAAGTTTAATTTTGTAGGGTTCACATAAGGATTGTGTAACACTCCAAATTTTAGGTATTATTTAAAGTGAATAGTTATTATATAAGTATTTTTTAATTAGTATAATCATAAGTAATATAAAGTATTATAAATCGCAAATAGTTTTCTAGTTTCAGACAATAGAAATAAAAAGGGAACTAGATATATATTAAAATTCACTCCCTCTTTATTCCAAACCCTTCCCCATCGTTCCAGAAGAATAAGAATACATAGAGTAAAATCGCAGAAGCAGAGACAGAGACTTAATCAATCAATTTCACTCCAAATTCAAGTATTCTAAGCTTCAATTCATCATTCCTCTTTCCTCCTCCAAGTCTTGTAAGTTGAATTCTTCATATTCTTTTACTTAGAAAGAGGTTTCAAGGGTTTTATCTAACTATTGGATTTAAACCCGAAATTAGGGTTTGTAAAGATGGAATTGATGATAGCTTAGTTTGATAGTGATGATTGTAACCTAATTTCATGATTAGAAGTGAAGGATTGTGACTAGGGTTTATGAGAGTTTCATGAGCCATGTTTCAATTAATTGAAGTCTTCTGTATTGGATTAAAGTATGGTTAAATGTATTATTAGATGGTGAATTAGTAAGAAAATTAGTAAAATAAATGTGTAGACATAAATTATGATCATGAAAGTGAAAGAAATTTATTTGTTAAGGTGAGATTAGTTAACTTAAAGTGGGGGAGAAGGATTTAAATTAATTAAATTGTTATTACTTACGATGTTTAGAATAGTGGTAATAGTAATTAAAATATATATTGAGTTGAGTGAATTTGATATATTGAATCAAAAGTTGAAATAAGTATTTTTGGCAAACTTTGAGAGGCTGTAACTTTTTAGGTATATTGTTTTGAAAAATTCTGAAAATAGGGAATGAAAGTATGGTCGATGACCTTTAAATCGATATAAAGTTTGCTGAAATCGGATATGTCTAGCTAGATCAAAAGTGGGTTGAAAATCAGCCACTTGGTGCTGTTTGCTGAGAATTCAGCAACAAGAAATGACTTTTTGCTGATTTCAAAAGGTTATAATTTAATATGTATTGTGTTTTATATAAAGGTGAAAGTTGTATATTAAAGTATGTTGTAATATCTTCTGAATGATATAAAATATGCTTATTTTAGAGAGGTTAGAGGGTACAAAAGTGGGGCTTAAAATAGCCACTTGGAGCTGTAGTAAAATGCACCAATTTGATGTTAAAAGGTGTGATCAATATAGATTAATCAAACGGCATGAGTAGTCTTATATATATGGATACTTATATGATGTATTATGTTTGTTTAGGTGCGAAAGGAAATGGTGATTGTATGTGTATATCTCATGCTTTCGGGTAATCTTATTAAAGGTGAGTTATATGAAAGTAATTAGATAAGTGTCAATAAAATCAAATTTCTTTCGAGCAAGAGATTTACTTAATTGTATAATGTGTTAATGATTAGTTCTATTCATGTGAAAAGATGATGATAAAGATTTAATGATTAGATTGGTTAACTTATGTTAATCATGTTATGATTAGAATGGTTAATTCATGTTAGCCATGTGTGATTAGAATAGCTAACCAAGGTTAGCTATGCCATGATTAGTAGCCATTTATGTTGGCTAATTGTGATTAGACTAGCTAATTGATATTAGCTAGAATGATTAGTAGCTATGTGCACATATGAAAGTGGATTCAAGAAAAGGGAAGTAACTCGTATACTTTGCTTATTATTTTGTTATTATGTAATAATGCGTTGTATTGATTAGTTAATAATTTTGATTAGTTATTCATATTCTCACTAAGCTATATGCTTATCTAGTTAAGTATATGTGTAGGTACAAGTGGAAGCACTTAAGGAAAGGATATAGCTAAAGAATAGCGTGGATTGCTTGTTGTAAGTAATGACAAGCTTTATCTCTTTAATTATCGTTAAGGTCCAAACTTGTGTAAGTCGCCCAACGAAAGTGTTTTGGTCATGTTAAAGGTTTCAGACATGTTTAAGCTCAGAATGTTGATCCAAGATGTTTGGACTTATAACAATGTAATTAGTAGTTTAGTGTGAAACCTTAATGAAAGTCGGAAGTAGAATGTGTTTGTTAAGTTGGACAAGTTAAAGTTGTGTAAATTTAGTAGAGAAGCAGTTTTTTTTGTTGAAGTGTAGACCGTTTTCAGAAATTAGTCATAAAAGACCCAAACGTGTCATTTTGGTGCCCAAACAGGTCACCATGTGGTAACTGGTCAAAATAGGTTAGAGTTGTTGAAAGTCAACTATTTTTACACCAATAAGTTTCATTTATAATGGTAAAAGTGTGGTCACAGAATGGGAATCAAATTCCTCTTGGTTTAGAATTGAGCATGTTGGGCAAATGGTACAAAATAGCCGAAAACGAGTCAAACGTCCATTTCAAGATAAAATGCGAAAATTTGAAAAGTGTGAATTGAAAGATGTTTATTAGACCACATTATATGTGCCTACAAAGTTTTACATGCCCAGGTGTTGTTATTAAAAAGTTATGAGTTGTTCAAGTTCGAACTTTGGTATAGAAGTGTGCAGATTTTTGGTCTGCTGCTGAAACTGCAGAAATTCTGCAGAATTCGGCAGATTCTAGGGGCCGGATTGTCAGGTTTTTGTTCTGATTAGAAACTGAGCTGGAGGATTCAATGGGAATTCGGCGGATACAAGCTATTTTCAAGAATTTTTAGTTTCATTTGCTAAGTACTGTAAATAGTAATCGTAAAGTTAACAAAGAAATTGTAATGAGTCATGTAGTAGTACTAAACAATATTATATATAAAAAATAAAATAAAAAATTTTGAGCGTTTCAGATTGTTAGGTGAAGTTTAATTTTTTTGCTTCACAATAGTTTTAACATGGTGAAGTTTTATTTAATTTTTGTTAACAACAATGTTTGAAGTAGTGAATTGATATGTATAAACATTAATCTCTTTAAAAACTAATGTTAACAAAAAAAAATATTTACTTAATCTCATTAAAACTATGTGAACCTATACAAATAAAAATTTATAGCATCATAGCCTTTTGTTAAGATAAAAAATTAATAAACTTAACCTCAACCAAAATAATGTGAAGCTAAAAAAAAAGAAGCTTCACATGAGCAAAATGACGTGAAGCTAAAAAAAAAAGCTTCACATGAGCAAAATGATGTAAAGCTAAAAAAAAAGTTTCACATAAGCAAAGGTGATGTGAACCTTTCAAAATCAAACTTCAAATTATTTACAAAAATGTCACCTCCAAAATCAGGTTTTTTTATCAAAAAATGAATGCCTAAGATGTGTTCTCACCGTTCTCACGAAATCCACTTGTTCTCACAAGAACCCAACTATATATATATATATTATATTTCACCACTAATGTATTCTACGGAGAACTCCAATGCAATTATTTTACGTAGTATTATTTATGAATCATTTCCAACACATATGCATATAATTAATTAAATGCAATTATTAGTTATTTATTGATTAAAATTGATGTAGATATAATTATAGTATATTAATTATATATGTCTTGACCACCCCGGTCTGTTTCAAATATAAGAAAATAATGTCTCGATCCACACTTGCAACTTGTTTAATCATATATATAGCTAAAACATACACATAGCTGTGTTTTTTGGGGTTATATGAGCTGATCGATGGTGGAAGACAAGTTTATAATAAAATAAATAATCCATTGTGTTGTGGATGGGTTGGTTGGTACCATACATGAATTAATATTGTGGGGTACGTACATTTATATGTCTATTTTTTATTTTCATTTGTATCGTAACTTCTCTAGACAAGCTTTGAACTTATGCTAGACATGGCCTTCATAAATTAGTTGTAGTGTACCTGAATAGATATGTAATAATTGAATATATAAATATATAATATACACAATATTAATTATACTCCAGCCTTGATTGGTGTGTAATAGTTGTAGCTTTTAATTTAAATGAAAAGTTCCAAATTGAAAAGCTGGTGTGTAGTAGCTGTAGCTTTTAATTTAAATTAAAAGCTCTTTTAAGTCATTTTATACTTCAAGATTACAGCTACAGTTAGTTTGCCAAACAATTTTACAGCAACAAAGTTACAGCCTACAATTTGAACTTACAGCTACAGTCTACAGCTACAACCAACAGCTACAGCTAGTTTTGCCAAACATACCCTCCGTATATATATATAATGCTAACTCATTATCAATTATGCCATGTATGTGGATGTGAGATTTTGGATGTTGACTTATAAGTAATTAGCTAGAATGAAAGATGTGTGGTTTGGTATAAAAGTGACAATTTTAAACTCATTGATTATTTATAGGTTAAATTGGATAACATTTATGAGCTTATGAGTTTTTTGGGTCTCCTTTTTTTTTTTTTTCTTCCTTTCTATATGGGTCGCAAATAAACCCCTAATTGTATAACAATAAACCAACATGTATTTTTTTAACACTATATATTTTTTTTCTTCATTTTTCACTCAAATAAAAAAAATTGGTGGAAACCCGATGGGTCAACCCAACTCGTTTAGACCCATCATCCTAATCACATCTAGACCCAGACTCATTTAGACACGTGATCTAACCCGACTCGACCCATTTATTTGGCCACTACTAGTTCGGTACTTCGGTTTTCAACTATTTATTTTTAAGAAAAGAAATTCTAACTATGTGAACTAAAGTAAATAGTAGTAACAAAAATATGCATATAAAGTGACATAGGATGGATAGAAATAGATATCATCATAATATATATATATATATATATATATATATATAAAACTTTTTGAGTGTTCAAAAATATTACAACTTAACTATTATAATAGTTGTTCGCGCAAAGTAGCGGGTAGTTATCACAATTTATTTGCTTGATATGAACAAATGAAAGGAAGTTGATAAATACAACAAAAAAGTTATTCATACACCTTATTGTACAACTGTTTCTACTTATAGTACAATTACACTATAGCATAATTTGGTGTATGAATAACTTATTTTTTTGTTGTATTTATCACTCCTCAATGAAAATGAAAATTGAATGTCTATATAAAAGTACTACGTATAATATTGTAAGAATGTTTACGTATCTTTTGTCTTGTTTTAATTTGAGATTATTGTCAATAAATGATAATGATCGGTTTATAGAAAAATCTTAAATTAATTAATGTAACAATTAATTAGAGATATAATGAAAATGGTTTTCTTAATTAAAGTTTTCATGCGATCTTGTATATTTGTGGGGCAGTGATGTAATTTCCCATCTTAAAAATCCCAAGGCACTAAAGAAAAAGGTAAAACAAATTATAATGTAATATAGATATTTATATATATGTAAATGATATGTAACTGTACGTTGCATGTCTAGCATTCTTATGATCATATTAATAATTTTATTTGATTGAATGATTTGAAAATTGATACTCTATAAAAGTTTACATTATTTAGTTATAGTATCTTATCTTACCTCTTACCTATCTTCTAACGGCCTTGCCCCCAATCATACTTCTTGCTTTGCTCCCCAATGCCTAATCCTATGTGGCTGTATATTGTGTTTGACAAATAAGCTAAAATATGACTCGACAGTTTTAAGGTTTATTTTTCACAAATTTTACCATCATGTAAACTAAAATCTGACCGGGCAATGATAATTTAATTAGGATCGTTTCCAAATGCCGATCATTCATTACTCACCCTTGGTTTTCCACTGTCTGCAAATCACATTACGTATTCCCGATTCACTACTAGACCCAAAAGGCCAAAATCAAATATGAAATGAGTTTGATGTGAACGCTTACTATTTTGCTACTTATAATGATATTCTAATTTTAATATGTGGTTGCAGCTTTGCTTATCTGATTATAATCAGGACTAAAGAAAAGATATCTAAATATCTAATTAACCAATTTATTTGTAGCTTCACTGAATTTAATGTATAGTAGATTACCTAGGTTTATATTCCTTTTCCTCATTATATGTTTACTTCTTTTTCGTCTCAAAATTCATATTCATTTCCATATTCATTTGAGAAATTATATGTTGTGTGGTTATACAACTACTAATGGTCTCTTGCACACCGGTTATTTTTTTATAATGCTTGAATGGAAAATAAACATATGCCCACGCACAAAATGCTTCATCGTTGTTGTTTTTGGGATTATGTAATCTATTAGCATATCTAACGTGATTTTGCATCTCAGAAATTATGTAAAACATGTACTTTCTAGATTGTTGCCACTATTTCATCTAAGAAAACGGTATGGTTACCACTTTGATTTGATTGCTTTGGTTACCACATAATGCATCACAAATCTGCGTTCGAAGTTGTCATCGAGAAAGCTAATTTGGGCAATGCAACATCGTCATTAATTCACTTTATTTGATAAAGAGAACCACCTTATTTTTCATTTTTTTAGCGATTAAATTTTTTATATTATGAATCATACTACAGGTGAAATCTATAGTACGATGCAAAATCATATTCAAATAGAACGTAGAAATAGCAGAGGAAATGTAGCAGCGATAAAGTGTGATAGAGTATAGAGTATACACTGTATATGCAATTCCAAGTTTCAAATAACATAAAATGGATTAACAAAAAGTTTATAATTCCATATGAGAAAAGTACCCTGCCATATTCATATTCATCGATAGGATAACCGATGCTTACTTGGATGTGAAGGTGTAGAAGATGTGTCAACTGTGGTCAATAGGGCCACATACACTATGACAGTCGAAACACCCTTATGCAACTCATGAGAATTCCTACTAATTCTACGTAAATTTAAATGTAACCTGATAATTTCTTTATTGTTGTATAATCTACAATTTTATTATTAATAGAGAAAGTTCTTACATTTATGTTCAGATGATGATAAATACACGTATCGATAGATACAGAGATATACTATATAATGATAATGTGTTTATAGTATATTGATTGCCGTAATTGCACGAGCTTTAACGCATGTAGTACATATGTGAATTACCATCGTAAAAATGAACTAGCTAGACAGCTAGTCATTAGCTTGATTGTTGCGTGAGCCCATCGGTCCTATATAAATAAAGGGAACTGATTTTGCTAAGTAACTTTTTACTTGTTACAAGAAAACAGTACAATTGTTTATACCTACAATACAACTATTTATACAACTGTTTTCTTGTAACAAGTAAAAGAATACTTGTCAAAATCAGCTCCCTAAATAAAGTATAACAAATCTATAACCCTTTATTAAGCATTTAGGCATTTTTCCTTAAATTTAGCAAATGTCATATGGGAAATCCCCAACTTGCCCCTACAATTCAAGTCAACTGCAATTTTAAATTGCAACTTTAAATAACGTATTTAATGACATTCCTTTTTTAGCTGTAATAATCAAAATAAGAGAGACTAAAATTTTTAATGTGTCCAATGAAGTCTTTAGTTAAGTCAAACATTGTGCAATATGGAAACAACAATGTGCAATATAGAAAGTATTATGATTATCTAACTATATTTTTCAACGTTTATTTTACTATGTTTTTTCATGGATTTTACAAATGTTTCGCTGTATTACGCGGGTTATCCGCTAGTTACAAATGAAATATTCTGTTAAAAGTTGACTTTTGAGCATAGCAAACTTCAACGTATTCAGCTTTTTTAGTTAGTGACATACCCAATTTCTAGCGTGCAATAATAATAATAATAATAATAATAATATTATGTATATATGATGAATTTTATAATTTAATACGAGTATACAGTAGTACAGCAATAACTTTCACACTATATACCTGTAACTTTTTTTTTTATTTCTTTTCACCTGCATGCAGATCGAATGATCGATAATACGAGTCTGAATCTACTAATATATCCACCGTAGCTTGCTAATTAAGACCAGGCATGTGGTATTGCACATTTGAGTTGCACGGTTGAATGATGATCTAGTTTCTTAAGAGATGTCTGTTTTTTGTTTTCATAATTTTATACATACGTACTTACGTACGTATAATAAAAAAAAACAGTAAGTTTGTATGTATCTAGGCCACCTTAATTATATGCATGCACTCTTGTTAAGATTGTGACATCTAGTTCTCAAAATGTCCAAGCTTGGTTTTCACGAGACATATACGTTAACTAATTTTTGTAAATAAAAAGAACACATTAAAATTAGTTTATATACATAATTTAGTTACATGTATAAAACATTTATCATGTTAGGTACCCACACCCGTAAAACATATGGGACCCTGGGGGAATTTGTAGATAAGGGTTCATTCCAACTCCAGACGCCCCCACTGTGCCAGGGGAGTTACCTGGAGTCATCCTTGTAGGGTGGACAATGACTAATACCAAAGGTACACAAAACCAGGGTGTTTCCGCCAAATTACACCTTTTTGCAGATGTATAAAGATTTCCATCAAGTTAATTAGCGGGTATATACAGGTTGGAACAAACTAGGCACCAATCAAAATTTTTAGAATCCAAGATGTGTAAAAGAGACAGATATTTAATTTAGACCAAGATGTGTAAATTTGTAGTACAGTAGTACTTTATAAGATATATATGTGGTGGATTTGATTTGACAGGTTAAAGAAACATGATTTTGAAAGGAAAAAGGTAAAGTAAAGAAAGGGTTGATAATTAATTAGTGTGTGTGACTTTGTGTTATATGATGCACCATGAGTGAAACAATCTACTTTAGAATTGATCGATTAGGTGCAAAAGTAGAGTACGCTTGCATGTGCGCCATCATGCACCCACCCGGCCTTATGCTTGATTTTGACTTGTGTAACATTCTTCACGTACTCGACCCTAGCTAGTTAGCTTGTCCTTTAATTACAAACAAAATGGATAGACTTTTTCTGATTAATCAAAAAAGACTTTCTAAGGTAAATTTAATATTTGATTGGTGAAAAATGAAGTTATTAGAAAATTCTAAAATTAAGTGCAAAATCAAAGTAGGCATTTTAAATGAGACGGCGGAAGTAATACCCCTTTCATCCACCAATCAATATCATCACACTAATCCTTTTCAAGAAATTAATTCTTTTGTGTACATATGTTGTTATGTAGAAATGTTCGTG